>OW388303.1:19216856-19816856 GCA_936450465.1 Gibbula magus
TCTCTCAGTCTCTCACTCAGTCTCTCTGTGTTTATGTCTATGTTTGTGTGTCTGTGTCTGTCTGTCTGGCTCTGTCTGTCTGTCTGTCTGTATGTTCATGTTTTTGATAACACGTCTATTAAAAATATCGTTTTTTTTTAATCTCCTTCAGATAGGAGAGTGACATATGAGTTAATTGCTTGTTTATGACGCCATACAGTTTCCTTATTTCATAATGTTTTAAACTTAAAATCACTGTCTCATTCTCAGCACTATGTTTCTAATAATGTTTAAATAGCATTATGCCAAGAACCAATAATCAAGGAAGTTACGTATAAATAGTTCACAACATAAGCACGTAATAAGACCCCATAATCAATTTAAAAAGTTCAAATGAACTAATGCAACGTTGCATTAAAGAGCCATCAAGGATGTTAGTGTTTCACATTAAAAATAATTTTTGGAAAATATACTTATAACGTCAATCGCCAAAGAAATCTTTTATCTACAATATGGAATATCTTAAATAATTTTCATATCACGACAATGTAATGCAATTTGGTTTCAAAGAGAAGTAACACTTCGAGTAGCGAGCTAAGGGTATCTGACGTATATAAAGAGAATCCCCTGTTTTGCGTAAAACGTACTACACAAACAGTTAGAGCTTCCGAACTGAATGCTCGTCTCTAGCGCAAGTCGCCATCACAACCCATGTGCTGCACGTGCTGCACGTGTCTCTCTTGCAAGTTACCCTTGTCACACATTACTGAATGTGACGATTGTTTTACAAACAATGTTTCTAAATGTCCTGAGAATATACAAATTATTGCCTGTTTAATGTACTTTTTATTGAGATAAGAACAGCAAATTATGACAAATTTTTACTCTCATTAATTTTAAAATTCAAGAAAAATACCTAGTTGGGTAAAACAATTATTCCAATATCTGTAGCAAATTCATAATTAAATGAAATGCTAAATAAATAACCGCCAAAAAATTATATATTTCGATTTCTTTCATTGCTCATAATTTTGTTATTCTTTCTTGTCTTTGTTTACTGTGTTTGAGCTAGACCATAATGCTTTGCGCTTGAAAATAATAGACTGGATCTATATTTAGACTGGAAAACACCTTTACTAATTAATGCAATTTCTCGGCTTATTTGAGGTTGAAAATTTTTTGGAAAAATTAAGTGTATTTACTTCACGGAGATAGATTTTTGGAAAATTGTCGATATGTTCATCAACATCATTGATGGCTCTTTAAATCGACACTGGCGCCCTCTGTTGTCCAAGCATTGATTCAAGCGAAACCTATGGAGTTATCATTCACAAAGCACTCTCCTACTCTACAATGAAATTTACTTACAGACAGAACCATGCTTCATAATCAAAATTGCTATATTTAGAAACATAAGGTGGGTAAACATAGATTGCAATACTTGTCGTATAGTCTTTAAATCCACGAGAACCAACTGCGAGCCAGGGAGCGCTATTGGTTTATTGTTGAATATAGTTATAACAGAGAGTTCTTTGTTCGTATGGTTCATTCTTTCTACGCCAACGTTTGGATAAATGGGTGATTTTGGCTAAACGTTTTGTTGGCGTACCAAGAAGACACCGTTCGTATGCATATGGGAAATACTCTCGTTCAAACAAAGTTAAAAGAATCTGAATATTACTCATCGTGAAAATGGGAGCAGTGATAAGAGTTAGTAAGAGTTAGGCACAGTTTGTTAATCAAGAAATCAAATCACAATGGCCAAAGTTTGTTTTTGAAACTTTGTACATATTGTATTATCGGTATGTAGATCAGTATTAAATATTTGAGAATATTTAATCGAAATATCATGATGTCAAACGCGTTTTGTTTGCATTTTATAAAATAAATATTGTGAAATCATTAATGTATATATTAATGTATATATATATATATATATATATATATATATATATATATATATATATATATATATATATATATATATATATATATATATATAGTTTCATTCAGACTCAAACTTGATCATAGTTCGATTTCGTTGTGATTTTTGTACAAATGTATTAATAATAAAATGTGCTAGTTATTTTTCAGCGTATGACTTTCTATAAAAACAATGACTACCAATTTTATTGAATACATACCACACTATACGTACTTCTAACTGCAATAGTACGAAACTTACCAACGATACGTGTAAGTGATAACATGCGCAAAATCATACGCACAATTTATGAATGTATCCAGTTTGTCAGTCATCATAACAGTGCGTGTTAAGTTTTCACTGTACGGATAGCCGTGTTTACACTCTATACGTGGCAACTTCATCACTTTTGAAGCTGTCCGCTTCGACGTTTTAATTATCGATTATAGGTTAATGAAAGCAAATTGTAATTATTTTATGGAATCAATAGAAACCTTAAAGGGGTACACAAGGCATAATAAGTCCTGGACTGTTAAAGGTGTGCTATAGTGCCTTTAAATGCTAAACATTACGTCCAAAATATGCTTTTGAAATAGTGATTTCAGCGCCACACATGTGCACTGATAAATGTAATATATACTCATTGTAATAATGGTTGACACCCCCTAATAGTTATAGGAATGTAACGTTACATAAACAACGTAATGTGTTGGTTTCGAATATTCTTTTGGTAAAACATCTTACTACTGGATTTCCTTTTGTGAAAAGTGTCTTTGAGCATTTGCTATTTCTCCATTAGTTCTTTAAAATACCAAAGAAAGAGGAATATAAGAAAAATGAAATTTATTCAAAAGTGTTCATTCCTTGTGTTTTGAGATCTTGGCATAAGTATATTGTTACAGTGTTTGCGTGTTCACAACTTGGTTCTCATTAATAATGAAAGTTGCATTTGAAAAAACATTCTACTGAACAAAAATATACACAAAACCTTTGTCTCATTCACACACAAAACATACATGGCAAAGTATTATTTAGTTTACATCATGTGTTTGTGCCATTTAATTTCGAAAATACCATAATATCGCACAATATTAATGTGCCATGCATTTAATTTGCTACAATCCATTTTCCGTTTAGGAGTGTCAACCAGTTTTACCATGAGTGTATATGTCGGGCTTCAACCACATCTTGATGTAGTGCTGGTTCTCTGTCTTGTTCTGATGTTGGAGTTGGGAGGTGATGCTAAGCAGATCTTCTTCAGTTTGGAGTCTGGATATGATTTCTACTGGAAGACTGGATGTTTCAAGACCGAAAACTAGATGAAACAACCAGTTATTTCATGTATGACATCATTTAAAAACATTAAGGGATTATGTATAATACTTTTTTTCAAGGAATATGTATAATCCCTGGAAATGACAGGAAATATGCACAATCACTGAGTGAATCAGGGAGTATACATACTCCCTGAACATTTCAGGGAATATATATATTCCCTGATTATACATATTAACTGAAGCATGTACTTATAATAAATATAAAATATATTATCATCACAGACATTCAAAATCGATTTTTATCAAGCATCATCATAGTTTTGACTGTTGGAACGTGGTCAGTCTGATTAAAACCGACGGTATTCCGCGGGAAAAAATGTGCAAAATAGTGCATCTGCCGGGATACGAACTCATATCGTTCAGAGGTTCTTGTGGTGAGGAATCTACAGAGCCTGTTCGTATCCCGGTAGATATATTATTTTGCAAATTTTATTCCTCGGAACAAGGTCGATTTTAATCAGACTGGGAACGTGGTTATAGTTTCTTTTGCAACTTAGTCTATATATTTACATAGATCTGCTCTCTGTACTGTCAACAAATCAGACATCAATCTACATTGTTGCATACATTTGTATACTGTAAAACAAAACACTCTAAGAAAGAGTAATTGTCAAAAGAGTATTTTGAAATAATTTCACATTTATACATGTAAATAATATCTAAATGTGTTTTATTAGTTTGTTAAACGCTTTGTTGAAATATATTGTTGAAACTACCCATGGTTTAGAAGCATGTACATAGATTTGATTTAATACCTCTCTCTTGCTTGAATCTCAGATATTCTTTAACCATATTTATATTATATACATAGAATATGTTCAAATAACAAGTTAAGGAATGAACCTTGTGTAGATCTTATAACTTATGTCTTGTCGACATGATCTAACAGGATAACGGTCATCTGCATTCTCTTCCCACAAAGGTTACTCCCTTCAGATTTCCTATCCTAACATCTGTTCTACATGGTCTGAATTTCTAGCAAAGTCCCCTAGCGGACAAAGGGGAACCTCATTCTGTATCCCTGCTTCGATTCTTATCCAATGAAAACTCATCTTTTAGCGATCATGTCGACCGAGTTACTTCAAAGATCTAGGCATTTGACTTTTAAGGGTCTTGCTAATTAGCAATGTCCTTTGAATATGTCTGATGTAAATAACACAAATGAAATATGTTGGGTACTTGTCTCTCATTTGGTCTTCTTTATTTATAAGCATGTTAATGATCAATTGTTTTTAACAAAATCAAATAGCATATTTCGAGGTCAACACATTAAACGAAAAAACGATTATCTTACGTTTATTTTATCATTATGACGTGACATTGGCAAATGTCACTTTTACAACGGCGTCGCTGATTGCACAACAAGATTCAATTGCAACCAATCAGAACACTCCATTTCTGCACTCGAACTCAAGCCTTGTAGAAAAGAGGTTAGGATCGGAAATCTGAAGGGAGTAACCTCTGTGGGAAGAGAATTTGTATTTTTGTATTTGTATACAACTCTGTATAATAGTTGTACGTCTGACCATCATGTTCTCCAGCCTTGAATAAATTGAAGCACGTTTGTTAACACATCATCTTTATTAGAAGCAAACAAATAAAACACAGCAAATCTGCTTCGCCAAAATGTTCACAAAATGTTAAGTTGATCGTTGATTAAAGACCTGTATTTCATGCACTTTGGTCAATGACGATACCATGACACGATACATACATTAATAGTTCATAATCACAACACAGTTTTGATATGCGGAAATGTAAATAACCATCTGGACAGCCATGATTAGAATCACTAACTCATCTCAAACAGTTTGTGAGCACGGGGTCATACACAGATCGCTGATATGAACTTGACCTTCAGAAAGTTCAAGGACGCATGGACATGCAAATGGCGGCGAAGACACTCAGTACGAGAAGATAGATAGTCGATTCCACCCTCATCGAAGCATTCTGCAAAGGAAGAAATTATACATTCAATCAAGATTCTATATTTCAGTCGAGAAAGTGGTCGATATCAAACAGAGATCACGATAGAAAACTTAAAGGAATAACCTCTGTAGGAAGATAATGGTCACCGTTACGATGATAAGTTATGCCCAGGACGTCCGTTCTTTCAGCTCATATCCTCAAAGGTTAATTGAGTCGATACGAAGATTTGATTTTAGCAGTCTGATTGAAATCAACGGTTTTCCGAGGAATGACATTGCAAGACAGTGCATCTACCGGTACGAAATGATGTGATTGGCCTATCGTTCTGGCTTGTGGCGAGGAATCTACAGAACCTGTTCGTATCCCGGTATATGCATTATGTTGCAAATTTTATTCCTCAGAACAAGTCGATTTTAATCAGACTGTGATTTTAGTTACCTTTGTCGGCGGGAATGTGTATTATGATGTATATTAATTTTAAGAAAAGGAACAATTTCTTTATTGTGAACATACATGACGTTGTTAATATATACAATTTTATATGTCTATATAAAGTAAGTAACTTTATACATGTCCAGTTCACCTGATGCAAGAGTAAGTATATAAAAGGTGGTGTGTGTTTAAAATAAAGAATGTGTTATCCAGAATATCTTGCATTTCTTATGTACGTACGCGTATTCCACAACTGATGCCATTCAATGACCTGTTACGTTTGTTTTTGTCTTCGGCTACATGTACAGTCACTAAGTTGATAATCTGATGGATACGAATGTTATTATGAGACCAAGGATAAGAAGGCTATTTTGAGACTAAAACAATATATTTCGCCTTGAACATGTCTTAAAGGCGCTGTAGCACGTTTTTTGCAAATTTTATTTTTTCAAATTTCTCATTTATAATGATAGTTTATGTCATTTATATTTACTTTAGTGTGTCAAACATCTTATTACACAAACCAATTATCCGTAGTGGTAATAACGGTGTTGCGTATAAAGCCAAAATTGCATGGCGGCCATTTTATTGTGAACACATTTTATTATTTCGAATGACAAAAATTATTCCCATGGCTTTACTATGTACGTGAACTATGTACACTCATTTGTAACTTGATTTTCCGAAGAGAGAATTAAGGGTGTTTTACTATTGATGACATTATTTTTCAAATACATTTCATCGACTTATTTGAGCGAAAAAACGTGCTACAGCGCCTTTAAAGGTTTAAATTATTTAAACTACACTATTTAAAAAGGAAACCGTAATAAAAATTTTAAAATTCCGTGTGGTGTTTCTAAATGCATCTAATCTATGGTGGAGGTTCCCTCCTAACCTTTCCGAGTTCGAATCCTTTGCCAGTGTCAACAACCCAACCAAGTCTGCTTTTCCAATACAGAACATGAAGCAAAAAGCTATGCATGTGCTTTCTTTTGCATGCACATTTTATATAACATTTGCAATAAACACCAGGGATTCTGATGGTTTGGGCGGCAATTCGTCAGCGTACATTTCTTAAGAATAGTCATGCTTAGATT
Organism: Gibbula magus; assembly: GCA_936450465.1. Taxonomy (NCBI): domain Eukaryota; kingdom Metazoa; phylum Mollusca; class Gastropoda; order Trochida; family Trochidae; genus Gibbula; species Gibbula magus. The sequence goes on from OW388303.1 coordinate 19,223,555, forward strand.
ACTGAGGTTTAACAGAGCAATTCAATCAGTCATTTTGTGAGTAACATCTAGGGGTTCAATGATGTACATGTACATGTATTATGTGTTCCAAAGGACCTTAGGAAGGCCGACTTGGCATCGGTACCAGCACAAAATAGCCTTCATTGACCTTTGTTAAAGACCCCGGTGACCACACCCATCTGTATAAGAGGTTCACGGGATTTTAGGAAGAATGACAGGACATTCCAAGACAGTTCGCCATGGTCTGATCCATGTTATGGGACGTGTACGTTGATGCCAGGAAACTGTTACAGCTGACGAAGGTCAGAAAGGATGTTGGCTTCTTGGTGACCACGAACTTGGTCCAATACACATTCACTAATGTGTCCTTTTATCTGACCTCCATCCCTCAAACTTGCATAAACATAACTAGTTTTAGCTTTTCCGTTTCTTAGTTTGAGTCGTATATTTAATATGACACATTTGAACCATCAGATTTGTGCATGATTACATATTTTGGAATCTATAGGGGTAGTTTTGTTGAAACGAAAGGCAATGTACCCTTCCTGTTGACACATATATATGTTATGAGTACATTATTATAACTCAATCTCGTTGAAATATATACCTATGAATAACACTTTGATGGTATTATACTAGACAATTTGATAAAGACCAACGCAAATTCGTTGGAGAAAACAATGAGAAGTGAAGCAAACTTAAACTTTCCACAATGTTAGCACAACCATCGGTGCCAAACGTGTGGAAAGCTTTATAAGATGTATATCAGTCAATATATAGCGGTTTCATTTGCATTTCAAAACATCAATAGAGCAATATGGCGGATACATCCCGATAGGACTCCCACTTTAAGAAGACATGTGTATGTTGTCAACCCACCCCTTCAGTTGTGCTGCTACCTCCGGTTGGTCCACTAGCGCCAGTACTGCTTGCGGGTGAAACTGCTGATGAAATTGTTGAATCTAGGGAGGACTGAAACCGACAATCATCAAACTCACTAAGCCACACAAACTAATTGATTCACGGAATTGTGGGGGGGAACTGTATAAAGGAATGAATAATTAACACACGAAAATACACACAGGGAAAATGTTAAATTTGACTCCAACAATCACTTTTCAACAATGGTATTCGCTTCTAGGATTTTATCTCCGTTACACAAGCTGTATGATGTTATTTTGATCATTTTAAATATTTCTATTAGATTGCTTGTAGTACCTATTATTATAATGAAAGGATACTATGCATTTATTATAATCATCTAATTAAGGATTGTGTTATATGTCCCTATGTGAAATGCTCTCATGTATATGAAACAGCTATACATCAAATATGTTTCGTTGACATACACTATTCAGCTTTCATCATTTTAAAAAATATATACAATAATCGTGTTGATAAAAGCTATTTGTTAAATTGTTACTCACTGCCATGGCAACCAGCAGCGCTGAAATGAAGAATATATAAAATTCCGTGATTGCTATACAAAAATATATGTAGGAAAATCGTCCTTTGAAAATAAAGAACAAAGAAACTAAGATTTTCTGTACAACAACTTCTCACAATTGTCTCACAAGTGTTAACATTCGGTGTTCTTGTGATACCTCGAATTCTAAAGGAGCAGTAGCATGGTTTTTTTTTTAAATATGTCGATGAAATGTATATTCGATAAATAATGTCACCAATAGAAAAACGCCTTTCTCTCTTTGGAAAATGGAGTTTTGAAATTAGTGTACATATTTCCGTAAAGTTATGAGAATTGTCTTTGTCATTCGAAATAATAAAATGTGTTCACAATAAAATGGCCGCCATGCAATGTTTGCTTTATACGTAACATCGACATTACCACAACGGATAAGTGATTTGTGTAATAAGTAAAGTAAATATAAATGACATAAACTTTCATTATAAATAGGAGATATGAACAAATAAATTTTGCCAAAAACATGCTACTGCCCCTTTAACTTAGGACTGAGCACATACTCCGAAACGTCATAGAAGTTGTTATCCCGAAAATCTCGGTTTCTTATGTATATCACTTCTAAATGTCCCTCAAAGTAGTTCTTATATCCAAATAATTTTACTTATTAAAACACACATGGTCTCCACCTGTTAAGTATAAAATATATTTCATATGCTTATTAAAGGGACACCGTGTCGAGAATAAAAATCAGATCATGTGTATCTACCTATGCTGATTAACATGTCTGCTAACAAGTCACAGACATCGGATTTCAGACAATTGACACCATTGGCAATAAAAACCACTGCATGTAGACAGTGAAGTGAAGCGTAACTCGTTAGCACACACTCTAATCAACTTCATGAGATAAAGATGAGACTCATTTTATCCTCGACGCGGTGTCCCTTTAAACAACTTGTGATCGTAAGTAGTTTATGACTTAACACCAGTTTGTTACTTGATAATCTCTTAACAAAACTTTAAAATAAAGACACAGTTAGCACCACGATACCCACTCTAGTGAACGTCTTTGTAAATATGACTATAATAAAAAAAATTCCGATCTTTACCTTCTTTGTCGTGAACATAAAAGCAAACCGAAACATTTTTTTTAATATTTTTAAAATATTGATAATCCTGTCTATAGGTTTAACAGGCACAAGTCAAATCTGTCTTTATGAATATGGCTATACAATTGTAGTTTGGTGATAGTTTGTTATGTTAAAACGTTAACTAAATGCTTTGATCGTTCATTGGTTGACAAAACGTGTTTATATACGCCCATTCAAACAAATAATTGCTCTATTCAAAACAAAAGCTAGCCAAATTATTACAGATGATATTTTAAAAATAAGAACTCGACACCTACCCAAAGACAGAAGTGCGAGAACCTTCATTGTAACTGAAAAGCACAAGAAACCTGACTTGAAAATTTGAAAAATTCAAATGGATACAGAAGAAGATATTTGAAACATGAACAAATTTATACTTTATGCAACGATAATACATCTCACCAGAAATAGTAACGATATATTACTCAACAATTATGGCGTACTAAACAATGCAATATTGACGACCAAAAGTATGTTTTTGGAATTTCAAAATAAAGGACTGCAAATTTTTTCTAAAATAAAAATAGAAGCTTAAAACAACATTTACGTAAATATTAACAAGAATTTGAAAATTGTTGATAATAAAATGTGTTCATAGAAGCAAAAGAAATAACTTACTTATTTTCTCCCCTTTGTCTCAGGTGCTTCCAAGCTTCGCCCCTAAAGTGATAGTATCTATGGAATCGTCCAGCTTTTATAAGACAACACATCACGAACCAAGGCAACGAGACAACAAACACAAGAAGAGTCCACTTACACACAGGGTAGAAAAGGTTATATTTTTCACTAACCAATACCAAACATATTTTGCTTTAAAATATCGAAATCATTGAAGGTTTGTAAACGTAAAATAATGCGACAACCAACTTTACAGAGACTTTTCTTGTAAATGGTTATCCCTTAAAATTGTATATTCACAGAAAGGTACCTGCCACACCTCAAGGCTTAATAGAGACATCCTTTCAATTTAAACATGTCCTAAGCATAATTAATGCTGCACAGATAAATATTCTAGACAGATAACATTGAAAAGAAATATCATAAGCCCATATCTTACAGCGAAATTCAATAAGAACAGTTTTTCTTTGCTTTAGGCTCAATAGAACAACGATTAATCAAACAAAGATTAATAGAGACACAATATCTCTATGCAATATCTTAATAAAAAGTGATTTGACAGACAATTTTCAATTTGTGTGTCGACTGATGTTTATACTAATAATTTCGGACATTAATCTTGACTTATCTCAAGCAACTAGTTAAAGTACTTACATTTGTTTATGGCTAAGACAGGTTCAGTCCGCGGATTACCTGAGGTTTTGAGGAGAGATTCGGAGAAGATCTTACTTAATTCATGTAATGTGTAATTGCATTTCTCCCAATATATTTCGATAACTTACCATGAGGGAAAACGCCATTGACACAGAAGTTATTTTTTATTTATCGTTTCTTGAAATCAAATTACAACTTATATTTAGAATTAAATTAAATTTCGACATAAGTGTGTTGATTTCATCCATCTATAATACACTCATATATAATAGATAAATGATATACATGTATAATAAACTTTTTTCGAGGTTTGTACTGTACTTATTAGACTTTGATTGTACTAACACAACTTTTTATAATACGAACAGATTGAATGAATAATAGCAGTATTTTACTTACAACATGTTTTTATAATGTTAATATTATATTTACAAAAGCAGGGAAGTATACCATTAACGGTGACCATTAACAAGACTTAGTTCGCTCTTAACCACGCACATTTATCTACGCATATATGTACCTGAAGTAAACGTGACATTAATTGAGCACATGGTTTATACGTTATTTTAAGCTGTACTGTTTCCAAGGTAAAATCATTTTATCAAATCTTTTAGAACATTATGGTTTTTAATTTCATTGTTCATGTATGTTCTGATTCTGTAAACACATACACGTTTAACAAAAACGTACGTTCAACTTAATTTGTGAACAGAAACTTATTTTCTTATCCGCAATTCCGATTTCAACAAATTCTCTGTTTGCAATAGAATCAAATTTAACAAAATGTGGTTAAAGAAAATCTTCGAATGTACGAGTCAACCAAAAACTATTCAACCAAATCTATTCGTGCTCCTTAGCCATGTTTAGTTTCAACCACATCAATCCGTTTAATAAATTTTAAATTCTCGAATGATACGTCTTATACAAGACCTTCATCAAATGTTCAACAAAGTATTTCGTTTAAACCTCGTCTGTTAACATTCCATTCTATTGAATACTTATAACATTGTAATTACGAATACTTATTGTCAATACATCATAATAGATTGGGTCACAGTGTAATATTTATGAAACCGTAGATCAGAGAAGAAAGGCTCCTATTCAGAAAATTGAATTTACGAAGCCAGTGATACTGATTCAACAAACACGGCGAGTCTTAACCTTGCTTGAAAATTGTTTGTCTGGGCGAGTCTCAAATAAGGCGTGTCACAATAATGCGAGCTGGCGTTCTTTATGTTTCTACATAGTTCATCTCAAAGTCCAGGGTAAAGATTATTCAGTTATCTATCTTATATCCAACCTCCACATTTCAAAAGCTGTGCATGGGAATTGTCAATATCATTATTCATTATATAATGAACAATAAATTACCGATATTATTAATAAAAATAAATCACGTATCAACGAAGGATGACCATTTCTAAGACCTCTCATTACCTGATATACTCTGATCCACGCCCAGTGCATGTTTTTATCTCTGTAGGTCTCCCACAGCCTATACCCCCGTTAAAATCATATCTAAAATATAATTTATCAGATATTCTCATTTCATTGAGGTTTCTTTCTAGTATTGAAACAGTCAGTTTAATGTGTACAAATAATATTTGAGGTTTTTCAAAGACTTAGTTTCATTGTGTGCCGACAGTTAATATCATAATGTCCCCATTTTGGCTAATTGTCTTTCCAAAGTAAACATAATTCCTAAATGAAACCAAGGAATGATTATCTTCCCTGTCATCAAATTATTTAATTATAGGGATTTCATGCCGTTAGCTGAAAAGGCTTCCCCGAGCTATTTTTAGATATTTGACGCGTAGTCCATATAAGGAATATGTAAAATGACCTTGACCTTGGAATTGGTGAGGACGGAGCCCAGTCTCTAACATCCGACAGATCGGACGACTTCAATGATAGTTTTCAATCAGAAAATAACAAAGGTCAAATTGTGATTGATTTATTATAACAATGGCTTAATTGTAATCATTCATTCAGGTTCATCATTATTATTATTTAGTGACGACTGACATAATATTTTTCATTTTATCCTGTTGATCGAGTGTCAACTGTCAAGTGGACCGAAGCTAGGCCTACAAAAAACTTTAGCCTTGATATATCAATCCCGATAATATTATGAGATAGGCCTAACGATGTCGCCGAGAGACTTTTGCAATTCTTCAAGAGCATCATAGTTTGTTTAAACTTTCATGTCGGATAAAGGCTAAACGGCACCACCGCAAAGCGGCACAAGGCGAATACGGCACATATTTGCTAAATTTTCACAACTGAGAAAAGCAATGGACGAATTCCATCTGTGACGACCGTCGGCAAATTCAACCAAGAGCCTCCATGTTGTGTACGCTGTCATTGTGCGCAACCAAACGCGCTAACCAGTTAAGCGGGGAAACCTCGGGGATTCCCTTGAGTTTGGGCATGCGCAATGCCAGGTGACCTAGATTATGTCCACAGGGAACGTCCGCTGGCCACCAGCGGGATTTTTAAACTGTTCTAATCGCTTTATTGATGCGCCCAACAACGCCCTGCACCTGAACCTCATAGTGTGCTCTGCCAGCACAGGAAAGTTGAAAAAAAGTGACAAGGCTCAAATTAGTGAGACTGTTGATGACTGGGGAAGTTGATCTGTTTGTATTGTTTTGTTTCATTCATTACTAATATATATATATATATATATATATATATATATATATGGTCTTTGGAAAGCTTCAAGTATATATATATATATATATAATATATATATATATACATATATATGGTCTTTGGAAAGCTTCAAGTACCGCATATATTGGTATTTTAGAAAAAGATTTATTTCAATCATTATGTTGATATATTCAAGAACAGATTCGCACTGAACGATATTTAATAAATTGATATCTAAACTGAACGCCAAAAGAAATGTTACACATCTTTGAATTTGAATATCATAACAAGTTACGTATTCAGAGGAATTTGCTTTGTTGTGTTGTAACACTCCAACTGTTAAGGACTATTTGTATTCTAGATGTACTGGAAAAAATCTAATTACGGATATATGTAATTTTGAAATGTCAATCATAAAAGTTGTATCATTCTCAGAGTGTTGTGTTTTACATGTTGTGCAACCTTGTAGATCGATGCTTGAGGTGTCACATTAGAGAGTGAAGAGAAATGCTAAATTATAAACCAGCAACATACAACACAAACCACAACAACGACTTCTTTAAAAGGCTTTTCTATCAAAAGCTAATGACATATACTCTTTAATAAATTACTAATTTACAAATGTGGTTTCATTCGCTTCTTGAGACATGGGCAAGAAGACAAGAGAGCTTTCAAAGTAATCGTCAATTAGCGATTACGTTTAAACCTCTCTTGAACACGATTGCTCAATGTAGCGCTACGTAGCAAAGCGAGCGAACTTTGAGGTTTTTGCACCGTGTCGTTCAGGAGAGAATGAGCGCTACTTGAGCGCTACATTGAGCAATCAATGAGCGATTATAAGCGCTCGCTGTTATGGAACGGGCCAATGGTTTAACTAGTTTTCAGTTGTGTTTTAAACAACCCTAGATTATTTTAATCCGTTATATAAAACAACGTAAATTTTTATTTTGCGTTGTTCAGTTGTAGTTGGGTTTTTTGGCCGCGTAGTTTATTTGATGATTACATTCTGTCAATATCAATTCTAAATCTACCTGACAACACGACATAGGTAACCAAGTCGGGTTTGGGTACGCTGACTAATCTTTTGTACTTCTTTTTTACTCTGTGTGAAGTCCACGTCGCAATATAATACAAAGTTGTCTTTCATCTAGGCCAATGAAATACTCATAGCTTAAGGTAAGAGAGAGAGAGAGAGAGAGAGAGAGAGAGAGAGAGAGAGAGAGAGAGAGAGAGAGAGAGAGAGAGAGAGAGAGAGAGAGAGAGAGAGAGAGAGAGAGAGAGAGAGAGAGAGAGAGAGAGAGAGAGAGAGAGATAGATCAATTGAAAGTTGATATGGTTACTAGATGTACAGTATTGCATTGGATTTTGATCAATCATTAAAAGGAATCCACCACTTTTTATGAAAAGAAATCATCAAACAACACAAAAATACAACACAGAAAATCTTCAATTTATTCATTCCTGCTAATATCTTGTAAAATCCTTTGATTCACAACTTTAAGTATTATGTAAGGGCCATTTCAATAAAAATATAATTAACCACCGCGACGACGTAGGCGGGGGTATATAGCGGTTAGTGTGTCCATCCGTGTGTCCGTGCGTGCGTCCGTCCGTCCGCCGGGAATGTTTTTGTTCCGCTCTTAACTCTGACACTAGTTGTTCAAATTTTACGAAAGTTGATATGTACAATCACCATGATGTGTACATCTGCCTTTTGTAAATTTCATATACCCTCGTTTGCATAATTTATGCATTTTTTCTCTGTTCCTTTAAATAACCATTCACACTTTTTGTTCCGCTCATAAATCAGACACTAATTGTTCAATGTTACAAAACTTGAAACATATGATCACTATCATGTGTATATATGCCCTTTGTATGTTTCATACCCTCTTTGCATACTTTATGCAAGTTTTCTCCATTTTTCAACTTTTAACTAAAGCACTCTAACAAGTGTATCTATGAAGACATAGTTACTATGAAAACACACATACTCTGATTCCATAGTACTGCTGTGATTTGTTCATACATAAGACTTCTTTGGCCATTATTAAAAGCGGGGGTATATGAGTGAGCTGTGCTCACTTATTCTCTTGTTAAATTTACTGCATAGAAACCCACTGGGTAACTGTGCGCACAGTATACTATATGTAGGGTATATAAATTGATGTGATACGTTTTGGTGTCTCTGTGCTGGCTTGTAACAAACATGCATGGTGCCTGGAGTAAGGAGACAAAACCTGAAATTTATAATAACTCTAAAATCCGTATTTTTCGCATTAGGAGATTCCGAGAATAACATATAGAAGTCTCGGTCTCCATCATATAAGATGATATTCACAAAAAAATAGCTTCCTATCATTACTAGTTCATGAAGTGAAAGTTAAGGTTTCAGTTTAACACCCTACCACGTCCAAATTTCAGAAGTAAGTTTAACCAAATGAACAAACTTGAGTCTATAAGTTATAAAGATGTTATTCTTAAATTTTTCCCTTTCTGTATCAAATGATTTTGGAGAAAAGTCGTTTAAAGATTTGAGATTGGACCCCACTGACAGGCCCATATTTGATGGGCGGTCAAGTCCAAATGAACAAACCTGAATCTACATGCAATATAGATGTTATTCTGAAAATGTCAGCTTCGTATGTCAACTATATAGTTTCGGAGAAGAAGTCGTTTAAAGTTTTCAGGGGTAATGCCTGCCACGCCCATATTTTAGGGGGGGGGGACAAACAAACAAACAAACATTGATCCTCCAGGTGCAAGGAACATCTCCTTAAAATGTCTAATTAGGGATATATGAAATTTTGAAATATCAATCATAAAAGTTGTATCATTATATACGTATATGTATATACGTATAGATAGTTGTGTTTTACATGTTGTGCAACCTTGTAGATCGATGCTTGACTAACAAACAAACAAACATTGAATAGGAAAGAATATCTCGTTAAAATTTCAGCTGTGGTGGTGTAGCGGCTCTGGAGGAGAAGTCGAAAAGTTGTGTCACAACCTTAAAAAAACCTAGTTTCATCTTCTTCTCCAGCTCTAAAAGGTCCAAAGGGATTCTAAATTGTAGATTTGGTACATTTGAAAATGTATTACTTTAGATAACTTAGATATTGAACGTTAGATAATAAATCAATGAATTCCTGATGAGTAACAGAGCCCATGGCTCTATTTTTTTTCTCAAATTTGTCATTTATTTATAAAGTTTATAAATTTAAGAAAACATAATTTGCAAAAACGTGCTACAGTGCCTTTGAAGTGCTGTAGTGTTTCAGTTTTCTGCGTCAGAGATTTATATTTTCTTAGCTCTTTTTACTATTTCTTTGTCAAGATATTATATTTCCAGGTTTTTCTGTACAGTGAAAGAGTTTTCTCTGGTGGGTATGTCTCGAAGTTCTTTTTTTCATCACAGCCAACTATAATCCATAACCCAGTCTGGCCAAGGAATGTACATACATGTATGTATGTATGACACACGATTTCAGCTGTCAAGCGCATTCAATTCTGGAGATTAGGCTGTCACACCTGTGGTCCCTATCTTGAGGCTAAAGGGTCCCCAAGTCTACAATTTATAAGTCCAATTTTCCTAATAAAATCCTTCTCCTCAGAGCCAATGTCGTTTTAAAAAGTCGAAAATAAGACGAGGATCATAGATTAACGTTCAGCTAAAATTGATAAAGAAATAAATAGAGATAAATATTGAGTGATATAAAAAAAAGGCAGTGAAGCTCAGACACATAGGCAGACAACTTAACAACGGATCAACAAAATCAATATGTTTAAACGTGTTACATCGTGAATCCTGTTAAAAGTTAAGTCGTGTCTACTACTGGCTTACAGCGAATTTGTCAAAGTTTGGAGTTAAACGTCGGTGTCAAACTTTGACAGATCAGAATGTCAAAGCGATTTCGGAAGATGATAGTTTTAGTAGTGCCTGGCAATGAGTAAGGAAAGATTACATTGAGGATATTTAATAGATTTCTACAAATACCAGGTTTATATCGTCGCGTGCCATGGGTACCGCTGATATCTCTCGAGTGGTGCAACAATGAGTGAATTAAACTGCCAGGTTAAAGAAAGTACACCTCAGTTGGTTTGGATTAATTCAATATTTTAAAGAAATCAGATGTATTTGACTATGGTACGATACAATAATACTTATCTGCAGTAGTTTGAATGAATTAAATGTAGTTGAATTTTTGTTGAAATATCTTTGTTATATGAAGACAGGGGTAAGAAATGAAATTTTACAGTAACATGATCCCTACCATTTTTAAAATGTTGTAAATATGTGAAGAATCAGGAACATTTATTAATTTTCACATAGAATATGTCTTATATGTCGATGAATAGTTGTGTATCATTAAAAATATTTTAAAATTTAATATAAAACATGTAGAAGCATTATTTTTACTGTTGACTAAAGACCTGCACTTTTCACTTTTAGATTATGACATCGGCCCATGACAACGGCAAATGCCTTAGGCTAATCTGGCCTTTCGAACCTGCAATCCTTCGTTTGCTAACTGAGCGGTGTTTGTGTTTGAATGATGGTTGATGAGCTTGAGATCATCTGGGCTCCGTTCCATAACAGCGAGCGCTTATAATAGCTCATTGATCGCTCAATGTAGCGCTCAAGTAGCGCTCAAGTAGCGCTCATTCTCTCTTTAACGACACGGTGCAAATTCGTCGAAGCCTTGCTACGTAGCGCTACATTGAGCAATCGCGTTCAAGAGAGGTTTAAAAGTAATCGCTCATTGAGCGATTAATTTGAAACCTCTCTTGAACATGGCCCTGGTTTCCAAGTGAAGTGGACGTAAAAGCTTCTTCGCGGCATTTTTAGTTTAGTTGAAGATTTCATATAAGGGTTGATATAGTATGTAATACTAACTCCTTCTACGATAACAGAAGCATGTTCACAGAGGGTTGGCACATGTTCAGTACTCATCATAAATATCCATTGTTATTATTAAATAACGTAATGAAACTGTTTGATGTCATAATATAAATATGTTTCTGTGAACACTTTACCAATTGTTGCCACAATATCTGGCTGGTAGAAGGTGTTCATTTGCGCAGGTCGTAAAAGCAATCTCTTCTCACAGAGGTTACTCTCTGGAGAGCAACCTCTATCGAAAGAGATTGATGTAGAAGATTAAAAACAATTCCTTAAAAAGTATCCAAATGGACATATTTTGGATAACATTTCCCACCAGTATATCATCTACTTTGTTGATTCATAGCTACAGACCTATTTTGTAATTTAATGTAATATTACGCACATTAAACATCATGTTATATCTCACAATCTTTCAATTAAATTATGAAAATAGAACGAATACAGTGGTATTGAAATTGTTTAATGTATACATCAACATTTTTAACATTAAAGGCATCAAGCAGTGATTGCCAGGTATATTAGAACATCAATATGTGAACCCAGAACCATTATACAACCTCGTATTAACCTCTGAAGGTAAGTCGTACTTTGTCCACGTTGTCTATGGTAACGCCAAGTGGCGGTACAGGAATTTCTCAAGCGTGTTTAATATAAAATATATCTTGTAAAGAACACTTGTCTTAACACTTTGTGTACTGAAAGTTTTTTTTACATAAAATATGTTTCAACCTAAACGTTTTCGTTAGTTTCAATGAGATGTTTTCAACTGGTACTTTTGACTAATTTTGAAGATTCTAATAGAGTTTTCATGAAATCATTTTAATTTGCTGCATTATCTAATTATATATATGAATGGCTGTACATGTCAAAATCTATTTTTTTTAAATTTCTTACAAAATAATAACGGTTTTGGGTTCACAGGCAATAACATAGTATCATAGAAGTACGCAGTGACAACAAATATGGCAGTTTGAGCACGATCAGCATATATTCTGAAACACGACTGAAATAAATTGGCAGGCATACTCTTATAACAGAGCATGTGGCGTAATAACACATAGTATGACCCCCTCGGGCAGAAAATAGTCCCACAGTGACAATCAGTCAATATCGTTAAGGCGTAACTATATAGTTTAACTCTAAAGTTCTTATTTTGCATCTAGTGAAGGGCCCATCTCTTCTCTGTCTAGCGTTATTATTGACGCCCGGAGAACACAGAATGACAAACAAAATCGGCGCAAAATAGCGACAAATCCTTGCGACATTCAACAACTTAACTTTTTTTTAAGGGATTACTTTTGACCATTGCACATTAAATTTAATTTAACTATTTATTTAAAGATTAAACTGTGAATTTCATGATAATGAAAAGTAAGCCATATAATTGTAAAATGACTTGTGTAATATAAACGATGTCAGTTTTTTCACAGATGTTATTCAAGTCATATCTTACAACATTGCTTAAGTCACCAATGTAGGTATAGCACGTGAAATAGGTTATCGGAAAATGCATTACACATTTAGACACCATCCATGCGTAAAGCATTGTAAATAATCGTAATAAACACTATAATATTGAACTATTCATAATGATATACTATTAAACGCTGTATTGAAATTATTCTGCAAGTTGTTTAAAACATCATGGACATATGCGTAGGTGTCAATAAGTGTACATGTTTGTAAAGATATTGCTTACTTAAGAAATGTTCTTTCTACGTATTTCAAGACTCACTTTGGTAACAAACAGAAGCTGAACTAGTTTGATCTTAACATTATGTTTATGCAATAATTTCAGTATCCAAATAATCTATTCTCCCCATCAAAAGTGATTGTGATGGTGACTTTAGCATAGGAATAGAGTGTGAAATTCGTCGAGTATAATAACAAATCACCGAATATACAAAATACCATTTTTCAACAGAAAAAGGGTAATGTAATGTATTAATTAAATTTTCATATTAAAATTCATATCACATGCCTCCTTAAAAATAAACATATGCATCTAAATTGCTTTTACTTAATGTTTCAAATGAGTTTTTCTTTTTAATTTTGGCGTTTCTTTTGGTGGTTAGTATAACAGTATTGTACTTGTATGGTAATGCCATAGGGATGCAATCATACCAGAGCTTGATACAAGCTTCAATATTAAAGTTTAACGACAAATATTCTCCTTTTACAACACACAATGATGTTTAATTAATCACAATGCTGTAATATTAGGACATTAAGTGGACAATATTTTCATAACAGAATATGTTGGAGTATTTTCAAGGTATTTCTACTCATAAGGGTGCATCAAATTAACATGACGAAAATGTCATAACGATAATATCTTTAATAAGAGGTTATTGGGGTAAATGACAAGAAAATATAAACACTACCCTGTTTAATTTTTTGCAACACAGCTTCAGTAATTTCTCTTCAAACCATGTTAAAATAGATCAAAAGACAGATTTTCATACCTTTGTAATGTAAACCCTTAACTTTATGAACTTACATTTAAAGTTAGTTCCAGCGATATAAACACATCATAAGATTAATGTTCTATCGGTCTCTTACTGAATCCATAATGACTTGTTTCCAAACAATATCATCAAGTGCACCATCTTGGCTTCAAGTTCGTGAGCATTCTCAGGGAATAAGTTGTCAGCAGTATCGAAGAATAACCAATCATCAGATACCTCTTCCTTCAACCAATTGAATGACGAGTTCTCATTTGCTGCAGAACATATCTGCATTCGGAAAGATTCGGTCATTTCCGTTGCCGAACCTGCGCGAGTATTCATGAATTATTACAATTGACGGCTCCATTGGTTCACTTTGTATATTTCTGTACAAAAATAAATATTCTTTGTATTAGATCACTCTGTTTAACCGTTTCTCCACAAATACTGGGTATCGTGAAGAAGAATTGAGAGTTTTTGGTTGTATGGACGGTAGAATTCTTCCAGCATCTTCCTCGTATCCTGCCGCATTGCTCCTAGATCTTTGTCTTTTTTCCTCCGAGCGTTAGCGATTGCTGGCTGTCTGAAAATCAGATCTTCTTCGTCGGACGTCAGAGATCCTGAAATCGAAATTTAAGACGTTAATAAAGTGAGTTTAATTCATTATAAATTATAATAATTAAATAACTCAAAACAAAAAGTATGTTGTAATTAATTGCCTGTTTACCAATATAAACAGAAAGCGTCAAATAGGTTGTATAAAAACAAACTACAGATAAAATGTTAAAAAAAATAAAAACTTGTGCTTGAAACAAATATAATGTTTATCGTCATTTGGAAAAATGTCAAAGAATAACTTCTGTTTTCTTTAAAGCCGTTCATTCGAAAAACAATGTGTGGTAATGATGTTAGTTGTTGATGTGGGGTTTGATTATGATGTATGATTATGATTATGATCATGGTTATGTTGATGATGATGATGATGACGGTTATGATGTCAATGATGATGATGATGATGATGTTGTTGATGATTACAATTATGATTATATATGATTTTGATTATGATTATGATTATGTTGTTGTTGATGATGATATACCTTCTCTTAAGAGTGAGTGTGAACAAACACTTTGTATTAGTGTTGCATTTTTAGAATACTTATTTGAAAGAATATCCACTTTACCCTTCCTGGACTCTAAACTATATACAAGTAGTGTTAACTTCTCAACATTTCCTTAAAAATAACTGGTTGCTATAAAAACGAACTGGTATCAGCAAAACCTCTTAAGCCTTGACACACATCACATTCCTGCTTGCTAGATATACATTCAAAACAGTTCGTGGTATGCCCCTACTTGTAAAGTTGCCTTATCAGTTATCTACGAAGCCGTCAGCTACATGTGCACATTCACTGCACATTCACTGCACGTTAACTCAGATACTTATTCGTGGCTTCTGGTTGCAGGTTTGAGTTGTAAATATGTCAACCACGGACATAAGAATGAATAAAAGAGAGATGAAAATCAGAACATAAGTAGACAGTGTATACTTTACATATGTGTACTAGACTAACATTTTATCTCTGAAATTAATTTGTTCAAATTTGAATCAGATGAAGATTCATTGAATCTGAAACGTACAATATAACTTAAAGGCGCTGTAGCACGTTTTTTCGCTCAAATAAGTCGATGAAATGATTTTTAAAAATAATGTCAACAATAGCAAAACACCCTTCTCTCTTCGGAAAATCAAGTTACAAATGAGTGTACATGGTTCCGTAAAGCCATGGGAATTGTTTTTTGTCATTCGAAATAATAAAATGTGTTCACAATAAAATGGCCGCCATGCAATGTTTGCTTTATACGCATTACCGTTATTACCACTACGGATAATTGGTTTGTGTAATAAGATGTTTTACCCCCTAAAGTAAATATAAATGACATAAACTATCATTATAAATGAGAAATTTGAAAAAATAAAATTTGATGTAAATACATTTGTATACCGTGAAAAGCTGTAAACAGTAGCTGCCCCTGTAGTCCATTGCTCAGTGTTAAGAAATGTCTGCCCCTTTGCTACAGACAGATAACGAGGGCAGTTAACAGAGTTCACGCTGTCGTGTAGGGAGATATGTGTTATATCTAACTGACGTATGTGAATGACCCGAAGGAAAGATAGCGCATGAATAAATGGGAGATAACTCTAAACAAGGGAGATAACTATGACAGTAACCAACACAGAAGCTCCACAGCTGATAGAAACCACACCTCGAATGATAACTTGTCTGAAATTAATAGCTTGTCATACAGAAACTTAATTATAGTAGGTTCGTTATGTTTGTGAATATAATATTCGTTGTTTATTTAAAAGGGTGGATAAAGAAAATTAAAATTTATTACCACATAAAAGGGAAAACTGAAAATATTATTCCATCTTAATTGGTAAAGGTATATATATTGATTAAAGCACTTAAATACAGCTCTGACGAAAAATTCGTGACATTCATTAATGTGACCACAGGAGCTCGACCCTAAATATACATATACCTACCGACCTATATAACATATGCATAAGGTGAGACACTGTCCGTCATCTTTAGTCCTGCCATAGGACCGGAAAAGGAAACTTGAATCGGTCTACGAATATTACGAATCGTATTTGGGCAAGCAAATCGGTTTAACCATGTCCGGTCCTACGACAGGATCCAAGAAGGCGGACAGTGTCTCACCTTCTTTATATGTTATATAGGTAGGTAGGTAAACGTATATGTAGGTAGGTATGTATGTATGTAGGTAGGTAGGTAATAGGGTCTAGCACCTGTGAATGTGACATAGAAATAGTTCGACAAGGTATACACTTGAGTAACATGCACCTTAAAGGTACATCCATTGTGTTGATGGGGGTCAAATATGCCAAACGTTATAAATGGTTTTATTTTATCGAGAAGTACCAACTGTTACCGAAAACTACCATTTTGATGATACTCGACTTAGTATATTGACGATATGAAGGTAAAAGTATCAATTTCTGATCGAAAACCGGACAATGCACCGCGTGTGGCGCGCGCCAATGAGTCAAACGTAATTTTGGAATCATATTTAAACCAGACAAAATAACAAATTTGGGTTGATTATGTTCAATAGGTCATATAACTACTGTGCATGTAAATAGGACGTGCACTTTCAGTTTCTGCACATGCATAATGACGTTATTCGATTTTAATTGGAAACTAGTAATTATGATATGTTTGGCGATTGGGGATGAATATGCAAGCTGTGTGAATTTGTTTGTGTTGTAAACAGCACATATGGTGTGTTGGAACGTATTAAAGCCAAATAAAATTTTATGAAACACAATGGATGCACCTTTAAGCAAAACATGTCAACTGATGGCAGTAAGCAAATGAAAACTTCATATACTTTACACATGTTAAGATATTTTCCATAAATGAATAATATATATATATCTTAGTACAGAAAAATAAACTGAGGATGTTATTAATATTTCATTGAAGAAACAGACACATTTAACGTTCCACGTTTTTCGACGTTTTAATTCTCTTACATTCTTGCCATATTGCGCAGTGCTTCTGACATCTCGTTTCTACCACGAGTTTCTAATTATGTTCTAAAATCTCGTTCTTTCCCGCGTTGAAACATGAGATCAAAGTGGTATTATTTGTCGACGATGTTGGTTTCACATGACGGTCATGGTATTGGGAAATGTTGGGCGTAACCGGTTATGTCTGGCGGGTTTTAACCCGAAACCATCTGTTCCCTTCATTATAGAATTACACTGTAAGGGGCTCTTGATTTTAATAACAGCTTTTTAGCGACACAAACGTCTTTGAGTTGGAACTTTCTCAGAACATTTGCTCATGACTCCGACTAATTAGTTCTGCATATTTAGAGCTGTTCTATCAATTTAGACAGAATTAAAGTTTTAAATAAAGATATATACATTTTGTAATGACATTTTAAAATGCAATTTTTGTTTTAGATATATTTCAAGGTTTTGGAGAAACGTTCTACAATTCAGGATTACTTTACTAAAAGCCTGTTGTTCTTCTGGACATGATGTCACATTTCAAATATACGAAATATTCTGAAATGACGACATTCACCTTACTTTCAATTTGATATTGGATTTGAATTTGATTCAAACATATTTCATTCATTTTTAAACAATTGTCTTCTAATGGAGTTCATGGACGCCTGGCGAAAAAAGTGCGATTTCAGAATTAGTTTTTGATAAATATTTACTGAGATGTATATCTATATAATTGGTTTTGCAAAGCTTTTGGTTCAAATTCTATATTATCAGAACATTTACATGTGGCACTATTCATGGAAATATAATAAGTTGTTTGTCGCAGCAAAACGACTCATACCCCATTTAAAATTCTTAAAAGGATGAGATTCTTATCAGCTTGACATTCGATCAGAATTCGATTGAAACAACCTTCGCTTGTCCAAGAACACTGTTCAACCCAGATGAAAGGTCGAGAAGTATGAAGTCAGTCCAAGAAAACCTCTAACATGGGGCACACTTTATATATATTTTTAACCTAGTTTTTATAAATCAAACATTTACTGATAAGACGATCCACTTAAATATCATTGAAACGCAAGGGGTCCAGATTTAAGATTGCAGACCAGACAACCTCTCTTCAAATCCTCGGAACTTCTGCCCCAGACGTTATATTCCCAATCTTCTATTCAAATCTACTTCTGTTGGGAGTCTAGTTCTGCAGTTTTGTCAGTGCTCATCAAAAACAGCTCGACTAACACGTTGCAGCTGTTCTGGGTACACTTCCATCTATTTACAATTATAAGTGCAGGTCGGAACATAAACAGCGCCTTGGATAACTCCAATGTATCAAGGAGTTAGGACCTGAAGTTATATATCAACGTTAAGACAGTCGTTATATCTTACATGCGTTCGTCTGTCTAGTTAAGGTTTATAATATTTACCGTTTTTTCAAAGACGAATTGGCGTTATTCAACATTTTTTAGAGGCAGATGAAATGACAAGAATTGAGCTTGACAAAAAAATCGCATATCATGAATAAAGAAGTTGTCATTCATATAAACATGAATTCTCTCATTATTCAACTAATGAATGTCTTTGCAAACCAATAATTTCCAATTTCTTTATGTCAGTATGTCTTTATTAATATAGTGATATTACATGATTGCCTTTATGGCAGTATTTCTTTATTAATATAGTTACATGACATGAAGGCCGTTTGCAAATAAACCAATTCCTGAAGGCGTTTAATGAAGTTAAGGTTTCTCAAAGAATGAAGGGGCGGGATAGCGCAGTGGTAAGCGCGTTCGGCTTTGGATCAAGAGATCCAGGGTTCGAATCCCGCCAGGCAACTTTGTCTGCAGTAGACTGTTCTACACGCAGTAAGGTTTTGGTGCAATGCTACACTGAATTTCAGCGTAGTAACACCCATGGTTCGCTAGTTCCAACCGATGCTCGCAGGTTTCACCGCAATGCATAGCCACATGGCACTGCGGGCTTTCTCCCTGCCATAATACTAGCAGCCGCGATATAAGTGAAATACTTGAAAGCACAACTCAACTCACCTCAAGGAATGAGCTTTAGTCTACATTCAGAAAAGTACATAATTAAATTATGTGAAGATATGCCTGGCCATGACGTAAATCTCGATAAGGAAAATTACCCTTTTCGTTGTAAAGTTTGAAAGCATAAATATGTATACCGGATGGCGTATTTGAACATAATTTTGCATCTGGTTCTTGTTAAATGTGTTTGTGTAAGCAGTATTTTAATTTATACAACAGAAACACTTTTTCCCACAACCTTTCATTCCAAATAGTAATAAAAACTTGTTGAAATTCAAATTTTGGTTCAACTTGACATTTTACTTGACACATACGTAAGCTATATTATTTCAAATGAAACTGAAATACGGATGTGTTCCTTTCCCAAAGCATGTTGTGTCAACTGTGACAAGTGTCAATGCTATTATACATGTTGTCCTACTTATGTTATTACATCATTGGACAGATGAAACATATATTTCAATTCTTTCATCGTGTCACATGTCTCAACAGAAACAAACATCTGTACCACTTGCATATTAATGTTACTAATTCACAGCGTAAAGTAACCGACGCTTCAATGTCAACTTAATAAACCTCGTGTCGTGTTCTCAATGTTTCCCACTGTCTTCCCAAGGTGTATGAAGTATATCAGATCACCTAATATCGATAGTATTCTAGGGTCGGGATGTCCTAACCCCTGAAAAACCGTCTCAAGATTTATAGCAATTTAGTAAGTCTTGAAAAAATTCAATTAGTCCAATATTTTCTACTCTGAAATCATGAGCCTTACATTACAAAATACTAGTTTATATCACCACAGGTCTGTTTTCTTATATGGTCGATTTTATAACATCGGATAATTCACTTGTTGGTGAATGTAGATTTGAATGAAGAGCGCGTCATGGAAAAGTATACACTTGCAGACCTGTTGCAATTTCCCATTATGAATCCAGGTCAACATTAAGGAGGTTCCTTATCAATTTAAAATCACAAGAAACTGCTAATAATTCACTGTATACCATGAAACACATATGCTAAATCAGTATATGTTATAGGAGTCACCGTGCTTGTTTTTTTAGATATGAGCTCAAAATGTGTAGGTGGGAGTGAGCATTTTTTAAATACATTTTTCACTATCATTTCACACTATCATCATGATAAAACAATTAACATATTTCATAGTTATGGCGTTATTCTAATAAAAGGTTTATGGTTACACGTTTATGCAAGAAGAAAATGCAATTTTATTGTTATTTTGAAGCGTTTTACCTAAATTTGAAATTTTACATGTTTTTTTTAATTGTTTTCTGTTAAACATTATTATTTATGTCAATTAATCTCATGATTTGCTGGGGGGAAAATCACTGTTTGATAGAAATACAATTCAACAACAAAATTAAACCAAAAATGTCATATGTATCCAGGCTAACTTGAATAATAATTTGAAGAAAAAAAACCTCATACTCATTATGCACGACCGTTTCCCCTTAAAATAGATTATAGAGCAAAATAATCTCATTATGATAAAACAAATACTATAATTCACAATTAAAATACAATGATTTTATTACTATATTTCAAAACAGTTATTAAGTTTTCTAATGTGCATAACGAACACTGTTACTGGAAGTGTACACTAAAGGCTACAAGGCTACACGGCTACACGGCTACAAGGCTACAAGGCTATGTGGCTACAATTCCTATCTGTATCTGACAACTGAGGATGCTTAGAAACAATGGTAAAGAACCCCCTTAAACCAAACTTTCAGATCTATCAACTCTCGACGAAGCTAATGATTTGTTGCCTTTCAATAAAAAGCAGATTTTAACAAGTCTTTGAAATACGATATAAAGTTAACTCCCTTTAAAGCAACATCACTTAGAACAACAATTCGGAATAGAGGGGTATAGAATTAGAGGGTTTTTCTTATATGCTATTATATAGAGGCAAATTCTGTCGGTTAAAGGGACATTAAGTTTCTTGTTGGAGTCACATTATGTCAAACGCCATAATGTTTATAATTTTATCGATAAGTAATGAGTGTTGCTGTACGCTAGTTAAATCATTATAATAACTATATGCAAGTGAAAAATCAGGATTTTTTATGGAAAACAATGCACTGCGACTGGCGGTCGTCAATTAGGCAAACGTGATATTATGAAAAATACTAATGTCACTTTAAGAGAGAATGTTTAATTAGAAGGGTGTCCTTTTAGAGGGAATACGCTGTACATTATTGTGAACAGTTCTAAAATAACGTACATAGCGACACAATAAAAGCAACAATTGTGTTCCATACAACCTTTATACAATGGCATTTTTAATGCTCATGGTGTTTGCATTAGAAAATGTTTTTGCTCAGACTAACCTGTCCACAATGTTAGCAAGAGGAGAATGCAACTTTCAAGACAAATGCTTATATGGAGGGTTCATGTGCAATACATTTACTGTTTCGTTTCGTTCATTTGTAAGTCGAAAGCTAACGCGGCGTGTCACGTGATTCTCTGTAAAGAACATGCTTATATACTATGCATTGTAACAATCAATTGCATACATAAATGAACTCTGACTTCAGCCCTTTACAATATAGTTTCCTTCATCGATAGATAGGACGAGCAATTTTTAAATTGTAAGATCAAACTGAACCTAATTTTTTTTATATAAACAGAATCAGGACTACCAACGGAAAATTTTCCTTCTGTGCAGAAAAACCTGGAAAAGCCTACATGTATATATCTTGGAAATAACATATACATAAATGGATTGACCAACGTTTCTTGAGATAACCGAGATAAAGCCCGTAGTTGTTGAGGGCTGATAGAAAGGGTTGGCAGTTGTCCAAGCCAAACATTCCTACCAAACTTAAAGGAAGAGTTTGATTTAAAGGTTCGCCTGCAGTCAGTTATCTTTCAATGACAGCGCGATTGACCAAGGTGTTGATACAGCAGGCGCTGTTTGTCTTCGTTATCCTACTACCTCGTTTATAAATAACCTGTCTATTTGGTCGGCGGTTCTAAATTAGCTGTACTGATTCATTCTTCCTCATCTCTCTGGTTGTAACATGTCCGAAAACCCAGTAAATTACCTTGGAGAATGCATTTGGAACAGGGGACTCGTTAACGAATCCATGGCTCCGTTTGCATGTCCCATTGCAAAACTTACAATGATACCTTGAATAGTTACTCCTAAAAAGGGTTTATTCTCAGAGTACATCAGTGCCGTGTTCAAGATAGGTTTCAAAGTAATCGCTCAAAGAGCGATTACTTTGAAACCTATCTTGAACGCGATTGCTCAATGAAGCGCTACGTAGCAAGGCGAGCAAACTTTGAGGAATTTGCACTTAGTCGTTCAAGAGAGAAGAAGCGCTCATTGAGCGCTACATTGAGCGCTACATTGAGCAATTTAAGCGCTCGCTGCTATTGAACGGGGCGCAGCTATTAAGATACACCACGCTTAAAGGAGCTGTAGCACGTTTTTTGCCAAATTTATTTTTTCAAATTTCCCATTTATAATGATAGTTTGTTTCTTTTTAATTTACTTGAGAGGGTAAAACATCTTATTACACAAACCAATTATCCGTAGTATTAACAACGGTGTTGCGAATAAAGCAAACATTGCATAGTGGCCATTTTACTGTGACCAGATTTTATTATTTCGAATTACGAAAACGATCCCCATGGTTTTACTGGGCCATGTACACTCATTTTTAACTTGACTTTCCTAAGAGAAGAGGGTGTTTTGCTATTGGTGAAATTATTTTCAAATACATTTCATCGACTTATTTGAGCGAAAAAACGTGCTATTGCCCCTTTAAAGGGGGAAAACTAGGACATCATACATTTTGGTTAAAATATCGGACATCCTAATGCTTGGATACTTTAGACACAACATAATTATAAAATATACGAGTACATGGAGGCTGCATGTGCTGTATGAGTAGTTTCGTTATTCTGGTCAAAGCAGTAACTATAGACCTATATATTACAATAATAAATTGCCATGACCAAACTTTAACAAAGCAATAACGATGTTTAATGTAATTATATCGTGGTAAAAGCATTCACTATGTGTCCTGTTATTATGCCATGACAAAAGCAAACAATTAACGGCGATTCATGTTATTTTGTCATGGTCAAAGCATCACGATGATTCATGCCATCTTGTCATGGTCAAAGAATTACGATGATTCAGGTTATTTTGTTATGGTCAAAGAATTACGATGATTCATGTTATTTTGTCACGGTCAAAGAATTACGATGATTCATGTCATTTTGTCATGGTCAAAGAATTACGATTATTCATGTTATTTTGTCATGTTCAAAGAATTACGATGATTCATGTTATTTTGTCATGGTCAAAGCATTACGATTATTCATATTATTTGGTCATGGTCATAGCATTACAGTGATTCATGTTATTCTGTCATGACCAATGCATCAATATGATTCAGGTTATATTGTTATTGTGAAATCATTAACTATGCTTCGTACTATTTTGCCATGGCCAAACGGAATCATAGTATTGACGCTGCTTAATGTCATTATTTTGAATATTATGAATATGAGACGTTTTAATAAAGAACCTGGCGAGACATACCTTGGAAGTTAAATGCTTCATGATAAATGACATACTGGAATATGGACGTTCAACGTTTCCATAAATTTGAAGCACCATTATTTAGTTTTGTAACTTTGCATTTAAACATAACCACTTAATTGATAATATCGTTAATTAACTTCGAATCACGCTCTCGAATCAATATAAGACTTGCTGACTGTGCAAAATGCAAATTAAGAGAAAGAGTAGTTTTATTGAAGTTTTCCCGCAACGAAGCGATCTTATCTGATAGCAATGTTTGTTAAATAAACAACAGCGCCAAATCCTCACGACACAATTTTTATAATGGAGCTTATTAACGAACAACAGCTGGAAATACTTATGGGGGTCTGAAAACACGAGGGAACAGAAAATGACACGTCTTTAAACGTCTAAAGGCATGTTAACTCTATCCGCCAAATGATCGTTTTTAATGCCTCTCTGAGAAGGTGATCATGGTTACTCACACATCTATCAACTTAGATTTGTGAAATGAAATCTCATTTTCAGTACCAAAATATTTCTGGTTTCATGTATGTATATGCATGTACGTTAGAATTTTTTTTACGATTTTTGAGAGTTTCATAAGCTATTCTATTTTTGAAAATTATATGATAAAGTGTTTATAATCTGTTTTCAAGATGTGATGTAGTGTAGTGTATATGTGTCATGTTGAGCTAATTGAATTTATTATCATGTTTTTGATCATGCTTTTTTGTCCTGGAATCATGTTGACATGTTAATCGCTTGAGAAATAACTAAAACTTCTTAGGAAGAAGTGGGAAAGGGTGTGTCGTGCTGCAAAAGTAACGTACAACTGAAACATTACTTGCCATTGAAAGACGGTCGATGTTTTAGTGGGTTAACGGACAATCCACAATATTTCGCTATTTTTCATTTCACAAGCATTTTAATGTATGAAATATTGAGGTTTTACTCCATGTTTTAAATTTATATTTGTTTATCGAAACCGTCAAAATAATTTATGTTTTATTAATTAGGATGTTTATATTTCATTGGATAAGTATTTGTAAACAAATTATGTCAATTTATCAGAAGAACTTATTTACGTAAAAGAATGGAGCTTTGAATAATAACGCATATATACATAAATATATGTATAGCATTCAATTCAAGTTATATTGAAGGTTTTATGCTGTGAACAAAGTGAACAAAGTATCTACATTTAGGAAGCAGAAAATAAATATTTGTATAATAACCACTTTCTGTTAAATTTTAAATATAAGGATGTCATAAAAGATATTAGAAATTATTTAAAACATCAATTTCATTTAATAAATACACAGTATAGTTGTCCTGAATTCGGAATAAACTGGATCTAAATCCGATCTAATATACATAGATTGAGAGGCAAGGAAATACATGATTGATAAAGTATTATACTCACTGAGACCGAGGAATTTGAAGGCATTTTTAAGAATATCAAGTGGATCTTGTGCGTAGTTCTCTAATCGGAAGACAAGCAGTTGCTGCTTTGGAAAGAGTCGGAGCCATTCTTGAATGAAGACGTAATATACGCCTATCCGTAATCGTACCTGTAAAATAGTCATGTCATATTAGAAACGAATTTCCTTGAAAACTAATACCTATACTTTATTTCGAAAACATGCATATATTAAAATATTTAATTAACATATTGAATCTCATTGAATATAATTAAAATGTCATGAACGTTGCTATCAGAATCGAGTTTATCATGACAAAGTAGAATTTATTTTTTTATGTTTTGAAGGTTCAAAAGGAACATTTTTTTAAATTGAACTATAAATAAATCCGAAATATAACATAATGCATTCTAAAGACATGGAAGAAAATTAAATAAAGACCAATAATCTGTCTTGGAAAATGTTATATTTGGTCACATTTTCATCATTTTGTATGATGTATCTTGGTGTGACAATGATCTAGTGTCTCTGACTCACCTTTGATAAATTTGCAATGGTTCTGTTATATATACATGCTCTCATGGTGGACGCTGATAGACATCTATTGAAGGAGTTTATAGCTAGATACACTTCCGTGTGGAAGTCATCTGGAGATTTACCCTTTTTCCGGAAATAAAGATAATCTGAGTATAACCTGAAAAGATAGCATAACCTATAAGAAATAAACAAAACATGGATGCCTAGCTAATCCTGCACTTGGCCTGTATAGTTTTGACATTTTTATGAAGTTGATTTTTCATTTTGCATTATTAGTTACCTGGCACAGGAAATTGTCAAACATTAGAACAAAAATAGACAATGGTTTCATACTCATGAAATAACATATATTTTATTGGCTCAATTGAAATACAAAGTACATATAGATAAGAAATGATACTCGTCGTCACGTAAGTTACAAAATTGACATAGATGTTGTTATTTATCTATTCCTAATAGCGTAATTCGTTACACATTGCGTTAATTTACAAATATATAAAGACGTTATGTTTCTTATACCGGAAATGACTCTAGTTGGGCAATCTATAACACACTAAACAGGTGTTTCAACATTGGGTTCTTACGTTGATGCGAAGTTTATTAGTTCATTATCAAACACAGTTGAGTTTGTTAAAATAAAATATTTAGATCTGGAATGCAAATTGCAACATTTTTGCACGAAACACGAATCTAAACACAAATTCTGATTATTCATTGTCCTGTTGTGAGTTCATAAACTAAAAAAAAATATAATGTTCTTTTTAATTCCAAACTGATTAATTAACGTCAAGATAATTTCAGCCTTATCTCTTTCATTCGTAAACACTCCATATAAACACTATTAATTTGGAAAAACTCTTGACAGTTACCCCCAGCTCAAGGAAGTGCACCCTAGCGACGCACGATCTACGTAAATGACACCATTGATAACCCCTGGAGACTTGCTCTGAAATCTTATATTGCATTGGTTCGTTTGATAATCAATCCCTAAAACCAACATCCTGTTTAAGTTAGGGGGTAGATATCTGTCAATTACAAGCACATTATGTGTTCGTTTATAACCAAACTCCCGGGTAAAAGTCATTTATCGCGACTCTAACACGAGGAAGTATCAGTGTGTATTGTAATAATGAAGTGTCCGACAGTTCTTGGTTTATTAATTGTCTAAAATTTAGACTTGGAAACAATATTGAAAAAAATATTAAAAACGAGACTCATTTCATCGGAAAATTCCATTTCATACAGTCTTCTTTTCAATATTTAATGAAATGGTGATATTTTCAGAATCTACATTTTATATGCGTCTATGCTTCTGAGCGTCGATGCGTCTACACGTCTAAGCGTCTTTGAAAGTTTTGTTATTATGTCTTATAATGTCTTACCTGTCGACTGGGTTTCTCAATATAACGATGATTCTGGAGTGTGGCAGGAGGTAGCGGATATAGTGGGCATTGGTATATTTGGGTTCAGTCTGTCCACAGTTCTCCCCCACCTGCCACCAGTAGTCGTTGAACCACAGGGTGGATACGCTCGAGTCTCCTGTTGTCATAGCAACGTATCACGTGGTTACATAATGTACGGAATCAACGATTTGTGAACATGAAGATGTTTAAAAGAAATCGGATATGAATCAATGAACAGAATCGTTCTGGAATCCGAACAGAGAGATATAATTGAATAAAAGAAGCCTACACTTCAATCGTGTTTTGCAATTACAACTATGCACACCCTTACATCACGTTCCTATCAAGACAGTTATCTAGTTGGTCTCTTCAACGAGCATTTACATCAACTTGTATACATATTACTGTACAGCATTTCCACCTGGCGATCTGCAATAACAACTCCAATTCACCTCATCCCAATGTAGTGTATGTACATCTCATGAACTGGACAAAATAATTTAGGGATGTTTGGATTTGTTATGGTGGTTATTTTATCAGTTTGTCAATTGAATTATATATAATTATTTATATTTTCAAAATTAGCATATATCCCTAACTGTTTTTGTCCAGGATATATAATATTTAGTTCCATAATTCCTCTAACGGGTCACTTGCTTGACAACGAAACAATGTCGAAACGTCGCCTATGCTAATAAAGAAGTTGTGTATCCATAACTAGTGATGTCCTTCTTCGTAGAAGTATAAAATTGCTCTCTTTTCAGAAGCCTTACTCCCTTACTGTGCGGCGTCGTTATGGTACAGAACAGGAAGGTTGACAAACAGGGTTACCCCATATAAATATCGCTCATTGAGACGTTGACATGATATATCCATAACATGTAACATACATTATAACATGAAACAAATTCATATAACAGTTATATAATATGTACATTACCACAATATTTATACATGAGCCTCCAAAAAGAGAAAATAAGAATGTTTTCTGTTCGCATAATATAGTTATGAGAGCTTAAATCGACTCCTAGAGAAACAAAGGTAACACTAGTGCCGACACACAGGTGTGATAAAGGTAAGACAGTAGGTATGTAGGTACCTGTTATGAGTTGATGATAAGCCTCCTCGTCTTCTGCCGAGTTTGGATCGTTAACGTGTTCCATGAATAAGGCCGATCTATCGAATAGATCGATATACTGATCGATATGTACCGGGGCCGAGAAGTTGTACCTCCAACCTGATTAGAAGAGCGATGATTAAAGAATCATTAAGAGAATTAACGATAGTGCCGTATAAAGGACAAGACAATGCTCTTGGACACTCGAGATGCACAGGTCGAGAAGTTGTGACTAGATAAAACATTGATTATTAAAGATACATAAAAAGAACGATAGTGCAACATGAATGACTAGCTATTGCTCTCATGGCGTCATCTGATGACGTCACTACAGAACAGCAGAGATGACGAGTCCTTCAATCATCGGAAATGTAATTATACACACCTATAGAGATAACAAAATAATGGCGATATCAGAGATTGTAAAAGACATAAAAACATGTACTTTCGACTTTTTACAATAGTACATTTGAGTAATTAATAAATATTGTTGGTGACGTCATCGAAGTTATCACCTTACAATTATTCCGCAGTAGCATGAAGTTTTCACCCTTTCATGTCTTGAATGACATAAATTACTGCCATTTTTAAGTAATTCCCTATTCCAAAAGGCTTTTCAAGACTGATACATTCTCACAGCAAACTACCCCGTTTAAAACCGGAATAATCGTTTAATTGTTTATCTACGATAACAATAATCGAGCATACTGACCGTATCTATTTTTGGCCCACCAGTGGGGTTCTTTCATTGGTGGAGCTATGACATCCGGATGTGACGTCAGTTTTATATAAAAGTCTGTGCTGCCACATTTCGGTTGTCCCGCTATAAAGAAATACGGAAGGCAACGGAGGCGCTTTGGTTCAGGAGTTTCCTCCAGACGTTTGTTCCATTCGCCAGCCAGTTCTTTGAACATACTCTTAGCATACCTTGAAAACTTCTTGTATCTATTTGAGCTATATACATCGGGCGTTATCAGCGGTTCATACCAACACGGGTTCTTGTAGTTGGGTAGAAACTTGTAAGGTAGCTACAACGAAAATAATGGTATCACAATTTAGTTTGTAAACTAAAATTGCTTTTGAAATAAGTGTCAATTCAAATAAAATATGTGTTTCGAAAACAATTGTCGTCCTACATTCAGACTCTGAAAAAAGTATTTATTCTGAAAATATCACCATTTTAACAAATATTGAAAAGGAGACTGTAAGAAATGGGATTTTCTAAGTTGAAGACTGACAATTTCTTAAAATTCATCGATTCATGTTTGGACAGTGGTTAAAAAATATTCTATACAGAAAAGGATTAGGAACAAGTTATCCAACTTTACAGTTTATTTACAAAACTATGTCACTTAAACTTCAAATTAAATTAAAACTTCCCCCTCCGAGCTTTCTCTCTGTTTTGAAATAGTGTGTGATAATGAGTGTTTAATCCAAAACTGCTTACCATACTTAATATCTCGGACGTAATATTCACACCAGTACAGTTTAATCTCGCCTCCCCGGCACCGTATGTACTAACGTTGGACGTTGGCGGTGCCATTGTCTTAGCTTCAGTTCCGTTTTTAGTCCATCTCAATTCCAGAACTCCTTTAGGAGAATATCCCATTATGGAATCCAATCTGATATGATCACCGTTTTTGTTGACTAAGCCAACAATCTGTATCGAATTCCCATGAGACCCGCTTCCATTGGGCACCGCATGTTTGCTTTCCGGAAGGAACTTCCGGCCAAATTGCATATGCTTGAATGACGTCACATAGGCTAGGATGAAGACGGATAGTATGCTCGCAACGAGGCAGAAAGCATACGCGCACCTCGCATCTCTCCTGCGGAAGGGTATCAAAGTCTTGGGTCGATCCGGGACTGGCTGCCCCCAGCCGGACACCATGGTCATCTGTCCACAACACCCGTCCACAAGTCGAACATACCAGCCGAATAGTCGCCTCAAACCCTGCAATTAGAAGTTTGAGTTAATAAACATTTAAAAGGACATTGAAATTCAAAAAATTATTATTATTAAATTAATATTTGGTAGAACCAAGTGTGTCGTATTATTTACGAGCACATTTCAATTTTCGACAGCTTGTATTCGTGTAATAATTACGACAATATGATCGATGTTATTGTTACGACAATCTGTATTGGTGTAACTGTTACGACACTATAAGTTGTGCAACTATTACGACACCATGCAATGTAGTCATCATTACGCCAACATCAATCGGTGCAACTATTACGACACCGTGCAATGTAGTCATCATTACGCCAATATCAATCGGTGAAACTATTACGACATCATGTATTGGTGAAACTATTAAGACAATATCTCTTGGTGTAGATATATTACGATAATGTGTATTGGTGTAATTATTACACGACATCCTGCATTGTTGTAACTATTACGACAATATCCATGATATCCATTTAAGTAACTATAACGACATCATGCATTGGTGTAACTATTACGCCAATACCCTTGATATCTATTGGTGTAACTATAACGACATCCTGCATTGGTGTAACTATTACGACAATATCCATGATATCCATTTAAGTAACTATAACGACATCATGCATTGGTGTACCCAACAAACAAACGTCATCTCCATAGTTTTGTCATTCACGTTAACCTAAATATGGTACCATACTTGACCTCATTCCTTTTACCATTTACCATGGCAATACATTCAGAGCGGAGAGAACTCGAAGGAAAATAAACAGAAGGCTAATTGTTCCCAGGCAGAACTTCTGGTAAAATAATCACGAACAAAAACATAATTTGTAACCCAACCACTCGCTCCAAATGAGATTCCACCATTGACCCAGGTTCTTGAGCCTGGGTTGTGCGTTGTTTACAATTTGTGTTTTCTACATGATATATTGCTGAATGGGTGAACGTGGTAATGATCCAAAGCATTCATTATGCAAAACATGTTTATGAACTAGTTACAGCTAGAAGTGAAAAATGCATATTTAGTCATACAATCGAATGATCGTCAAAATGTTATGGATGATCAACTACTTTATGTTGACAGTAGCATCCTTTCGGTATCTCGTTCCTTATTTATGCCTTATCAAGTCCTTATCAAGCACATGAGGAATGGTGACGTAAACAAATTTGTATATATACATGTGGGTATAATGATAGGATTATCAATATAAACAAAGGTTACATTTAAGAATATTTCGCATGTGCAATCGTTGATGTACTGGTTCCATCCCATCTGAGGTCACAAAATTTAAACAAACAATGAATCATTTGGAAAATAAATAAACATACATCATTCATAATTTATTGACTATCATTTAAATATATTCCCCAAAACGTCTAATTTTATAAATCAACGATATATTGAATATGTCTCGAGCATATTGTTGAAACATGTTTGATGAATAAATCATCCAACAATTATTACCAACAAAATTCTCTCAACTCAATTCTCGAAACTTGACACAACACATAGAACCATTGGTATGAGAAAAGTAGGCCAAGACTCTGCATGCATGTAATAACATTCCTAAGTCATATATCTCTTGGTCCTGGAGCAGAAAGACCTAATTCCTAAATCACTTTCTAAACAACAATAACATATCTACTAACTCACCACCACGATTCTTCAAGGACGTTAGACTACAGAAGCTAGAACCAGTCTCAAAGAAATGGAAAACTTGGAAATATTTGAGAATCTTTAACGAGTCTGGTGTTTTCTGACTGGCTGAACCAAGAGGTTCATTGGATGCTTGTAATCTATTTTCAAGACACCCCTGCTACTGCTCCTCCAAAACAACATGGCAAGGGAGATATGATGTGTAATCCTTCAGCCGGGTAATATAGAAACTATGGTGACATTCCATTGAATATTGTTTACCCTTCTTGTAATGCTCTTGTAGTATTTCATTAACAATGTTCTTGTGTTCTTTAAGGATATGAGATAACAAGCATAGATTACGTTTATGTTATCATATTATTTACAAATATCTTCTAGAAGCATTCACAACTCTTAGTTGGCATAATGGATTACAGTATATTCGTATACCTATTCTGTAAAACTGACATGCCAGGATTTTAAACTTTTGTTATGTGTATTGATGCTAAATGAATGCTTCATTGAACGCCAATAATATTGTATTGACTTAATAATACAAAAATACCGAAGTTACATTTTATGTGAATTTAACTGTGCCATTGCTATCATTTGTGTTTATAGAGAGTGTTTAAGTGCGAGGTGTGGTTATCACAAACTGGCGGTATCTTCACAAAAAATACAAAACAACTTACATAAAACTATTTTCCTCACAACCTAAATATGTGCTTTCCTATCACACATCACACTAATGGACCACATAGGGAGAACTTTCAGACCATGTTATTTTTAACACATTTCAACTTGATGTAAGTTTCCATGATTCCCCTTGCCCTGTAACTTTCAGACTTCAAAAAAATGAAGTAAAAAATGTAGATCCTTTAAACTTGATACGTTGAGCACCATGGCAACCAGAGCTGATCTTGTGAAGCGAAATGTTTTGTTTGTAATCACAAGTTTCTCTGAGTTGAAAGGAGATAGCAAAGTTGGTCCGTTGGTCATGTAGATAGTAAGGGAGCGTTATCGCTACCTTGTCTAACCCCTAGCGCGAGGTCAGCTCACTGAACGTTCAGTGTTCAGGCAGTAACTCGAGAATTACCCACACTCATATACACACTGTATCTCAAGTGTTTCGTTTAAACGTTCAACAATCATAATTATTTTTCACAGTATAACACATATAAAAATCGGCATACGTGTGGTGTGTTCTTGACGTATTGCATTTGCGTGTACAGCTACGAGGACAAACGTCATAAATTTTCACTATAACTCAACTGTCTCAGCTGGGCAGTAGTCGAGGTAAATGTGATATTTTGTGAACACGAAGACTTCTTATAATAACCTGGATAGTATTTTTGTTAAATAAAAGCAAGTTTTCATACATGGTTGTCAGTTATTTGATGTACGGTTTGTAATAATTAAAATGACGATCAGAGAATGAAAGCTCACAAATATGCGTCATTCTCGTTAATGAACCACGTGCTTGAGTGCCGAAACCTAATTCAACCACATACATTTGCTAATACGCGTAGACTCATGTTCTCCAACAACTACACGTGTCTAATCCATGATCGGTCTTACACCAAAACCAAAGCATACATAGATAATCTGGGCACTCAATACACGGTCAAAGTGCCCGTACATAAAATGTACTTACTGTCACGTTCTGAATGACGAGATCCACTCTTATCTTATCAGTGTTGGTATGTCGTTCAGTGTGATGACGTAGTGACAATGATGTATGCCATATAATGTAAGATACTGAACTGAAATTTCAGAAACTAGATGACATAATATGACTTAGCAACAAAACTATTAGTGCTTTGACAATTTAGAAATTTTGCTTACGATGTAGATTTCATTGTGCAGTATATGAATATGAAAGTACAGTTGCAGAACAGTAAACAATGAGTTTCAGGGGTTTGACCTAAAATGAAATACTTCGAAAAAATATTTAGTCTGAAATTAAGTTATTAAAGAAGATATGTCATAATTAAAAATAAATAAATAAAATATTATCTAATCTGGTTTCGATAGATACATTTATAGGGATCTATTGTCATCCCTTGTTTTTGTGTGGACTATATTATTGTCAAGATAAGGCACCTTACAAAGCTTCACAGAGGACTTGGAAATACGTTTGTTGGGGAAAGACTAAGGATAAGTGTGCATGCATGTCATGGAAGGTCATGAGGTTCTAAACTCATGGAACACAATATATGTTCACATCTACGATCCTGACAACGAAATATCAAAATTTCATATCCATTGGAAAATATTATCAAAATCGTTTAACATTACCATTCGTATCAAGATGATTTTCAACCATTCCTGGAATCGCTGAAGACTGACACTAGTGAAAAGGCATGTCTTTTAAACACGTTCTTCCGCACCTTAGGCATGGTTGAAGGAAATCCTTCAGTCAGGATGAATACGACTCGATGTGGAGACTGGCAGGATGTGTGAGTGACAGCTCCACTTGCATCATATCCCAGTGGAAACAGATGCAAGCGTAACCTAACACCACCTTCAGACGACTTGAAAGCATGTGGGTATAAATGCACGACATTGGAGCAAAACCGTAATATAAGTTGGACGAGGTTGACCTGGGAGCAAGAATGTAATTTAAACTTTGAGTGGTGAAATAGTTTTTTGAGGTTTAAGCCGAGCAGAGGCAATGACTCTGTAGCTCATCGAATATGGCCTTATTCATGAGTTCTATGTCTGTAGACTTGCGAATCAAATAATAAGTCATTTTCCATATTTTATGGTCTCGATTTCGGTTCGCACAATCGCCACATTTACAAATCATAATCCACATTGGTAAATGTCTACACAAAATTATAAACCTTTGAATGTACAAGGTAAAGAATGAGTAACACAAATTGTAAGGGTGTGACCTCTTTTATTACTACCTCCACTAGAGAATTTCACTATTTAACTCTCACAAAAGCTCGAAATATAAATAGCATCTGGTAAATTTGCTACTGCCCACTCCCGCCCTCAACAACAACTCCCAAGAACCCCAACCCCCTCCTGATTTGTGGTTTCCCCTACCCCTTGTCAGCCTTGAGAGACACATATCCCACCCCTTCTGTTTACTATCATCAAAAAACTCACGACTCAGTGCGTCAATAGCCACTCCTGTGATGGGATACGTGTGGCAATACCAAGGCATGGGTGAGAATACAAGAGTCACACTAGGTCACCTTTACGCTTGCTCTGTGAAAGACAGAAAAGGGTTAGTGTTCGTATATGTGTTATTATTGGTGCTACAGTCATGAGATTGGGCTCGTTTGAATTGACATTTCCAAAATGATTAGATATCAATAGTACTGAATGAAGACAACTGTCAAAAGGTTTCGGAGAAGATGTTGTTTGGGTATAGTTCCTGCCACGCCAAGGGCCAAATTTACAAATGTTCTCTCCCCTTAGATTCAAGTTCGGGTGCAGCCGTTCTGGAGTGTAAAATGTGAAAAGTTTCCGGACAACGAAGGACGCCCGTTGGACGAAGACCCATACCACCAGTCCATCTTCTGAACTAAAATATATGCTGACTTGGCATCACATGCATTTCGATACTTGAAATCACATTTTTATATTACATAGTTTTCATGAACGTGAAAATTGTAATAATCATGCAACATTTCTTTACGTCTGACTTCATGCGTTCATACTTAACCGAACAGTTTTTTAAATATTTTTCAAAATGTATTGAAGGAAGTTTCCATATGATCTTGACATGTATTTTCACGCTAAATCATATATCTCAGTTGCTGAATCTAGACTGTGTGCAATTTCCTAAATTTTGTTCCCGACTAGGTAGGGCTAGTGTCAAATACAATACTATAAATTGTGTACTGTTTTAAGAAATGTCATTTTACAGATATTATGCAATTATTTTAGATTATATAAAATATCTAATGAATTACAAAATGGGATACCAGGGAAAATAAATAAGTAGTTATTGAAAACTCCAAGTTTTGCTTTTCTTATGTTTATCATGCGAATAATACTTTAGTATGTAAGGTTCTTGTTAATTGTGAATTTAAAGTATATTTGTTTGTAGACGTTATTGTCATATTTCCTAAATCTTAACGCTAGGGTGAATTTAAGCTAAAATAAAAATACGTAGAAAATAATAGAAAACACAGGGAATGTATTTCAAAATATATTAAAAGTGATGTCTGTCATATGTTTTGGATTTGTTTTTTTTTTTTTTTTGCTTTTCAACATGCGATTTCCATAAACATTGTTGCGACGTTACATACAATCACTATGAGCATTCCACAGTCTGCCCACACCGGTGCAAAAATATGTTCATAAAATTAAACAACTTACTCTTTAAATAGCCTTGCTTATGGGTGTCTGCCAAAGTTGAATTATTAATATACAATATGCCATAACTCTTTTTTACTTCATTAATTTGTACTTCATATGGTTATCTCATTGTAGGCATACTCAATTCTTATGTCAAGAACCTGCAGACGGTTTCCCAGTAAGAACAATGGTTTAGTTCATCGAAGAATCTGCTTAATTGTATTTTAACTGTTTTTTAAATATCAGATTTCATTCAATAAAATTATCATTTAAATAAAATATACCAAAAATCAATATTTCAGAAACATGTGTAGTGATGAAGTGAACTCATTATAAAGACACATAAACATGTGTAAATAAATTAAATTATCTCATAATTATAGAGAATTCTCAAATGTTCGACAACTCGATACAAAAGTATTCGGGGTATGGGATTGAAGAATATAGCACATTTAAATACAACACGAAAAAAGATTTAATTCATAAAATCAAACGTGTTAGTATTGTTTGTTTAATTAACTGAATATCATCGAATTGCTCTGGATGGATAAGGAATGAATAAATTGTTTAACTGATTATGTGAAATGATTAAAACCGCACGAGAATATATGTTAAGCCTCCTCCTTCACGGAGCTATGAGCTGCTTCGAGAAAGTCTAAGTCAGGTTAATACCTGTCTGGATAACGAGTACCATATGACATGGTATTCATCTGACTGAGTACTGGTAATGCTTAACAGGTTGGACTGCTATAACTAAACGGCTGGAAAAAGGAAATGATGCTGTAATATTTCAAGAAACATTTAAACTCGAAAAATTGGCGTTTGTCATTGTGTCAGCGCGTACGTCTATGCTTTGGGATTATCTCTATTTCGTGACATTCTGTTTAGAACTGAAGCTGTCCCAGCTTATTGAAAACACGATGTGGTGAAAAGTATCCTTGTAATTAGAATGCATGTAATGATAAACCCTATATAATGAAGTTAATTAGCTGCGATTTTATCCTGATGCATAACTGACACCACTCCCACACAGATTAGCCAAATTTGTATGCGGTATCAGCCAAGGCAAGTATATAACACACGTACGATTAAGCGTAGGTTTTTGGAAATGAAGGTTTTTCCGAATCTCTTTTCATTTCAGTTTCATTTTTCAAGTGTTTTTCAATGCTGTTTAACTTATGCTATACCACAAGTATGTAACTTTATAAATGAAAGGAGTTTACCTGAATGAAGTTAATTAACTAGCTTATTTTCCATCCTATTCTAAACCAGCCCGAAAAAAACATTGCAATAAGTCGTTATTTATTACTAAGACAAGTACTGTTAATACATGATAAAAGACGTGTCTCATGATTTAAATCTTGTTTCTTAAAAATAATTTGGCGAAAATAACTATTGTTTGTCTGACTTGTCCACTTGAGGATAGTTGATGGATCCTAAAGATGACCCCCCCCCCCCCCTTTTTTTCAATGCCCTTTCAAAATGTCATGATCCGCCACTAACCATTAATGTTAAGTTGTGGCCAAGTACACAGTCTATATGTCTTATTGAGTATATCTAGTTTTATGAATACACAATCGAGAATGAACAATGGTCAATAGCTTTAACTTGTATACAACAACAAAATAACATCAAGGTTTATATTTGAGATAGCAGGTCTAGGAAGCTAATATCTCATTTAGTTTTTAAAACATATTACAAACTGAAAAATATGTTCCCGTGCTACATATTAATGTAACAATTCTAGAGCAAGTCTTGTTTTCTGAATAAAAATTAGAACATAAAAAGTGATAAGAAATTCCAAAGCTATACTGTAAGGAAGCAAGTCTATGACACTGGTTTCTATCTCCTGCCTCTCGCTTGACATTGAAGAAGTGTATCGCCGATAACACACAGTAGCTCTGATAGTGAACCTACTCGTTAGTGCAACATCGGTTATCTCCCCTGTCTCGTATGTCGATAACCTTTAAATACATTAGTCCCTTACATAAAAATGGCATAAGTAATACAGCGAATTAACACACAAACATGTGATATATCGAGATTGAAATACGGGATTTGACATAAAAGGTTATATGAAAGAATGGATCCATCAGGTTCAACAACACGATTTAGCTTAAAACAACAGTTGTTGATCCATAAATAAACGTCCGATATTTTTAGGAATCTGGCACAACAGAAAAAGTTCTTTCAACATGAGTTTAAACTTTAATCAAACGTCCATAAATAAACGTTAACAACAGAGATATAATAAACTAGTACTAGAAAAAAATGATTAACTTCAATTATTAACTTTGACATTCATCCTTTGCTTATATATCAATATGACCTAACCAATTGTGTTTAGCTGGTTCCTATTCTGGCTATCTACTTTAGAACACTGACAGTGTTGCATAACAGTGTTATAAACTAAATTAAAGAGGATATTTAATTTTCATAAGAGAAATAGGGACACATTTTCAAAGTCATTGCATGATGCCTGAAATTAATTATTTTGTTAATTAAGTGGTAAAAATGATATCTCAAATTGTTGTGAGATGTTCGTACACCATTGATTATCATTGTACACCACGGCATAACGTGACGAACCATGAAGTACACGCCACTGTATATCCAATATACATCATGGTATGTCACTATTGTAATCATTGTACATATTTGTACATGATGATATGTCATCAATGGTACAATACGGTTATCACTCTACACCATTGAAGAGGCTGATATAAATCAATGGTATGATATGGTAATCATTGAACGCCGTGGTATGTCATTAATGGTACAATACGGTGATCACTGTACACCATTGAAGAGGCTGATATATATCAATTGTATGATATGGTAATCATTGAACGCCGTGGTATGACATCAATGGTACAATACGGTTATCACTGTACACCATTGAAGAGACTGATATAAATCAATGGTATGATATGGTAATCATTGCACGCCGTGGTATGTCATTAATGGTACAATACGGTTATCACTGTACACCATTGAAGAGACTGATATAAATCAATGGTATGATATGGTAATCATTGTACGCCGTGGTATGTCATTAATGGTACAATACGGTGATCACTGTACACCATTGAAGAGACTGATATAAATCAATGGTATGATATGGTAATCATTGCACGCCGTGATATGACATCAATGGTACAATACGGTTATCACTGTACACCATTGAAGAGGCTGATATAAATCAATGGTATGATATGGTAATCATTGCACGCCGTGGTATGACATCAATGGTACAATACGGTTATCACTGTACACAATTGAAGAGGCTGATTTAAATCAATGGTATGATATGGTAATCATTGTACGCCGTGGTATGTCATTAATGGTACAATACGGTGATCACTGAACACCAATGGCCACTATTATGGGATTTAACTGTACACTATTGTTCAACGGTGTACGCCATGGTACACCATATATACCATCCTGTACTATTAATTGTCCATCAATATAAACCATTACACTCACGGTTTACCAGAATTTGTACACCTATATATCTTCATGTACACATTTG
The DNA here is from genome assembly GCA_936450465.1 of Gibbula magus. Taxonomy (NCBI): domain Eukaryota; kingdom Metazoa; phylum Mollusca; class Gastropoda; order Trochida; family Trochidae; genus Gibbula; species Gibbula magus. The sequence goes on from OW388303.1 coordinate 19,263,491, forward strand.
CAAATAAGTGTACACTATTCTGCACACATCTGTAAACTTTACAACAGATCACTTACGGAAACCATCGTTATAATATTTTAAATATATTAATAACAAATCAAATAAATTATCAAAACTTACACCCCGTACAGAGATATAGTGATGCCACCAACTAATCCCCGACCACGTCATCCAAGAAGAGTTATTGTATTCCAATACACACACCTTACCATCTTACTACATATTCATCCTGGCCGAGGTAGCTCCAGACAATGTGTTAACCATGTAACCATTGTTAACTCGAACCTATGGCCCTGCTTTTGTTTACGAATCAAGTACAGACCAACTGCCAGGTAGGAGCGAATTTTGGAAGGAAATGTGTTGCATTTAAATCGTAACCCAGTTACCAGTGTTTCCTACGGTTGCATTGTGTACACGTTCCTGCTCTGGTACAAGAGAACATTGTTATGTTCTTGATAGGAACAGAGCGCCAAACTGTTTGCAATGCTAACACAATGGTGTATAGGAAGTGTGGCCCGTATGTAGTCTGTATAAAACATACTTAACCCATACGTGTACACAGTGCAGACGTAAACATCTCACAATGTGTACGGCCTGTATATAGTCTGTCATCCAGACCCTAGAGCAAAATTTTCAATTGACGACCAGTCTACACATTATAGCAAGTCTAGATTACTGAGCTCTGACATCAAGGCATCTTTAGGGCTCCACTATTTACATCGTTTGTAAAAAAAGTGTTGATGAGAAAAAAAATCCTGAGACTAAATGTTAGTCTAAGCTTATGATTATATATTTTACAGACGATGGTCCTAACTAAGCGTGGCTATTTAACTATATTACGAAATAATATGAACTGATTGCACTTTCCTATATAACCAGCAGACAATGTGATGAAAGTATGCAAATAAGACATTTAAGACTTAAGACTTTAAAAAATTTGTAAAACAACTATGAAAACATTAATATTTTAATTATTAAAAAAAAGAAAGAAATGAAATGGCTTTCTCTAAGAAATGAGTTCAAATGTGAACATTAGAAAACACGTCAACGATTTATGCACCAGGAGCTATGATTAAACAAAAATTGTGAACATTGGTTTCTAAGGTTACCAGAATTAACTTTGACGTGACATTCATATTTGAAAAGACGATATATCATGAGGCTATGTTTGTGTACAAATGTTATGAATCTAAAGGATATCTACATGAAACTTGCATAAAACTGTACATACTAACTAATTGTTTCCTCAAATACCTACAGCTTTATCGTGAATATGGTACATGTAGACGACAAACACAAGGTCTGATGGTACAAAACATCTTATAGATAGTTACGAGGTACACAGTATACAGGTACAATAACAACGCACTGGTTATCAATAATGGTTAGCATAATGTGTTTTGCAATAAGTACAGTATGCCCTGAACTATTATAGTTAAAGTACGCGAGTGAAAGCATGTAAATGAGTTTTACTCATCTTAACCATATCGTCACCAAAATGAATGCAATAATGTACAGAAAATTGGTCTTGAATTGAAAATCCTCGCGTCGCGTTCCACGAAGCAATTGAAGGATTACAATCAATTGTAGCCCATCCCTTTAAAGAGACTGTAGCACGTTTTTTGCACAATTTAAAATTTCCCATTTATAATGATAGTTTGTGCATTTAAATTTACTTCACTTTATATTAAAAGTAAAAATTGCATGGTTGCCATTTTATTGTGAACACATTTTATTATTTCAAATTACAAAAAAACATTCCCATAGCTTTACTAAGCCATATACACTCTAACTTGATTTTCCGAAGACAGAAGAGTGTTTTACTATTGGTGAAATTATTTTTCAAATACATTTCACCAACATATTTGAGCGAAAAAAACTTGATACTGCCCTTTTAACATAGGTTACAATCAATTGTAATTCTACCATCGCTTTTAAGTGTTTTGAGGAACGGCTCCTCCTATTGACGTCATATCATTATTGTTTTGACGTCGTGGGCAATTGTCCGTGACGTCATTTAAACAGTACTTCATTAAAGGATTGGTGGAGGCGCCTCTGATTTCGGCCCAAAACGTGTATTATATAGGTAGCAGTAGCTACAACAATCTACCTTCTTCGTCGTGTCTGTTATAGACTGCTACAGCTGATTCCAATAACACCAATGTTTGTTGTTACAATCAGCACTGTTTGTCCAAGCGGCTTCAGTCTGACCTTTGACCTAACAAACAGTCCAACAAACATGAGAGTTTGTTCTTGGCACACCGAAGGCGACGTCTGCATGTTGATTCGGTAATTGAACGTAATGAGTAACGCCATAATACAACATAGCTTTGACCTTTTCGTTTAGGGGATGTCGTTCGCAGAATTGGAATCTCTTGCAATCAACATGAGAGAAATATGTCACTGCCATTTTGGTTAAATAATTCATTTTGATTTTATATTAGATGGAAGTAGAATATTTAAGTTGTAAATATATTTAGGAAAACGTTACTATTGTTATATTTACCAGGGTTCCGTTCCATAACAGCGAGTGCTTATAATCGCTTATTGATCTCTCAAAGTAGCGCTCAAAGAGGGCTCATTCTCTCCTGAACGACACAGTGCAAATTCCTCGAAGTTTGCTCGCCTTGCTACGTAGCGCAACATTGAACAATCGCGCTCAATGAGCGATTACTTTTAAACCTCTCTTGAACATTGCCCTGATGTGTCATTTCGTGAAATAATTCAAAATGGATCCTGACCTTTCATGTAACGAGTTTAGATCAGTTAAATTATCATCATGATGGAAATATTTCATCACAATCTATGTATGAATCATACTTGGCTGTACAAGTATTACAGTTCTGATTTATTTCAAATGTTACAATGTTATGCATGGTTCTCAATAATTATCTTTTAATCTAAATTTCATTAGACATCTGACCACGTAAAAGTAGTGATAAGATATTTCAAACCGATTCCAAGGGAAATCCAACTTTTACTCCAAAAGGGATAGACACGGAATTAAAAGTAATTAATTAATAACATTAATGTGTAATTGGTGATAAGTTATTGGTTATAAACAGACATCATAAATAAAATACCATAAGCGTACATTATATATGATTATCTATCTATGAATCGATCATTATTCTCTGCATTTTACCAACTTATGAAATATTGAAATAGATAGAACTTTAGAGAAAATTAAATTATCTGATAACCAATTATTGCTTCCAGGTAAAAGGAATGATTGCTGTTATCAATTCACACGTGTTTTTGTCCCTAGAGATAGAATAAGAAGAAGATCAAGTAAACGGAATATAAGTTGAGATTCGGGCACTTCGTGTAGTTTAACATGATATCATCACTTTTCATTCATTGTCACATTTAGTAAAACAATACATAACAAATCACAAAATTGAAATAACTAGAGAAAAAATGTTGAATATACTCACTTCACTTCACTTCACTTCAGAGAGTAACCCTATGATCCGCATAACATAACACGCTATGACACTTTTGATAATTTACATCCGTATGTAGTTTTGCGCTGTGGAATTTCTTTGCTTAATATTTGAATGAACACTTTGGCTAACAACACCATGTCAACATGGCGGATATCAGGCCAATATGTCGAACATGTGAAATTGTAAATTTCAAAATAACACTTGAATACATTCTTCCTAGAAAACCAACAGAATTTCCTGAAAACACCCGAGGGAGTTACAATGTGTTCCAACCCTATTTGTCTCCGCATATTGAATAATTGCGTCAAGCGTATACATGTAGTTTGAAACAGAGTCCAAATAGCGGACCCGTTGATTACAGCAAGTTTTACAAAATGGTTTCTTGTCATCTAAATACGTAAGCTCTATAAGCAATATGCCATTGTATATTATATATAAATGAGCTCATTAGAGACCCAATCTAAATAAATTTAGATCGCTATATTTTTATAATGTTAGCCTGTATTAACACAATATAAATAGTCGATCTAAATTTATTTAGAATGTCAGTGGCTATGATTTCATTAAATAATATGTGTTAACTGCAGGTCATGTCAACGTTCATCATTCTTGTAGTTGTAGAAGTTATTTTCATACATAATATGTGTTTTAAGACTTAAAGGGTAGCAATTACAGATATATGGGTACATTTGTGAACTTATTAACCATTCATCTGGAGCAGGATCAAGTAATATCAAAGAATGTAATGAAAAACATAGAAATAGAATTGGCTCTTTAGTTCATAAGGCTATATATGATAAATTACAAACATTTTAAAATGTAAGTATTCCAGAAAAAGTAAGAGTCCAGTCCGTATACAGTGTTCCAGCTTTCTAAGGCGTTTATCTTGCTGCAAATTTCATGTAATATGCGATGTCGCTTAGGTATGGTGGCATGGCGAAAACGAAGCCTATAATTTGGTGTTTTCACTTTACAAAATCTTATTTCATATCTCACAGTTAATCGTAACAATTTTGGCAACTCATTGAAGTGACCAGGGGAAAAAATTTCGAAAAAAAAATTTTTTTCTCCGTTTTTATAAAGTTTAATATAAAAAAATATTTTGATTAATGTACATTTGTACCTTGAACAAATGATGATTCTTTGTCAGTGTATTTGAATTAAGGCAGTTGACGTCCAAAGGAAGTCCAAATTATGATATTTGAACTAAATATTTAAGTAGGTGAGCAAGCTTCTGGGATGCAGCTGAATATTAACTATATGGATTTACCAGTAAAACGATTGACACAAAAATCATATATTTTTTCTTCAGTAATTTGTGAGATCTCTTTCCCCTTTAGAATACGTGCTACAGCTCCTTTAATGTCTGTTAAGAAGGTTTCTAGACTTGCAATAGACATGCGTGTGATTTTATATGATAAAAGGGTATGCCTATTGGCGATAAACAATAGCTGTACCTAACATTTCATCTTGTTCACAATATAATCCATAGTGTTCAAGAGATATGACCTACACACATATATAAAGTGTAATATACAATCAAGAACAAGAAATTAGAAATACTTGCCATTTAGAAAGTGAGGAAATATAACATGGTTATATTTATCCCAAATATAACCAAGAACAAGACAAGCAACAAAAAACTCGCCTTCTTCTTATTATCACCACATGTCGGAACCAGGTCGCTGTTGGTAACACTATACATGCTTAAAGGTAATGTAGATAGATTAACCTTTTAGTAAATTGTGGCATAATGGGCATTTCGTTCACCTGGAAAATTAGATTGAAAGGAGTCCTGCCAATTTGTTCCATATATATCACTTCCATATGTGAAGTATTTTAATAATTTAGTGATGTAGCCCTGAAGAACGTATTAACACACTGGCTTCACCTTTCACCTTACTGATGTTTTACTTACTGTAAACATGGGGCAGCATCAGTTATAAAGAAGTTAGGATGTACCATACTACATGATAGAAGCATACGACCTGTACACATATGGAAACTTCATGAAAATACATTATTATGTCATTAATTGGAAGTGGGGTCTCTTCACACACAAAAAACTTTAATTAGGTTGACCAGACGTAGCATTTAATATTGCAGTATTTATTAACTTATCTTGTCAACATAATTATATAAATGATATTTCATCTACAGCGTGACTTTTTCATATCATGTGTAAGTACTTTCTTTCCAAGACACATATTTCTCGATTGACATGTGCAACGAAATATGACGTCATTAGAATTATGACGTACAACACAATAATAATGATTGTTCAGGCTTATAGACTGACAGTCTCAGAAAAGATTCGAAAAAGTCGATTGCCATAGTCATCATAGACAGGTCAATCGATCACTGGTTATAAACTTGTTCGTCCTCTTGTTGCCATCTTTGTTTACAGATTGTGAGTTGACCGTCATGCTAAAATACTAGGCTTGGTCAACAAAATGTGTATAGTATTAAACACCTTTCCCGCTTATTTCAAGTCGAAAACAATAGGTGAAAATCGTGTATATTACATCAAAACAACAATCTTGTTTTAATGTTTCTTTATATTTTGTTATTAAATGTCTACTTAATTATTAGATTAGTGCTTTCTGAAAGACTTATAATACTACAAATATTTTTTCTTGACGAAAACTTAACTTTACTCTTTGCAATGTATAAAGTCTCCCAGTTAGTAACTCAGCTACTGAGATACATTGCAAAATAATGTCTAAAATGAAGTAAAGTGCATTAACAACTAGGAACCAATATTATCTAGAGGTTTTCTGGTACAGTGTAAGTTAAACAAAGCACAATTAACCTTTGTTACTGACAGTTCAAAGAGGCTTTATATATCATCAAGGGATGTCATACTGCAATCTGTCTGATAGTTAGACTAAAATTGGAATATTTTTTATAATGACTTACCTTTCATCCTTATGGTTATATATTTTAATAATTTCAGTTACATGTGTATTCAGGTCATCTAAACTTTTTTAATAAGGATCTAGACTGTATTAAAGTAGCACGTTTTTTCGCTCAAATAAGTTGATGAAATGTATTTGAAAAATAATTTCACCAATAGTAAAACATCCTTCTCTCTTCGGAAAATAAAGTTTAAAATGAGTGTACATGTTTCGGTAAAGCCATGGGAATCGTTTTTGTAATACAAAATAATAAATTGTGTTCACAATAAAATGGCCGCCATGCAATTTTTGCTTTATACGCAACATAGCTTTTACCACTACAGATAATTGGTTAGTGTAATAAGATGTTTTGCCCTCTAAAGTTAATTTAAATGACATAAACTATCATTATAAATGGGAAATTTGAAAAAATAAATTTTGCAAAAAACGTGCTACTGCCCCTTTAAAGGCTCTTTTTTATTATGATATAAAAGATATGTAATGAGAATCACATACCTCATATATGATGCCCTATACATATCTTCCCTGTATTTTATCTATCAATCATATCCGATGAGTTCATCAAGATTAAATTTTGTTATTCAACTAGGTTAATTGTATATATAACAAACTTCAAGTATTTTATGAACGAATAGATACAAAAGTAGATCAACTCTTTGAAATATAATAACTGCATAATCAGCTTATTCTGAATAGAGATATGATTATTGTAATAGTAAATATTCGTTCCCTCATAATTTCATTATTTAACATAAAACATGTCCTGACTATAGTCTTATATTATTATCATATAAACTTCCTGAAAATCCATGTTCATAGTTGTAGCAAAAGATGTTCTGTTAACAGAATAAAGTCTAGATTGCTCTGATGAAATATATTTTGCAACGGGTATTCCTTGAATCAGGATCGATTTTAATCAGACTGGTCATACTCCATATTCTTAATAAGAAACTTTTTCAGTTGCTGGAGTCGAATCACAATTATTTGTAAGCTGATCTCAGCTCATGGTCAGGAATAAGACATATTCGATATATTCTTGATAAAATAACATGACGCAACAATACTAATAATAGATATATCGAATGCAAGATTTGTGTTCGGGGTCGTAAATTGTCACTGAAAACTAAAGAAAGATTGTTTTTAATAATTAATAATATTTCATCTCACAATATCTCATCTCTGAAATAAAGTATATGAATATTCGTTGACAAATGTGACAAAAATCCTCCACAAACTCAGGATATTTGCGCCTTTTAAAGGGGCTGTAGCACGTTTTTTGCAAAATTATTTTTTTCAAATTTCCTATTTATAATGATAGTTTGTGTCATTTAAATTTACTTTAGAGGGTAAAACATCTTGTTACATAAACCAATTATCCGTAGCAGTTATAACGGTGTTGTGTATAAAGCAAAAATTGCATAGTGGCCATTTTATTGTGAACACTTTTTATTATTTCGAATGACAAAAACAAATTCCCATGGCTTTACTGTGCCACGTACACTCATTTAAACTTGATTTTCCTATGAGAGAAGGGTGTTTTACTATTGGTGAAATTATTTTTCAAATACATTTCAGCGAAAAAACGTGCTACTGCCCCTTTAACTCATGTTGATAATTTAGACACCAAGAGGGAGGGATTCACAATTTTTCATTTAGCATGTTTTGCTATCGTTTGCAAGCCTGGAAAATGGTTAGTCGTTTTGCGTTCTTGTAAAAAGAAATTACTTTAGTGGACAAGGGAATGCATAGTTTTCCTGCAAGTGTGAAAATTTAGATACTTTGTAAGCCAGAATTTGGTAAATCGTTTGAGCTCATATGAAAACAAATTACTTTTATTCAGCAAGGACTGTGTAGTTGCTCTGCATGTGTGAAAATTAACTTAGATACTTTGTAAGCCCAGAATTTGGTGAATCGTTTTGCGTTCATATATGGTCCAAAGAGTTTCCAGTTTTCTGCAAGTGTGAAAATAAACTTAGAGATTTACAGGCTATAACTAAGGATGCTATATTGTCCTCAAAACGATTCTAGATTAAAAGTCGTGTCTGTATCTATATTTATTCAGATGATAAAAGTATCATTATTTGACTATCATGATTAAATTATCATGATTAAATTATCAATGTCACATATATCAGATAATAATCTCTACATCTGTACAACCGGAAGTATAGGGGGTCATCAGGATATACTGGATCAGAGTTTAGGCACTTATATATACGCGCTGTTCCGTCCTACTTATATTAAGTGTTCCGGTGCCCTTTATCGCTTGTCCTGTTGTGGTCAACAAACGGACATTATGGTGTCAGACAGGGATGCAGAAATCGGTCTATTTGCCGGACATGTCCGATTGTAAATCCAATTGGACCGAATGGAAAATTGACCTATCGGACATCAGTTGACCGATTGCAGAAAATAAAAGGAAAACTAAACTTACAAGCATTAAATAAAGGCAAACCGCCCTGCATGTGTCGGTCATAATTGTTTATGAAATTGAAATACGTTGATCCAGTCGAGAAGTCACTGTCAGTGTTTAATTTTACTAGTTGGAGTCATACACTTTAACCTCCCTTTCATCTACATAAAAGTAATGAGACCCTTCATTTGTATTGTTTGCATGTTGTGTTTGTCTTATGAATTACTTGTGTATCTCAGTGTCTTTAAAGCATCGTACCAACGCGAAAACTAGACCGATCACTTTGTATTATTTATTTATAAGAAGACAGTTGAATGTCCCATAACATATTCGGAGTTGATGCCTCATAGTAAACAGGTACAGTTTTGGCAGCTCTTTGAAGTGACCAGGAGTCATTTTTACAGTTTTTATTTTCTTCTGTGAAATATTTAGTAAGTGATCAACTATGTCAAACGTATATATATATTTCCTCTTATGCTCATTCAATGTATATATGATAAAACTGTTCTCATTTAATCGATATGAAAACTTTTATTCGTAAATTAGGGAAATTTGAATTTCAAACTTTGACCCGTTCTGTCTATTTCATCATGTTAAATTTCATCAACAAGTACCACTAACGTGATGAATATAAGGACATAAGTATTCGTCACTTGACGTTATTTCCATAGACTTGCATGTTAATTCAGTGTAGCTTAAATAATTTTCTTGAGATGAGTTCTGAATGGATCGTTGTAAAACTTTTCAGGTTGAATTGAAATCATCTCAGCTTGAAGTACATAATTTCCGTTAAATTTCCGGACTAATATTTAATAATTGGCGTTAGATATAGCTAAGTGTGTACTTAAAATAAAAACGTTTCCCATAGACGGCCATGTTAAACGTTATCACTGTTATGTATATATGTTAATCAAATTGCTGTCATTCCTTCGATAACCAATGGAAAATTAAGTTTAATTTATGAGATTGTAGCCAAGATGATTCTTCACAAGTGTAGACAATTTCAATAGTATACGATAGAAAATGAAATCCATGACAATTATTTTAGTGTAGCTAAAATAACATGCAAGTCTATGGAAATAACGTCAAGTGGCGAATACTTATGTCCTCTGTACGTTGGAGAAGGATTGTTTTACCTGGATACATGATGATTCATTGTCATTGTATGTGTATAATTTTATTGACGATTCATTGAACGTCAATTTACATGATATTTGCACTAAGGTACACATGTTGGTGAACAAACTTTCGGTATGCAGCTGGTGATCAAATGGCCTATGAATTTTGCGTTAGCTTTTTGGTTTCCATGTCATGAATAAGTAAATAAAATAAATTCATAATTGAATGTTTCATATTTAATTCACTCAACCACCCATGTATTAATGAGAGAGAGAGAGAGAGAGAGAGAGAGAGAGAGAGAGAGAGAGAGAGAGAGAGGGAGAGAGAGAGAGAGAGAAAGAGAGAGAGAGAGAGAGAGAGAGAGAGAGAGAGAGAGAGAGAGAGAGAGAGAGAGAGAGAGAGAGAGAGAGAGAGAGAGAGAGAGAGAGAGAGAGAGAGAGAGAGAGAGAGAGAGAGGGGGGGGGGGAGGGGGGAGAGATATCAAAGGTGTTCCATATTGTCTTTGTTTATACAGTTTAATTTACGCAACATCGTATTCGCCTATCTATATGTGAGTTCTAATCACTACTTCACAGGGGATGGAGGAAGGGGGTGAGCGGATGTAGAAGGGTAGGAAACATGTGGCCCCCCTCCCCCTCCACATTCATACAGCTGAACACGCAAACAATGCCTCACTGTTATGTATACAGCAATACAATAAACTTAATCTTACAGTAAGGTAGGTTAGTGTGCTAATGCTATGATCATACTTTGAGTGCTCTTTTTAATTAATGTCTTACATTCGACCCTGTGTAGTTGAAAAATTTCTAGATATCCATTAATCACCCTCAAATCGTTAACACTGAAATCGTTGTGATCACACACTGTAATTTTTTTAATCAACACTGTAAATTTATATACCAATGATTTTAAATTTGAACACATTTTAGATTTACAGGTGTACATTGAGAGATAGTCCAGCTCCATCACTGTGTATTATTAAGAGCCTTTAATACAGTCTAGATGTTTATTCAGCAAGTCTAGATAAACTGAATACACGTGGAACTGGTAGTATTGAAATATATAAAATCACAAGGATGAAAGGACAGTAACTAAAAAACTTCCATAGACTTAATTTTAGTCTAATTGAGAGAATGAATCTCTGTTAACAATAACACTAACATACACGTTAGAAGGTCCTGATTCTTTATCTTGTAACACGCACATGGATTTATAAGCATACATCATGCGTTTTAATGGCGAGTGTCTTCAGCTATTTATGCATGGAACTGAAAGCTTATATAAAGTCCTAGCGATGAAGGTACAGTAATTACCAAGATTCCATTGACTAAATTTTAGCAAAAGTGATTACATTAGCCTGGAAACAATTATTCAGCAAAATGTAAGTCACCTATAAAGTGAATATCCGTTCATACATGTTGAACTAACACGATCAGCTATGGACTTATCCATGAAATACCATAATACCACAAGTCTTGTAAAAGATCTTCTCGCAATCTTGTCTGTCCTCCAGACTCTAGGGCAAAATATTCAATTGACGACCAGCCCAGTCTAGAAAATTAAGTCTAGATTCCTTAGAAGTCAAGGCACGTTTAGGGCTTCATTTTGGATAAATATTTGAATTGTTTGTAAAATATTGTTGTTGATAAGGAAAACACTTATTGCTGAGACTTAATGTTAGTCTCCCTCGCACAATTTACTAAACTACTATTGGTTGCTTTAAACGCGTTAAACCTCAGAACAAAGGGATACAATTGCAACAGGAGAGTCTGGGAGATCTTTTCAATTTCATTGAAATATTTTTTAAAATGCTATGACATCTACAAATACAAATGACTTGCGTTCGTTTAATTGTATATATAATGCTTTCGATTGAGAGACTAAATGTGATTCTCCTATCTAATGTTATAGGATTCCAGTATATACTATTTACCGTGTGTGTCGAGGAAAATTGATAATTACTTTGACTTCATCAATGTGTTTTTATTTCTTGAAACTTTAGTTCAATATGAATTCTCTTAGTCTAGACTTGGTGAATAAGGATCTAGACTGAATGTAAGGCTCCTATTTTGCACACAGTCATGGAGCAGGACTAGAATGAGTATTTGGAGATGTTATTACGTCTGGCGTAATACAATGCAGAACTTATCACAAGAGACGATCTGTAGTGTGAGCTTCCTGTACGATTTACAGAGAGTTCCAAATAGACGTGCGTATGTACGCCGTACACCACACAGTGAGTATTTCCGCCGAGCTGTGAGGGTTAGCTAGATGCACAGCCTCCTATACATAGATAATAACAAACATACCACTTCTGAAGATAACGAATCCCTGCACCTACCTTGATGGCGCTGAGGAAGTCTCTAACCAGGTCCTGGTAAACCAGAGAGCCGTGGTTCAAATTGTCGTCTGCTCCTGTGGATCTGCACCTCCACGTCAGAGGGTGAAGGTTACACGTGGAGGCTGCACCTACAGATGCGTCTGCACTCCTTGATTCCAGCAGAGCACAAAAAGATATCCTCACGAGAACTCTACTGGGATCATCCGCACTCTTACATCCAACCCGTTACATCATCGTGACTGGATGTGTGGTACCGAGTGTTTGACAGCTCTACTCAACAATATGTCGGGATATATCCAAACATGGAGGTTGTTGGTGCAGATGGCTGCATTGTGTGTACACATCAATCAGTGATGAGTTGTTATCATAAACACTGGCCAAACGCACTCACTACAATCTCGGACAGCGCTGCTCATCCAGAGTGAGGGACGGCGGGTTATCAGTAGTCTAGAGGCAGACGATCAGTGATGGGCAAGCAGACGGGATGTGAACTCCACACTAATCAGAGCATACTCTCATCTCGCTCCTGCTCCTTTGGCCGCCAGTGCCTTCCTCTCCACTTATCTCGTTATCTGATCACACCGGTTGCTACTGTCGGGCTATCACAACTCCAGTTTCCTCTACCAAAGGCCCTTCATCGCCTGTCTTTGTCTTATCTACTTTATGAATGCGTCGTCTCTTCCCTCCATCAAAGGGTGCCCGCTTAAGGGGTTCTACACCTACACAGATCCTTCTTATCGCAACGTTACATCACTGAAATTGACACTCAAGAGCAGACGAGAATTGGACTTGAGCAGACGACACAGTTTTCACACAACTCGTACCGGTGTGAATCTGGTACCGATTCGAGGTCAACAACCCTGGCGCTACCGTCGAGAAATATGGGCGTTTCCGACATCGATTCTAAAAAGGTCCTTCAAAATGTATCCAGGCTGGTGGCCGAAAGGTTTCGTCAAATGCACCGGTCGGTTTGTCTGTATTTAGATAAAGGTTCGGACCAAACGGAGTCACAGGGAGAACACACCGTAGTCAAACACAGCAGGAGTCGGTCGGCCACTTGCGCTATACAGTGGCACATGTAGTTTCCAGATGTTATGCCCCATACAACAACCGCGTCTTATCCGCTCAGCTTCTGTAGTTCCGGAAAAAATGTTTCCGACAAAGGACTCCAGCCTTCTCAGTGTGATATCTGATCTCATCGCCCACCGCGTTTTATTTCACACAAACGTAATTAAGCCCTTGAAGGTACTTTATATACAGGAATGAGAACTCCTGAGTGGATTATCTTCCTTTGAATGAGTTTCTATCCTTAAACTCCCCTGCAATTCAGCCCTGTTCTTTACACCCACCCTGACATAAGTGCCGTGTTTGATAAGTGTCCTGTGCTCCGTTCCATAACAGCGAGCGCTTAAATTGCTAATTGATCGCTCAATGTAGCGCTCAAGTAGCGCTCATTCTCTCTTGAACGACACAGTGCAAATTCCTCGAAGTTTGCTCGCCTTGCTACGTAGCGCTACATTGAGCAATCGCGTTCAAGAGAGGTTTAGTAGCGCTCAATGAGCGATTATTTAGCGCTCGCTGTTATGGATGTTTTAGAACGGAACCCTGATGTCATCTGTTACCCAGTCCCGCTCAACACGTATATCTCTCAAATGTACAACTGTCATCATCTGGAGTGCTGTATGTCAGAGCAATTATGTAACTGTAGACGTACTGACAAACCAACAAGTTCAAACAGGTGTGTATGGTGCATGATAAAGAGTAGCAATGTTAATTGCGTCCTTGGCATCTAAAATACCGAAACTTGTGATAAAAGTCTTTAAAAATCTACATGTTATGTCATTTAGATAGTGAACAAATGTAACATATAATATTGTTATATTCGATAGCACACTATCTGCAATAATAAACATTAAAGGTACATCCATTGTGTTTCATAACATTTTATTTGGCTTTAATACGCTCCAACTCACCACATGTGCTGTCTACAATACAAACAAAATCACTCAGCTTGCATTTTTATCCCCAATCACCCAATATATCATAATTACTAGTTAAAATTGAGTAACATCATTATTCATGTGTAGAAACCGAAACTGCACGTTCCATTGACATGCACAGTAGTTATATGATCCATTAAACATTATATCACAAAATTTGTCATTCTGTCTGTTATAAATGAGATTCCAAAATTACGTTTGACTCATTGACGCGCGCCACACGCGGTGCATTGTCGGGTTTTCGATCAGAAATCACTACTTTTACCTTCATATCGTCAATATGCTAAGTCGACTATCATTAAAATGAGTGTTTTCGGTAACAATCGGTACTTCTCGATAAAGAAACACCATTTATAACCTTTGCAATATGTGACCCCCAACAACACAATGGATGTACCTTTAATGTACTCCTTTCGGGACGAGCCTTTGCGTGATTAAACATCACACCTTTGAGCCAGTTTACCATTTACCAGCACTGACTATACTAACAGCTTATCCATTCGACCATCGTAACCTAAGTGATACAAGAAGGAAAATATAATTCGAAATTCCAGTTATTAAATTTCATATCAGGTCCTTTTCCGTTTTGAGAAGTTGGAACAGTTGTTTGAAGACTACATGGTAGCATAAATAACACGTCAGTTACAAAACCTAAAACATTTATCAGTTTATCCACACACAGTGCGTCCAACATACATGTTTTACATGTAATTTAAAGGTGCGTTGTTCCCGATATAGTACTATGTGTTCTTAGTGCATTTTCACACAGCAACTTCTCATTACTTTACAATAGAGAAGGCTTGAATTAGCCAGGGTATATTTATACCTATATAGGTTATGACTTGACGGGAAATGTGTCACAATCGAGGCTTCGACCTGAAGATGTGTTACATGAACTTTGTAGCAAATTCATTTATTGGTTTACCAATAAAGACTGTTTTCAATTAAACGTAATTAAGCGTAATGAATGGTCAATTAGAGTTTTCTTTCAATGTAAATGTAATAATGTAGTATGAATTGTTTTTTTTATTAAGTTTTCCTTCAAATAACATTGGATCATCTGAAAATTCATTGCAGTGAACACAGTTGAGATAGGTCTAAAAGTTTTGAAATTGTCTGTTACTATTACTATTATTATACCTATAACGTTATAATTACAGAAGACAAGATTATTTCTGGATGATCTTCTTTATTTCACAATAGCGACGTTTCGGTCACGTGCATTATAACCGAATATGGACCTATGCCGAATTGTCGCCATAATTGTTAAATAAAGAAGTTTATTATCCATAAATACCCTTGTCTTCTCTGTATACATGTAATACCAATTTTAGAACTAATTTCAAACAATACGGTCATGCTTCATGTAGTGTAGCGGGATATACATCCACACGCTCATCTAGGTCTTGTACATATACGGTTTCCATTTTCACAATTGTATTTGAATATAAAATATAATGATGTATAAACATATTTTGTGAGCATCCTTAAGACGAGATCATCCATTGATATGTTCATACATGTACGGATATATCTACTCTTTCGTTCAACAATATATAACAACAATACTAAAGGCTTAATAACTGAATATAAACAGATCGCAGGGGCCCATTATCATTTCAAAGTCATATTTTCAAAATTCGAAATATTTCAGCAATATTCATTTTAGAGACACAACGTTAGTCTACAATATATCCAAAAAACGTCTATACAAGTCTAGACTAAGACCAGCAAGTCTAAATGACCATGTCACCAGACAATGCAGCAAATGTATGTTCATTGTACACGTGGAATCCATAAAGCTGACGCATATCCTCTAGTCCTTGGCATAGGAAACGACACATTGTTCAAAATGTCTCACACAATGTCTCACACACATTCTAAGCATGTCTCTCTGATGGACTGTACACGTGGTGCACGTCTCACGTGTTGTTCTATACCTCATGGTTGTAACTACCAAACAGTAAACAGCTTTTAAGAAGTTTATAAATTGTGTTTGTTTAAGAGAAATGCTTCTTACAATGTGGTTCCATTTGGTTACAGTTGGCGCATGGTACACCTGCATGTTGTAAGGAAAGCGGAGTCACTTGGTGACATCAAATATATACTCGACAAAATAAGTTAGGTATATTAGCTCTTTTATCATGAGTAATATTTCATTAATATGTGAAGTAATAAATATACAAGTATTTTTAATTTCAAAATTTCAAAATATTCCTAATTATTTTTTTTAGAATACATTAATCAGAGACTCCCTGGTGACTATTGTGGACACACACAATGTTTCAGAATATAGTTTTATTCCTTAATTAGGTGCATTGTATGGAATAACAAAATGGGGTATATGTATTTATATTTGATTGTTGTTTCACTAACATTTCATTTCAAAGACTGCATGTTACTCCGAGGTAACGTATCAACTCACTGAGCCGATAACGGGAAACAATACTTTCCTGTGTGTTTCTGTGAGAATAAATAACCGCCTGTCTTGAATAATCGCCGGGTTAAATTAAAAAAATTAAAAAACATCTTTTAAAAATAATCCCAGCATATAGGCATATATATTCCTATATCTATATCAATATAACCGCATGGCAAGAACCTCTTTTTGACTAGGACAGATTATGGATAAGATGAAAGCAAGAGGCATTTTTTTAGAAGGATTTGGTATCCAGTCTATCTGACCTATTTAAAGGATGTTGATTACGAAAAAATAGGATACCAAGCTGAAAAAAGTGTTTTTGACCCTCAAAATTGAAAAACAAAATGGCCGCCCAAATTTTAACAAAAAATGGCATCTGATCACATTGTTTTAGTTTATTGCTGAATCTATACATGTTAAAAAGTAGTAAGAGTGTTTTATAGGGCATTCAAAGGGTACTGATCATGATTAGGTTGGAAACCAGGTTAGAAAATATATATATAACCCTCAAATTTGAAAAACAAAATGGCCGCCATAGTCTCCTCATATGGTATTAAGTGTGAATGGTATTTCATAAAATGCGTCTGTATATTTACTGATAATTTTTTTTAATTTGACTTCTCAAACATCTTATAAATGCTGATCACATATCAACATAAGATGAATAAAATTGTTTTCATCTTCAGAATTGAAAAACAAAATGGCCGCCATAGTCGCCTCCTTTATGTCATAAAATGCCTCTGTATATTAAATGATAATTTTCTTATATGAATAAGAACTCTTTTCAAATTATGCTTAGTATTTTGGTTATCACACAATCACACCAAGCAGGTTTGAATTAAAATTCAGATATTCCTAAAACCCTTTTTTAAACCGTCATTCAGAGCATATTATCAATACATTTTAGTACACATTTGGATTGTCAATTGAAACAACTCGTGTCATCAAAAGGCTTTCTGCAGCCACAAAGATGGGTTGGACAAGAACAAAGAAAGGTCTGCAACACTTACTGATGTCTTTAGACCCCATTCCTGAAGCATATCTTGCACTCATCACATGTGCATGTCGACACAGTGTGTGAATTTGCGCTATAAATGGATGATTTAAGACTTCCTTGCACCTCTGAATGTTTTATCATAAAATGCCCCTGTATGTTTATTGATAATTTCTTAAAATTTGACTTTCTCAGACATCTTATAAATGCTGATCACAAATAAATGAAATAAATTCAGATTTTCCTAAAACATTGTTTTTAGACTTTCATTCATACCACATTATCAATACATTTAGTACACATTTGGATTGTCAATTGAAACAACCCGTGTCATCAAAAGGCTTTCTGCAGCCACACGCAAAGGTGCAAGGAAGTCTTAAAGAGCCATCAAGGCTGTTGATGAACATCTAGAAAAAATTTCCAAAATCTATCTCCGTGAAATAGATACACTTAATTTTTCCGAAAAAAATTCAACCTAAAATAAGCCGAGAAATTGCATTAATTATTAAAGATGTTTTCCACTCTAAATATAGATCCAGTCTATTATTTTCAAGCGCAAAGCATTATGGTCTAGCTCACACACAATAAACAAAGACACGAAAGAATAAAAAAAATTATGAGCAATGAAAGAAATCGAAATATATATTTTTTTTGCGGTTATTTATTGCTTTACAAACAATGTTTCTAAATGCCCTGAGAATATACAAATTATTGCCTGTTTAATGTACTTTTTTTATTGAGATAAGACCAGCAAATTATGACTAATTTTTACTATCATTAATTATAAAATTCAAGAAAAATACCTAGTAGGGTAAAACAATTATTTCAATATCTGTAGCAAATACATAATTAAATGAAATAAAACATTCAAACCTAAGACTATGGCGGCCATTTTGTTTTTCATTTCTAAAGGTGAAAACAATTTTATTCAGTTTAAATTTAATTTATTTGTGATCAGCATTTATAAGATATTTGAGAAAGTCTAATTTTTAAAAATTATCAATAAATATACAGATATAGCATTCACACTTATACTAATACCAACTGAGATGACTATGGCGCCTATGGTGGCCATTTTGTTTTTCAATTCTGAAGATGAAAACAATTTTATTCAGCTTTAATCCAAATTATCTGTGATCAGCATTTATATGATGTCTGAGAAAGTCAAATTTTAAGTTAAGTTATCAATAAATATACAGAGACAATTTATGATATAGCATTCACAGTTACAATACCATGTGAGGCGACAATGGCGTCCATTTTGTTTTTCAATTTTGAAGATGAAAACAATTTTCACCAGCTTATATCTAATTTATTTGTGATCAGCATTTAAAAGATGTTTGAGAAAGTCAAACTTTAAAAAATTATCAATAAATATATATGGCGCATTTTATGAAATACCATTCACACTTAATACCATATGAGGAGACTATGGCGGCCATTTTGTTTTTCAAATTTGAGGGTTATATATATATTTTCTAACTTGGTTTCCAACCTAATCATGATCAGTACCCTTTTAATGCCCTAAATAACACTCTTACTACTTTTTAACATGTAGAGATTCAGTAATAAACGAAAACAATGTGATGTGCTGCAATTTTTTTTCGTAAAATTTGGGCAGCCATTTTGATTTTCATTTTTGAGGGTCAAAAACATTTTATTCAGCTTGGTTTCCTATTTTTTCGTAATCAGCACCCTTTAAATAGGTAAGATAGACTGGATACCAAATCCTTCTCAAAAATACCTCTTGCTCTTTTATTTGAGCCCTTTTTCAGAATTGGGCCTAGGCTACGGATATGAAGTTTTTGTTTCAATTTAAACAAGCAGACAGAGTCGGCCATATCCCCCGCCTTTGGGAAAATTTATTGAAGAATAGTTGTTGAATAACAGTGACTATGAACCTTTTTTCAAATAAAAACGCCACAAACAAAATTTCAGCTCCTTGGACAAAGTGGTTCTGGAGAAGAAGACAAAATGCGAAAAGTTTACAGACGGCTGGACACCATGCAATGCCATAAGCCCATCGGGCCTTTCAGGCACATCTACACATGATGATTGTTCCACACACCAAGTTTCATTGAGATATGTCTTATAGTTTTCGAGTTCTGTTCCGGAAACGAAATTCTAAGTTACATTTCCATGGAAACGGTAAAAAAAAATAACTCGAAGAAGTTGAAAACCCCAAAAGGCACATCTACACATGATGATTGTTCCACACACCAAATTTCGTTGAGATATGTCTTATGGTTTTCGAGTTCTGCTCCGGAAACGAAATTCAAAGTTACATTTCCATGGAAACGGTAAAAAAAATAACTCGAAGAAGTTGAACACCCCAAAAGGCACATCTACACATGATGATTGTTCCACACACCAAGTTTCGTTGAGATATGTCTTATAGTTTTCGAGTTCTGTTCCGGAAACAAAATTACATTTCCATGGAAACGGTAAAAAAAAATAACTCGAAGAAGTTGAACACCCCAAAAGGCACATCTACACATGATGATTGTTCCACACACCAAGTATCGTTGAGATATGTCTTATAGTTTTCGAGTTCTTCTCCGGAAATGAAATTCTAAGTTACATTTCCATGGAAACGGTAAAAACAAATAACTCGAAGAAGTTGAAAACCCCAAAAGGCACATCTACACATGATGATTGTTCCACACACCAAGTTTCATTGAGATATGTCTTATAGTTTTCGAGTTCTGTTCCAGAAACGAAATTCTAAGTTACATTTCCATGGAAACGGTCAAAAAAAATAACTCGAAGAAGTTGAAAACCCCAAAAGGCACATCTACACATGATGATTGTTCCACACACCAAATTTCGTTGAGATATGTCTTATGGTTTTCGAGTTCTGCTCCGGAAACGAAATTCAAAGTTACATTTCCATGGAAACGGTAAAAAAAAATAACTCGAAGAAGTTGAAAATCCCAAAAGGCACATCTAGACATGATGATTGTTCCACACACCAAGTTTTGTTGAGATATGTCTTATAGTTTTCGAGTTCTTCTCCGGAAACAAAATCGGGACGGACGGACGAACGGATGAATGGACGAACGGACGGACGGAGCCCATTTCAATATCCCCCCCCAACTATGGCTTCGAGAAACAGTAGTAGTAATTCAACAAAGAGAATGGTTGTCTGGAAACGATTTGGACTTTAATTCAAACCGCAGATCGAAGATATCTACATTTGTGCTCACGTTATTGGGATAAATATTGCAATGAAACATACATGTTAACAAACGATATGAGAGAAAGGAAAATAAGAACGGCCAAGAGCGGATAATTTTAGTACAGGTTTTTCTGATAAGGTTTCCCAGGGGTGATATAGTGGAGAGTAACAGAGCATATGTAGTAGAGAGTAAAGGGTATATATAAAACCCAGGGTAACCGTGGATGTAGTAGAGAGTAACGGAGCATATATAAAACCCTGGGTAACCGAGGATGTAGTAGAGAGTAACGGAGCATATATAAAACCTTGGTTAACCGAAGATGGTTATGCACAGCTTAATAAATTTTCAGACTTGGTCGCCTGAAGCGGTGAACCACAAGAATCTTTTTTATTGTGCCCTGTTTTGAATATCCTGCAATACGCAAATAAATAAAATCAATGGATTCAGTGACATTCAGTGACCTTCAAGTTCAACGATCAAGAGGGTAGGTGTCGTGATAGGAAAATTTCATGTCATGTTTTAGTTGTTAAAGATTCTTCAGCCATTTATATAATTCATATATGTTGAATTTTTTTTTAATGTTATCCAGTAAAATAAAAACAAAACATGATTTAATCTTTTCCATGATGTAGTTTTATTCATGAACAAAGCATGGATGAAGTGGATTACTTGGTCAATCAGGTGACAATATGCTGCAAATTCAGTAGATGGACGAATAAGACATTCTTTTGAAAGAAATGTCTTCTCAACAAATCAAAAACAAAGCACTCAACAGAGCCTGCTGTCAAACATTACACAGTGTCTTGTGTAGAACAATCAAACATTACACAGTGCCCTATACAGAACAGAGCATGATCAGTGAACAAGAAAACGTTAGTTCTCTCTTATAGTTTGATTACTTACTTTAATTCTTTACCTGCCAATAAAGCTAACATCTGCTTTATCCTTGCAACCAATTAGATAAGAAAATCTGCTTAATTTTTACAACCAAATACATAGGATAGCTTTTCAAGGGATATATTTTCCCAAAACAAATTTAGGGTCATTGCTAACATACCTTGCTGACAATCTTGCTCTAATAGTTTTGGACTGATATACAACAAAAGTAATCACAAAAATAATTAATTTGAAAATAACTAGAAGACAGTTTCGGCGAAAAAATGTGAGTATATTCAACTGTGTTCAATCTCAATAAAATCAGGTCAAAGTAACACTTATACCTCGTAAAGTTTCATCTGACTACTTCTCTGCAGGATCATGTCTTGTGACCATTCACCCATAAATTAAGCCAAGTGTCATTCAAACACACTCATGGCTGCGTAAGATTTGCAAACTCGAGTGTTGAGTTTGCAAATGAAATGCTGGTTCTCGGCCAATTTGATTCTTTAAACTTAATGAGACTAGTCAAAAATGTACTCCCAGATTTTATTGTGATGTCACACGATATGTGGGAAGAGAAGATTCCTCTCCAAGTCACACATGACACATTATGAATTAAATATTAAATACTAATACATAGATTCATGTTTACATTTAGATGTGATCTTTTTTAAATGAAAAATATGATTGCTTGTGTTGATAGCGGAGGCGAATTTTGATACTGTGAGTCGTCTTTGATGCGTCTTGATAATGTGAAAGCACATGCTTTGAAGAGACCCTTGTGTTGTTAAATCAAACGCAATGTCAAAATCTGTTTTGTATATCCTTGCAATCAAACATGCTAGATAGGCCTAGCTCTAAGAGAGATCATTTTTTTTCCTAAACAAATATAGGGTTGTTGCTTATATATCCTTGTTGACAATCTTGGTCTAACAGTTTTTAAATAAAACGCAACCAATGTCAAAGATTTACAGCTGATTGGATGGAGTGAAAACTTACAAGACATGACCAGAGCAGTTCTAAGCATGGTACAAGTGTTAATTCAATCAGATTTGTACAGTATTGAACTGCATTTCCAAGGTTTTTTTAAATGATGAACAATGAATAATATTGCAAAAATAGATTGGTCATAACTTGAAAATTCTAGAACAATAATCATACTTTATACATCTACATCTCAATAAACAAAGAAGTATTAGGAGAGAAATATTAAGCTCTTCAAGGCAAGTACCGGTAATTAATCTGAAGACAGATATATTCATACATATATCAGAAGTGAACCTAATCAATGTTTAGAAGCAAAAACAAATTTCTGCAGGGCTAAATCTGAAATAAGAAATACTAATTTTCAAATTCACATGGCCTTTTATTCTTAACACAGTGATGACCTCATTTGTGTATTATTGAATAATCTTTAAGAAACTATAATATCAATAATTTAATACTGAAATTGTTTTTGCAATTAGAAGCAAGACACTATCAAAAACTATTTCAAACACAGATCAATTGCAGCCAATTTTTATAAAACTCCCTCCACAAGTCATAACTAGTTAACATCTCTGGCTTACTTAAGCCTTGCTGTATTTTATTAACTTTTATGTACTAGGACAGCAGCACGCTGCACCATGGCATTTGCTGCTACTCTACCACAGAAAAGTTTTTAAAATGCAGAAAAGCTTAAATTAGTCAGTGATGAAGAATGGCGAAGTTCGTGACTGTAAGGAAAGTATATCTACAGCAATATAACTATAAAATGTTACCTGAAGGAAGCAAATTACCTATAAAATGTTACTTGAACAAGTGTTTGCCACTAACATGGCAATGTCCCCCGCCGGTGACATTGAGTTAGTAAGCACATCATTGGAGCTACTTTATATATTGCATTAATTCTAAGACTTTGGGTGCTTAGGTTCATAATATATCGTATTAATAAGAGTTCTAAAAGTTGTCAAAGTTTTGATGTGACCTTGGAAATAAGGTCATGGTCACCAAAATGTCATCCCCCAATGTAGGCTGACACCAAATTTGAAGACTTTGGATCCAACACTTCATGAGATATCGCGTTAACAAGAGTTTAAAAAGTTTTCAAAGTGTAGAGGTGACCTTGAAAATAAGGTCAATGTCACCAAATCGACTGGTGTCTGCGTCATCCTCCAATGTAGACTGACACCAAATTTGACAACATTTGGTCCAACCGGTCATGATATATCGCGTAAGCAAGAGCTTGAAAAGTGGTCAAAGTGTCGCGGTGACCTTGAAAAAAGGTCAAGGTCACAAAATCTACTGGTGTTTGCGTCTTCGCCCAATGTAGGCTGACACCTAATTTGAAAACATTGGGTCCAACCGGTCATAATAAATGGTGATAACAAGAGTTCGAAAAGTGGTCAAAGTGTTGTAGTGACCATGAAAATAAGGTCAAGGTCACCAAAATCCCCTGGTGTCTGCGTCATCCCCCAGTGTAGACTGACACCAAGTTTGAAGACTTTGAGTCCAACCGGTCAAGATATATCGGGTTAACAAGAGTTAGAAAAGTGGTCAAAGTGTCGTGGTGACCTTGAAAATAAGGCCAAGGTCACCAAAATCGACTGGTGTCTGCGTCTTCCCACAATGTAGGCAGACATCAAATTTGAAGACTTTGGATGCAACGCTTCATAAGATATCGCGTAAACAAGAGTTCAAAAAGTGGTCAAAGTGTCGTGGTGACCTTGAAAATAAGGTCAAGGTCACCAAAATTGACTGGTGTCTGCGTCTTCCCACAATGTAGGCAGACATTAAATTTGAAGACTTTGGATGCAACGCTTCATGAGATATCGCGTAAACAAGAATTCAAAAAGTGGTCAAAGTGTCGCGGTGACCTTGAAAATAAGGCCAAGGTCACCAAAATCGACTGGTGTCTGCGTCTTCCCACAATGTAGGCAGTCACAAAATTTGAAGACTTTGGATGTAACGCTTCATGAGATATCGCGTAAACAAGAGTTCAAAAAGTGGTCAAAGTGTCGTGGTGACCTTGAAAATAAGGCCAAGGTCACCAAAATCGACTGGTGTCTGCGTCTTCCCACAATGTAGGCAGACATCAAATTTGAAGACTTTGGATGCAACGCTTCATAAGATATCGCGTAAACAAGAAATGTGACGTACGGACGGACGTACGTACGGACGCCGCTGAATACATAGTCCCCCGTTCCGCGTTGCGGCGGGGGACAATGAAGCAAGTTACCAGGTTACAGGCATCCATTTTTGACGTTTGCCAAGAAAATTAAATCGACAATATGAGTGAGACAGCAGCTTGTTGATCTGACAACGATAATCATGAGTTTTAGGTGTATTTCGATGGTAAATTTACACAGATGCAAAAGCAGAAAGAAACATTGTTCTTAGTCAATACAGTTAGAATGTGTGTAGTTGTCCTCCTTCACTCTCCATTACATCTGTGGAAAGGACATCCTGCAAATCTTGAGCAAATATCATCTTATTCAAACCTTGCTGTTTTGGTCTCTGAGTTGGATTGATAATGAAGTCTTTGTCCAGTCTGATTAAAATCGACCCTGTTCCGAGGAATTAAATGTGCAAAATATTTCATATCGGGATACGAACTGGTTCTATAGATTCTATAGAGGACACCCCTTATAGGCGTGTGTTCCGTACCAGTTTAGCACAGACAAAGCCAAGTCAAATAACTGACCAATCACATAATAGTTTTTAAACGGTCGCCGTTTTGAAAGCATTCGGAAGATGAAAAGATAATTGTTTGAAGTTATCTGCCCCTAGCTTCTCGCATCGAAAGCTTTTGTTGGAGGTCTTGTGATTGGTTAACTGAATTGCGTCAGAACATGAGAGTATTTGGGCCGTTTTGCGAAACACCTCCGAACGGTATGAGTTTGTATCCTGATAAATGTACTATTTTGCAACTTTTATTGCTCAGAAAACGGTCTATTTTAATAAGACTGAGTCTTTGTCTTGATTGTTAATGAAACAGTATTGATAGTTTTAAGTTCTGAACAGTCAGCTGTACACATGTCCATTGCAAATTTCCCTAGATTTAATGTTGAAAGTACAAGATATAACACAAAAGCTGAGTAATAACAAGTTTGCTTCTTGGTCCAACAGTGATGAAATATAAACATGATGACTCCGTAAATCTCACAAAATCCATAATAAACAACAACAAATGGCAAGCTCAGTCACAACACAACTTTTGAGTTTCACAAGTTGTTAGATGTCACTTCAATTGTCCAAAGTAATATCTTTTCTGCTTCTCAGATCTTGATCTTCAAACTAACACAAGAAACAACCTCATCCAACTTTGTACACCACAATTATCACTTAAGTTTGATCCAATGCTCCCGCTCGAAGCAACACAGAGTCTCTGCACCCAACAGATTATTTTATCCCTTATCAAGTTAGAGCTAAACCTGTAACTTCAAGAAATATTTATCCAGCACAAGAGATTTTCTTTTAAAAATTTCAAGCATTCACTGAAAAATGTTAGAAGTTAACATCAAAGATAGACCAAAAGCAAATATTACTTTTTCCCCACACTGCTAACAGACGTCAGTTGCTTAGAGGAATGCAGGTAAAAGCCAAGGTGGCTATGCATTGTGGTGAAACCTGCAAGCATCGGCTGGAACTAGTGAACCAGTGGTACTGCGCTGAAATTCAGTGTGGCATTACACCAAAAACTTACTGCTTGTAGAACAGTTCTCCAAAGCAGACAAAGTTGTTGAGGCCCTGGCGGGATTCAAACCCCAGACCTCTTGATCTGAAGCCGAACACTTAACACTGCGCTACCCTGCCACTTTGATAGGAACACTTCCTGTACCAGCAGGTTATGGTCGAACTGTGTTTTTCCTTTATTGTTTTGGGTGAAATAGTTGGGTTTTGCTCTTGGTCCAGAAGCATCACAACAAGAAGTCTTTAAACCCACTTCAAGATGGGTTCATTCTGCGCTAGGAGGCGCCGATCTCTCTGAATTTCTTAAAGCGTTTCCACTCTCCGGTGGCATAGTTCATTTGGAAGTAGGTATCGGCTATCATCCTCTTCTGGATACCGTCGGTTTGTTGCACAGACTCTTCTGTTTCACTCAGCCTGATGTTGAGAATATCTCCTTGTTGTGGACAAGGATTATCTAAAATGGAAAACAAAATTTGTAAATTTTTTATTATCTGAATACGTTTGTCAGAGAGTGTGTATGTTAATTTATTAATAATGTTTAGCCACACTTGAGCACTATTTAATCATTAAGGCCTGTTTTCACGGTACGATTTGTAGTTAAGATTTGTAGTAACCATCTTTAGTTGCACTGTGAGAACATCAAAGTCGTATTAACTTGTTATCTGATCTACATATAAATTGTCTTGATACTGCAGGCTGCTACTTCAAGTAGTAATTCCAAATCGCACAGTGTGAACCGGCCTTATTGTGTTATATACTTGTGGACAACAGCATGGAATTATGGAAGATTCTTTAATATCAAACATTATAAACCACAAACTGAGAAGAATTATCTCCCTTTGTTAGAAAACTCACTATTCCGTAAGAACATTATATGTAAAGAAAATGTCCCAATTTGCATTGCAATCGATTCTAAAATAATTTGTGATGATTGTGCGACTGTCAATGTGATTTAGTGAAACTGCAAATGCAGACGCAAAGAAACATAAAGAGACAAAGAATCAAACAAACCTCTGGACCCAGCCATAAAACCAAGTATCAATGCTTTCTCTGGTCTTGTCACCTTGTTGGATGTCTTGAACATTTCCTGGGCCTCTAACATTTGTTCACGCTGAAAGCACATTGGAAGGAGTTACATATAAATACCATTCAGATGTATATTCATCACTTTTCAAAACTTTGAACTTGCAAAGCTACTCTTTTAAGTCAGCATATAATTTGCCAAAGCAAATTTTTGGATTCATTGCCCACATGATTGCAGCATCCTCGGTATGCTTCGTTACACTACATCACCCATTGGAAACCTTATCAGGAGAATATGTACTCAAATTACCCACCCTTGGCCGGCATGAGCCAATCAAACTACTACGCAGCTTGGACCTGCGAGCCAATGACAATTCATATCACTTCGTTTCAAAGCAAGCGAGGTCATTGTGTTAGCCATCCGTCACCGGTTATCTCCCTTGATCATTTCCATCTTATCCCATTGAGCATTTTCTTTGGTTACTGACTTCGTCACGCTGGCCGAGGGTGGGTAATTTGAGAACAGATTCCCCTAATAAGGTTTCCCATGGGTGATATAGTGGAGAGTAATGGAGCATATATAAAACCATGGGTAACCGAGGATGGATTGCAGAAGCCTATGTTAAAATTATAAAAGAAGGAGAGTACACAAAAGAAGCGATACCCAATCAATTTACATACACCACTCGATGGAATAACCTCTGGGATAAAGCACAAGCTGTCCTCACCGTTAAAGACAGCCCCTTCTTGACTGGGGCCCCCACTGCAGTTGTCGTTGGCTGTGCAGCTGTCACTGTTGTCTGAGCAGGCTGCACCTGGATCTGCTGTACCTGCTGAGGCTGTTGTGTTGTTGCCGTTGTCAACACAGTTGTCGGCTGTTGTGTGACGATTTGCTGAATAGTAGATGCAGGCTGAAGTATGACTGTTTGTGATTGGCTGCCTGGCTGGGTGACTATCATCTGTGTCCTGATCTGTGATTGGCCGAGCTGCTGCTGTAACTGTTGCTGTAAGTTCTGTCTAGCTTGTTGGGTGGACGCAGAGAGGGTCACGGACACTGCAATAGAATATAGTTGCATGTTTATTAACAAAAGCATAGGACATAATAGAGCTTAAAACAGCAATGAAATATATTACTTGAAA
The DNA here is from genome assembly GCA_936450465.1 of Gibbula magus. Classification (NCBI taxonomy): domain Eukaryota; kingdom Metazoa; phylum Mollusca; class Gastropoda; order Trochida; family Trochidae; genus Gibbula; species Gibbula magus. Next base: position 19,292,039 of record OW388303.1, read on the forward strand.
TACAAATATAAAGCTTTGTCTTAAACATTTGTGTTTGTTTTGAGTGAGAGAAACAACATATATTTTTTAAAACAGCCGTTGGCTCTTTAGTGACTTTGCATGAATAATTACCTTAGGTTGGAGGCTTAGAAATGAAAGAGGATATCCCTATCTCACCTGTAGAGGGTGTGGTGGTTGCTACCGGTTGGGCAGGGAGGCGACTACTGGCGGCGGGGACGTATGTCGGGGCGGGGGCAGACAAGGCAGATGTACTGGTACCAACAGCTGGTGTCGGGATTTTCTGGAAATAAAATTCAGGAATGCTAATTAACAAAAGGCTTATGTTGATTTTGTTCATACTTATAAAGCACGTATAAAACACAAAACAAACTTGACATAAGCAATAACACAAGTAGGGTTACTTTCCCTAATCAGAACATAAATGAATACTCTGTTACACATGCTATTAGTACTCAGCCTCTGACATTTTCTTTATGACCTAATGAACATATAAATATTTTCTTCATTTTGAAATATCAACAAAGTCAAACAATAAAAGCATCTCTACTTACTGGTGTAGCAGGTGCTACAAGACCAGCAGCGTAGTCGGGAGTATAGGAGGTGGCTGTGGTCGTGGGAGTGGCAGAAGCAGCAGCAGAGACAGCGGCCTCTTTGTCTTTCTTCTGTTGTTCAATTGCTTCAATTTCTGCAGGAATAGATTTCATAAAATTATATGTTTATGGGGATTCAATAAAGGCAAGATTTGGGGAGAAACTGACTTCTAGATTTACTTTTCTTAGGTTTTCTACTCGTAAATGCCCATCAAAGATTTCGTTATTTTAATTGCAAGATGGCTTGTAAAGATTGGCATTCAATCTTATTCACTGTTAATTGTCTTGTGAAACATGATGTTCAAAAATCTATACATGCGACACAGAGGAAACAGAAATGACATGATATGTGAAACAGGATTTCCTTGCTATGCTCCTGCCCTTGTTTTTTACAGTAGTAAATCAATATGTAGCTTACATAATGTAAGAACAAGAAATGAAATGACTTGTAAATGGAAAATTATGAAATCACACGAACCTGCCATTTTCTTTCTTCTTTTTGCTTCTTTAGATCCGACTGGAACTTCAGTGATATCCAAAAACTGTAAAACAAAATAATGTTGTGCACACTGTAGGTTGATATCATCCAATGTTTTGATATAAAGGATGAAAAGGATCAATTAAAAAGTTGGACCTTTCTACGAATATCTGTGGACAATCTAAAATTATTTTGAAAAAAGACAGATTCACATGTTCAATGAGTTATCTATCCTTAAACAATGTCAGAATATGAAGAATAGATCACAATACTCTACCAAGAGGCTGTCGTATTCCACAGTATTTCACTTATATCATGTTGGTTAGTATTATTGCAGGGAGAAAGCCTGCAAAACCATTGTGGTTATGCACTGCAGTGAAAACTGCGAGCATCGGCTGGAACTAGTGAACCATGGGTGGTACAAGTGTAGCCCACTAAATCCAGGATCAGGTGCGTCTGGGTTTATCACCGCTTTCAAGAGTTCACTTATAGCATAGCAGTTAGTAATATTGCAAGTGGAAAGCCCACAACACCATTGTGGCTATGCATTTCGGTGAAACCTGTGAGGCTGAAACTATGTGAACCATATTGCTGATATCAAGTGTAGCATTGCTCCTTAATCCAGGATGAAGATATCTAAGGAAGAGATCCTGTTGAGGACATGCTATAACAGCTGAAAATTGCCACCACTTGTCAAGGAGATTAGGATCTTATTCAAATATATCTCTATGGACTTTTTAAAAATATCCCTGAATCTTTACACTGACAGATTAAAGAGGCATGTCATTTCAAATTACAAAAAAAAGTGTGAATGTTCGTTAATTCCCTAAAGAGTTCTCGCCTTAATCTTGCCCTCCTTCCTGCTAGCGGGGGTAGATCTGTTGGAGAGAGGGGTTGTACCCAGGGGTGTGTTGTTAATCCGACCAAACCCGGCCCCTGCAGCCCGGAAACCTGGCGTTGATGGACTCCTACCAGGCAGACCTTTCAGAGGGGCTGGAGAGAGTAATATATATACAGGTAACAACCGTGAACACAACTTCCAAACGCAAATCATAACTTTTGCCAGTCTCCATTACTGGCTGATTTAGGCCTTGCAGTATTTCCTTAAGAAATCTGTGCTTAGAAATCCAGGCCCACTATGCATTTCTGGTGCAGTGATTCACTATCTAGGCACAACTAAGCGAGGGAAATACCGCAAGGCTTAAATCATTGGGAAGTTGCCATGAACAAGTTTCGTAAATTATCAAAACATGCATTCAAGTGTTAATATGATTGTGATAGTTACTTGAATGATATATTATCTTGGTTAATGACATACAGGTTTATATTAACCATGTCGACCTTTAATGGGAACCTAATACTCACTTGTGTCATCCATTTTCTTGACAAAACTACGGATTTTGATAGGAACAGAGTTTGAAACATTGTTCTTTTTGTTGGCTGCAGCTTCAGATGCTGTGGAGGGAAAAACGGAAATTATCCAGTAGTCAAGATTCTCACAGAAAACCTGATAGATTTCAATACCAATGTTGACATAAAGAGGTTTGAAAATATCATTTGACTCAAATCATAGCCAAAGCCTTCCAAAGGGTTTAATTACTGACTTCATTTCACATAGGTAAATTAGGTTGTTAGACTTAAGAATAATTGTGCGACAGGATGTTTTAACTCCGAGGTTGAACTATTCTTAATGGCCAATTGTTAGAAATCATTAATCATATTATCAATATATTACAGAAACACTCTTGCAGTATCAACTGAAGTTTTATGTTGAATCTTTATTCTTTATTTGTTTTTAATTTGGTGATTTTCCCTTTGCAGAGGAAAATGATTTGTGGCTATGTTCGAGTTCAATTTTTATCGAAATGTACAAATGGGAGCTAAATTAATAAGAAATGTATATTCATTAGTCAATGCTGACATCAGAAGTTCACATATGCTTCCAAATATGAGTGAACTTATTTACAATCAAGAATGAAAAAGAATCTTACACTTTTGAAGAAGTTCCGCTCTCAACGAGGCTGACTTAGGTTTACGCTTAAGGGCAAAGTGTTTGATTGGCTGAGGAGCCTGTCCGGCAGCGTTGGTCAGCGCAGTCTTGTTCAGGAACTGACATTCAATCGGTAACATGCGGATATCGGCAGACTTCTTCACTGAAATAGGGAGAACAAAACAATGAACCTAATTTCAAACTATTTTCATTTCATCAAAACTAACGCTCTCACACGTGATCATTTCAGACGCATATTTCAAAATTGACACTGAAAGTTATATTTTCCTAGCAAGATTGCGGATTGTAATATCATCAATACACTTTAAAGCAATACTATTCCTCTTCAATTTTTTCCAGTCCAATTGAAATTTAACGTTTTTCAAAGGAATAAAAGTTGCAAAATTGTGTATCTACAGGGATACAAACTCATATTTTTCAGAGGTTTCCTCGCCAAACCATCTGATAACAGCCCGTAGACTCCCATGTTCTGACGCTTTTTAGGTAGCCAATCACAGAACTTCTGGGCAAGGGCAAGTTACTCAGCGGTTGATTACATTGTTTCAAATAACGACATGGCATCAAACACCATAATGTACATGGTGAATCTGCTTCTGTCTCGCTAGAAACTGTAAATGATGGAAGGCAGTCACTCCGTGGGATTCTTGGAGACATGTGACATCTTTAACTGACAAAACTGGCCTATTCTAAACTTGATTATTAGATAGAATTCGATATTCTGACATTCACATTTATCCAACAATTCCTTGTGCAACGGATCCTGTCGGATTAACGAGAGCTGACTGTACATTATGAATGAACAACTTCATCATTGCAATGAGATGTGATGTTTTGTTGACTAACATCGTTTTCAAGCATGTAATACTTAACTTTGTGCATGACAACACTATCTTCGCTCGCCATGTAATAAAGGTAAAACACTTTTAATTTTGCTCCCTTTGCTACTGAAACTTGCATACGTGCTAACGAAAAACTGAGATAATCCTGTATAGGTCAATACTGAAAGGATCTACAGTCTTGACGTAAATACATTTCTGGAATCTTACCTGTTTTCTTGAGGTCTTCGAGGACCTCCGCGAATGTGGTACTGCTGTCCTCCAGGGACAAGTTGAGGGATCCAGTCGCAGGAAACGTCTGTACCATCTCTGCTACCATCACTACCCATGGGTCAGTGTCATTCATCGCCATTGTAACAATATCTTCCATCTCCAGCTTCCACTATGGGCAAGAGATGTTTTATTGGTAATGGTATTATGTAATAAGCAGTGGGAATGTACACTGTACAATATCTTCCATCTCCAGCTTCCACTATGGGCAAGAGATGTTTTATTGGTAATGGCATTATGTAATAAGCAGTTGGAATGTACACTGTACACAGGAATAAATATAAGGAGTTATCACCCAAACAAAAAGACAGACACCGGTAACATTACGGAGGATATATAAATGAATATAGTTCACATAATCTAAACATAGGTTTAGGTTTTAGGTTTATGAGCGATGACTATCGATTTGAAGATGTTTAGCATATTGGAATGGGTGCTGGCTAAAACGGCGACAGTCCAAAACTTCTACGGAAAATCGGGCGAAAACGTCGAAAATTGGCGAAAACGTCTACACTATTTTTCAATATATAACATAAAATAATGTTGTCATTCATGATTTTATTTACACATTTTTTTATCTGATTTCAGCTCAGATATATATCAGATATTTTTCAGATATCAAGCACTCGCACTAACGTTTCCAATATGAAAACATGTCAGTTAAGTCTAAGCCTACTCGCCGACTTACGTTTTTCGAAATAAAATTTTATGACACATGATCTATGTTTTTAATTTTGTTTAAAAAAGTAATAAAACATGGAGTGGAAAATAAATGTCATCGACGATCCAGCTTAATTATGTTAAAAATAATAGAGACAAATGACACTTAGTAGCAGCGAAGATACATGGTGCATGGAGGATTGGCGACGCCGGGACGCAGGTTTGAGATATTATCAACACAATTTATAAAAACAAAATGTGGGATAATGCATTATGAATTTAATGTTGAATTGATAAGAAAAATATAACAGAACAAATTACTATGAATCATTTTGTTAGGCCTATTGAAAATATTTATCTGAACGAACTTCATAAACGAATGAACGACTTATCCTACAAACGGTATTGCCTTTCAGATTTTTCAATTGACAACAAAAGAACATAAAATATAAAGATTATACAGTTTATTACAGCTAGGGTCTTGATAATGTGAACTTTTTCTTTATTATTTCTTGAATTATTTTTCTTGTTTCTTGGGTCCACCAAGCTGAGCCCGGAAAGCTGACACAAGTCCATGTCCGAGTCGAGGTATATTGTTTACACAAGTTATTAACAACTAATCCAGGTGTAAGGTCTGTGCCACATGTTCTATGAGTCCACTGTTCGCATAGATCGCAACTATAACCGCATGCTGATTTCGGCGAACTGTCTTCTTACACACCGTACAAGGGAAAGGCATGGTGGTGAGTGACATCTAATTTGTCAAAGTTTCTTATTTTATAATACTCGTTGTGAAATAAAAACTTGACATTGAGTTTCCTAATTAATTTTGAGATCATCCACTTGTTCATTAAGGAGGAGTTTGAGTTTATCCACTTATCAATGAAGTCTTGTGATAACATCCAAGCGAACAATGTTGTTTTAATCACAACACTGTCGGCGACTTCAATACACAGTAATACCATACTGTAATAATCACATTAATCACATGTAAGGATTAAAACGTAAATAAAAACAAACTAAATAATACTTTTATACTTTATTTCTCTATATAAAATTCATCGACGTTTTCGCCAGGCATTTCATCGACGTTTTCGCCAAATATTCGCCGTTTTCGCCTTTCGACGTTTTGGTTTATCGCCGTTTTGTCGCCTTCACATTGGAATAATATGAATAATGAACAGTACTAAGTACTTCTTATAATGATAATCATTACAAAATAACATTGAATTAATCCGTATTCCTTATTCTCTTTTAAAAATAGTGTGTAAGGAGGCAATTTTTATCACAAAATTGCAAATAATCATTTATAAATCTACTTGGATTGCAGATAGGGCCTCTCGCATTGGTGAAAACTAATTGTTATCACGAAATTACAAGCACATGCGATTACCCAGGTCAACATTTGATGCAAGATCCATTTAGAGCATCAAAGGGTATGTCGTCTGCATAACGACAACACAAATAATCATAAAATCCTGATGACAACAGTTAAGACCCTTTATTAAAAGTGAAATGTGAGTGTTTTGACATATTTTTTTCCTCGAAATGACACTCACCACTTCTGTACTCCGCCTGGGTAGATGCAGGAAAGACAGCATAAGCTTGACCTTGACATGCGGCTGAAGCGTGTGAAAACATTCTTGGATACTTAATAAACGTTCCTTGCTCAGCTGAGAACAAATCGTACGCCCAGACCACAAATCGTCAGTCGATCCAAGTTTATTATGAAGCCACAGTGCGGTGTCACCGGAGGCCATATTGGAAAGAAGCGGGCCGAGCTAAAATACATGATTCTGATTGGTCAAAAATAATATTCCGGAAGTAGACGTTCTTTTTAACTCCCTTGTCATGCTTAGGCATTTTACGACTGCTTCTTTACTTGTTTACAATATGTATGGCTTCATAAAAATAAACCAGAATATTCACTCGAATGTTACTCTCCATAGATAAATAACCCTTACTGTCCTATGAAAAATACTAACATTTTGATATGTTATATCTGTTATATATTTTGGTATTATTTTCACATCCAGATTAAACCGCTTCAAACATGTGCCACATTAGCTTTAAAAGCAAGAAATGCTTCTTTTCCAATATGTTCTCTCTTTAAATCAGAATCTCTGAATGTAGCATAAAAAATATATGACAGTAAAATTGCGCAAATTCCAGGTAGAGAAATATGGGGTTGTACATGTATTTAAAAATATTGAAAAATTGCAGAGTTTATATTTCAAAAGATATATTTGCATCTTCCCGTCGTATTGGTGTAGACTTCTTCATATTGCATTTGGTTCATTTGACATTCTGAATTGGTTAATATATTATCTGTATCCTATGGACGACATTGTGTTGGTGCAACGTGTATGTTTACACGGTACATTATCAAAAGAAATGCATGTCACTGCAGGGGTTCCTCAGGGATCTGCCCTTGACCCTTTTGTTTATTTCTTTCTTATATTAATGATTTACATGATAATTGCAAAACGTCAGCAGATTGTTTGCGGATGATGCATCACTTGTCGAAGCTTCCCTTATTAAAATACTTGGCCTAATTGCATGAATGTTTATAACCAATTATCACTTTAATTTATTGAAATATTCTAAAGGTTCCAGAATAGTTTGTGATACATTGATTTCTACTGATGAGATACCCAAAATATGTCTGAAATGGTAAACTTCTTTTGGAGATGTTAATCTTGACTGGGATAAGATTTTCATGAATTACAGAGCAGGTTTGAAAGATGTTAAACTCTTTGAATTCCAAGACAAGTTTTACATGGTATTATATATACTAAAAATATCTATTTAAGATGAAACTTGTTGACAATTTGTCTGGCTATTTTTGTATGAGATGAATGGAATTATATGTCATGTTTATTGGGATTGAAGAGGTAAAAAAACATTCTGGAATGATCTTGAAGTTTGGATTAATGGTCATAGTAATTATATTACCAAACACTTTGCTTGGTTTGGAACAATTGACATCGATAAATTACTGAATCATACTATATTATCAGCAATGAAATATATCGTATTCATCTATGTAATATTAAACAACGTTCCAAAACTCCACAGGTTCTTGGTTGTTTTGAAATACATGATTAATGTTGAAAAGGTTATCGCCACTAAAGACAACAATTTTCATAATCATGACAAAAAGTGGTCATTTATATTTGCATCATGAACTGTTTGGACCCCGTTTCTACATCTGTTTGTTATACATGTTTCTCTTTGTAAGAGCACGAACGGATGTACCAATGTACTCATGGGAAACAAAATATCTTGCATTCTCTTTACATGAATGGACTAACAAATGGTTTGTTAACTTTAACCCTAATAAGATTAACTTCATGGTATTTAGCCATAGTAATAGTCCACATCTTCTCTGACAATACTAAATGGTACAATCATGTTGATCTCGCCATAGAAAAGGTTTCTTAACTAATCTCTTCTCTCCTTGTGTTTAACAAGGTTTTGAATAGAAGCATTTTATGAAATGTAAATTTATATTCGACTCAATTTAGAATATTCTTCTGAGGTCTTGGATAACTGTTCGGATGTTTTGTGTGACAAACTTGAAAAGGTGCAAATTGAAGCTGCAAGAATTGTAACTGGTTGCTAAAGTTTGCTTTAAGAGACAGTTTATACAAATAAACTAGTTGGATGCCTTTAAATAATAGAAGAAAAAAAGAAACTTTGTACTTTTTCCAAAATTATTAATATGCAAGTTCAAGACAATCGACAATTAGATGTTAAAATTCCTTATCACCATTAAAAGCAAAATTATATGAAAAAGTGTGTAAAATACGAAAATAATTTCTATTCAGTGATAGGAAATGAACATTATACACTGATGTAACACATTTTATAAGCGCTTTTAAACAAAGATGTGAAGGTATAGATATCCAAAATTGGTACCATAAATATCTTCTTCCTCACTCTTAATTATTCGTCTTATAAATCTATACGTGAGCCTGAAAATATATTTAGAGTTATGCCATGATAAATATCAGTTACGCGTGTTGTTCTTAAAGTATGAGTCTCACACTTTAGATACAACTTTGTCGCCTTGACTCTATTAAGCGTGATAAGTGCACTTTTGATCACATTTCTTGCCCGTATGTGCATTCTATTAACAACAACGATCACTGTACATTCCTCATTTTTATACTCAAAATCTTACCATATCAAGGTTTAACCAGTTAGTTACTCACAACAAAAGATGTAAAACTGCTGAAAACTATTGTCATCTCAAACGCAATTTACCTGTGTAGTGCTGCGTCACCTGTATATATGCTTGATGTTGTCTTCATTTTTGTACTCTTGATCATTTGGCCATACATACTGACTATAACTCTTCTTCTTCATCTTCTTCATCTTCTTCTTCTTCTTCTTCTTATCAACTTCCCCTTCAATTCATAACTTGAGCCAGTCTCTCTAACTGGCTAATTTAAGCCTTGCTGCATTTCTTGTCCCTTTCTGTGCTCGCGTATAGACGATGAACTTCATAGTGCTCGCTGCTACACTTGTAAGATCCACTGAGACGTGTCCGAGTAATGACTTTCGAAGAAAATTGCTAATTGATGTTAAATCTATACAATCATGTTTAATAACTTATGGATCAAATTTACAAAGGATATCGTTAGATTTTACGGGTGTTTCGATGGTTCTGTTCTTGTTGATGACATAAAGGCTCTGTTCCATCACAGTGAGTGCTTATAATCGCTCATTGAGCGCTACATTAAACCTCTCTTGAACGCGATTGCTCAATGAAGCGCTACGTAGCAAAGCGAGCAACCCTCGACGTATCGCACCGTGTAGTTCAGGAGGAATGGGCGCTCATATGAAGCGCTCAATGAGCGATTTGAGCGCTCGCTGTTATGGAACAGAGCCCAGATCTATTCTTCAGATCCTTCTTCTATTCAGATCCATACCCGGTAAGTATAGCGTCATTCTGTTGATAGTGGCATAATTATTTCACATCAGTGCTTTTATGATGAATGACATTTGTGCACAACAGCATCTCTCCTTTACAGGCATAAGATTGAAGTTCCGAAAACTAATTGATTCTTTAGATAACGGCATAAGTATCAATAACTACGGTGATTGTTCCATAAATATGCCAATGACAGTCAAACATGTCAATAACATGGGATTACGTCGAGAAATGTGAGAAATATGTCTCGATGAGAGAGCCACGATTAGCAACACCTCTGCAAGAACTCCGTTCTCTTGCACAGAATCACACAGTTAAAGAATTGTGGAAATGTTTCAGTCGAAGCTAGTATCTCCCTTTCCAACTGTTTACCGTTTCTAATTGTAATTGTCCATTTAAATATTATTCGTTGAAATGTTGATGTGATTTGTGTAATAAAGTGACTAAAACTCATTTAATGTCTTGTTAAATATTGTATTTTGATCAGTTGTGAATGAAAAGTGCCACAGACAGTCAGTCAAGAACAATAACTCTGCATAGATTCTGTGTACAATGGCACTCTCTAGATAACGGCAAGCTATTTCGGTCCCAATGGGTCCACTGGGTCCACTGCGAAAGTTAAGATAAGGCATTTATCGAGTTCATGAAGCCCCTCTTAAGGATAGTTCGATAACATCGACGATGTAATAGTCTTGCTACTGCAGGAGGAAAGCCTCGACATCCGTGTGGCTGTAGATGGGGTGAAACCTGTGATCGTCTTCTACAACTAGAAAACCGCAGATGGCTAGCACCGAACAGGGTTCTGTTCCATAACAGTGAGCGCTTATAATCGCTCATTGAGCGCTGGTGGTAAGCAGATGGTAAGCACTGAACTTGGCCGTGTCCAAGAGTGGTTTCAAAGTAATCGCTCAATTAGCGATTACTTTTAAACCTCCATTGAACACGATTGCTCAATGTAGCGCTACGTAGCAAAGCGAGCGAACTTTGAGGTTTTGCACCGTGTCTTTCAGGAGAGAATGAGCGCTACTTGAGCGCTTCTTGAGCGCTCCATTGAGCAATCAATGAGCGATTATAAGCGCTCGCTGTTATGGAACGGAACCCTGGTGTTAAGCAGACGGTAAGCACTGAACAGGGCTCTGTTCCAAACAGTGAGCGCTTATAATCGCTCATTCTCTCCTGAACGTCACTGTGCGATGCCACGAGGTTTACTCGCTTTGCTACGTAGCGCTATATTGAGCAAAAGCGGCCCGATGTACTGTGTTGAAGCGCATCTTAACCTTATGCAGTGTGTGTATTGTCTATTGAAAGATCTAAGTCGATATATCACTAAGGTTACCTTCGTTGCATGTTGAAGCATGGGGGTAAGGTTAACTTTGTAAAGGATGCTTTGAGAAAGGAGCCGATGATCTTCACCTTAGATTATAAGGTTGTCATGACCCGGCAGGATTCGAACCCCGGACATCTTGGTCCTAACGTGTTAGCCTCACGTAAAGCAAGTTTTGCTAATATTCGACAGGTACAATATTTCGTTTTGATTTATGGAATTACGCAATGTACTCTAACATTCGTAACGTATTTATAACCTCAGTTCGATCAACCTTCTGATGTATGTAGAAGATATCAAATGTTTATTATTCACGAAGATTATAATACCATTATATCACATACTATCATATTGGTATTTACATTACAACACGCGTTTCAGACAGTACATATGTACTTATACATTATGTATAATGCATTGCATAATTTAACCAAAACGGAAGTGTCTGGGTAATTTCAACTTTCCCTGCAAGTCATAGCTCGCGCCAGTCTCCATCACTGGCTAATTCAAGCTTTAATTAGCCAGTGGTGGAAACTGGCGGGGTTATGACTTGCAGGCGAAGGTGGGTTATTCCATTTAAGCCACTGTTTTCTTAGTGGACACTACGGCGAGTTGGTGACCGTTTGGACATTAGGAATATAGGGATATGAAAGATGTATGATCAGTTATGCATGATATTTTATTTTTTCTAAAATGTACCAAATTTCTACAGGGTCTGATTATGGTTATATCTTCTTACTCGAATTTCATATTCACCCCCAAATGCTTATATGCTTATTTATATATGTTTCAATGAAAACCAAGGAACAGTCTCATACATGTACATGTGTAGTAACCGACAATTATGGTTCTATCTTACGTATTTGCTCTTTATAAACACATTAAACGGTATAGAAACAAATCTGTCTTCCTATCTACTTAATTAAAGTTTCCAAAATTACGTTTGACTTAATGTCTGCAGCAAGCCAAGGTCCATTGTCCGCTTTTCGATCAAGACCGCGACATTGAATTGTTGTATTTTCGTTATATTGAACTTATTGACCTTAAACTGGTGATTTTCGGTTAAAGCTGTTAATTCTCAATTAAATAACACAAATTATAACATTGGACATATATGTGACCTCATGTCCGTAAACAAATCATCTACAATCAACTGAAACCATGACAACACTCAAATAGACTAATAAAAGTTTATTGCACATTTTGTTTGATGATAGTAATTTCTTGTCACATTTTTAAAACGACGATATCAAATATCTTCTTAACTACTATTTTATGATACAATTCCGAAATCAAGAAAATGTTTAATTCCAAAGTGTAAAAACTAGAATGCCATTATGAGCAGAACACAGACAGATATATATCTCAACATCACTGTACACAGAAACAAGCCAATAATAATTGTTCGAAATGAAAGTTATAGGAATCAGTATGCACAATGTACAATAGGAAGTTGGCACGTATTGGCAAAACTAGTGTGAGCTACAGTGTAGGTATCATGAATTAAATAGCACCATTTGAAATCAAATTTGAACCATTAAATATTTTTTATATGGGCTGTACATTCACTCATTCATAATTGTCTGGAAATCAGGCATGCCATTTCCGAATGATCTCAGGCTAGAAAACCGATGTTACAATCGGAAAAGCTCGGTGAACTGATTACCATTATAATTGAAGAAAACCTGCAGTGATGTGCTGAATGTGACTAGATTATGATGACTTTATCACATCGTTGAAGACGTAGATTACATTGTGTTTTTTCATTGCTTGATTTCCCAGCTTCAGCCTGACCGACTTCGACTGACAGACAGACAGACATACAGAAAGATTTACGAGACGGCGAAACAGTTTACAACTCCTGAAATAGAAACAAAATACGTATTATTTATCAAATAGTCATATATTTATCAAAAACGAATCTAAACCAGTATTATGCCATCATAGTTGCGTTTATTTATGAAATCAGGGAGACTCGAAAGCATTACTTCTTCCTGTTTTCAATTTTTACTGTAGACCAGTTGCACAAATCGTTAAGGTACTTTGGAAGTTTGGGGGCAATGTTAAATAATGGGACTCAACCTTGGTATTATTGTTTTGTGCAGCGAACCCTAGCCTATAACCCTATGACCATTTCCAGCTGTAGACAGTCTTCGTCAAAAGATATAGTTTAGTATATAGACAGCAAGTTACATTGCAAACCTTTTACCTTTGAAAGTGTACATATTTTACATCTCGAGATATAGTTCTCCCTTTATGTTATTTATCATTAATTAAGAGGTTGAGAGTCAATTATTCCAAAATGAACTTTGAACCTACCCCAGACTTTGTGACCTTGACCCTAGCTTTGGCATGGACCTTCTTATCTCCGTTCTTGGCCACGCAGGTGTAATCCCCCTCGTGCTTTTTGGCCAGTCCCTCGATCTGCAGCCACCCGGTCACTTGGTACCTGGCGGGGCCTCCACGGGCAGCGGTCAACACCTTTGGGTCATCGCCTGCAGTGGACAGAGGTCAGAGGTTATGTAATACGAGAGCTTATAACCGAAAGTGGTTCATATGTTACCCATTACCCTGTGCTGGCAGGGTATCTCTGATGTGAATGAATACTGCCGTTATTTAGCAAGTCTTCGTTTGGTAATGTAGATGTTAAGTGAAATGTTATTTCGTGTTTGTGGTAAGTGTGTAAATTAATGTTTACCTATATAGATCTAAAGGCATGGTATTTAATCTAATACATCAATTACCAAGTACACTGGACAAAGGAGAAGTTTCAGAAACACACACATACACAGTGTCGAAGAAAGTAAATAAAATCACATTATGTGTGTTGATCGAAATTCTACACAGTCGCATGTAACTTGGCATGTAATGAGACTATAATAAATTAGTATAGCAATTGGTTACACATTGACATTATAAAAACGATGCACTTATTCAATGGGATAATAACTGCTCAATCGTTCATAATATTTCTTTGTTACAATAAAATATCTTTGCGCATGTGAACGTCTTATGTATCGCAATTGGAAGCGTGATTTCGAGTAGGCCTAATTACAATCATTATGATTCTGTAAGTGATCATGGCTAATGTAGGCATTTCATATATGCTATAATACCACCAGAAATCGTGTATGGAATGACTGCAAGAGATACTGACCTGGCATGGGGAAGGACTTGCCATCAACACGGGTGAACAGCCAGGCGATGTAGGGGACGGGGTTACCCACAGCCTCACAGGACAGCACCACGGAACCCCCGGTGTAGTTGGTGGTGTACTCGGGAGCACTCACGATCCTGGCGGCTGCAACCAAGAAATTCACATAAACTTAAAATAGGGTGTACGATCACCATATTCAATTGAGTATAAAGATTAAATCCTGTCCCATGGCTGTGTTTAAATAAGAGCCTTACACAGTCTAATCCGTTATTCAATAATATATGGAACTAAACGCTTAAAGAAATAAAATCATAGCGATGAAGGTGTTTATTAAAATGCCACAGACTAAATTAAAGTCTTAAAATGAATAACTAATGCTTTTTATCTTCCACTGCATGTTTTGATCTTAGCCTTACAGGACTTACGATCTTAGCGGAAGCCAAACGTAACACATGAATGAAAGTAATATATAGAGATACATGGGTAGCGGGACTTACGATACGATGAGATGATGAAATGGTTTGTCATTACTATTTGTCTAACATAATGCATAAATGAAAGCAATATAGAGATTAAATGTATATCGGACTATCAATCTTAGTTTCTGCAAAGAAGGGATTGAGATAATGGGACGGACATTTTGCATGAACATTGTATTTATATCCAGCACTGGTTTTCATTGTAGGTTTATTTTGCAGTGCTTGTATTTGTCATAATACCAGCTGCACACAATGAGTGCATGGCTTCAATC
Organism: Gibbula magus; assembly: GCA_936450465.1. Classification (NCBI taxonomy): domain Eukaryota; kingdom Metazoa; phylum Mollusca; class Gastropoda; order Trochida; family Trochidae; genus Gibbula; species Gibbula magus. Next base: position 19,307,055 of record OW388303.1, read on the forward strand.
GTTACATATACTTATACAGTTCAGGTGGTTGTTCAAAGGAGATCAAATATTTTTCATTAAAACCGACACGAATAGAAAATGGTTACAACAGAATCGAGTGAGGCTTTATTGAAGAATACAAACAACTCTTTGCTAACCAAAGAAATCAATTTCAATTATTGTTCTCTATTCAACAAAATAGATTTCGAAGTTTAAATGCACATGTTTTACATTTCGTCCACTCGTGCCTTTGATGAAATGTGGATGAGTAGGGCCGGATACATGATTCTCGTTTTGAGGTTACGACCGCCAAACAATAAGAAAACTTTCTCAATGGGTGCATGTTTAAAACTCTCCATGGGTGGTGTACACCATCGAAAAGATCCTAACCCATTCTCAACAGACCAACCCAGTCCTAACAGACCCCACCACCCCAGATCTGCCAAAACATGAGTCAGTTTGGCGTTGTATACGTCAACCCAACACTCGCTCTGCATTTGTTCATTGTTTACATCCCACTCACCGACTCGCATGTGAGCGCTATTCATATGCTAGACTTAATGTAAACTTTTGCGCATTTAAAAGGTCCTTTAATATGTTGAATATTGTTCTATATTGGGGAAGGATTAACAACAAATCCATTTGGTTCGATTTTTAAAAAAAAATATAATATTTTGACAAATGATCAATTCATCATTTTGAATAATATTGATATGGTCAATCTATTACATGGGGCATACCTACGAGCTGTTATGTTTACTTTTCTAAAGTCACACACAGTAATCTAATGAAGGTAGCCATGGATACCATCTGCAGAGGTCGGACATCAAGATCAAAAGAGTCGGCAGTCGCTCTCACACCCCTCCCCAACGCAAATATCAAGTTACACAACTTCACCTCAAAGCACTGTGACATAACATGTCGCAATGGAATTAAAAGGAAGGGAGGTAGAGTATTAACTTGCGGTATCCAAATGGGTGTTGGCCTGGCACTGAGGGATTGCCGATACTTATCTAGGTCACCTTATTCTAGGGGAATGGCCGGAGCAAAGACTGGTCTCAAGTCTCCTTGAGTCTTTATTTTGATAATCCATATCTAGGAATACAATTCAGTGACATTTAAAGAATGTATATTTGTCTTACTAGGAATTCGAGTAACAGGATTTATGATTAAGGGAATACGAATTGACTGTGGGACGAACTATCTAGCGCCGATCTGTGCTGTGTTTGCTGTGTGTGGTAGGCAAAGATCGGTTATCTATGTGTAACAGTATATATACGTCTCCTCTCTCCCCCACCGGCGTCGGATCTAGTGGGATGTAGACTGTCACAGTCTGTGTTTTGTCTTTCTCGGACTCCCTGAATCAGCGTTCCTCTCATCCGGTATAGGCGGTAAATGTATGTGGATAATGCCGATTTTCCTATTTATATAGACACTCATAGTCGATGCGTTTTTCAATTCATTTCACCCTGATTTCCTTTAATTCTTCGTACATAAATTCACTATTGCCCTTTAAGGTTAAAATTTTAAATACATTATAAATACATGCCCTTTAGATAGTGAAATATCCGAATCCCCATGTATAACAATGTTATTACGTTCATTAAATACAAACTTATTCTTAAATGTTTTATCGTATTAGTTAACTATGGACTTGTTAAATGAGAAATCTATATTCCTAATATCCAGTCATGATCTGATTTCCGGAAATATGAAGGGTGTAGCCTCTGTTGGAAGAAAATGGGTCTGGTTTCTAGAAGTTCATATTCTCAATCGTACGAAAAATTAAGATATTACAAGATCATTAGGAGTATTGTTTAAAACCTACTTTTGTTCATAGATAAGCGCCAGGCTGCATTAACTTCCCACATGTACTAAGGGTGAATACTTTCTAAAACCCAAGGAGGGTGGTGTTTGGATCTACTTTATTAAATTCAAGATCACAGAGAAGGCATCCTTTCTAAAGTAACTTCTGTACCCCTAGGTTGTGTTGCCAAAAGGTAGCAACGAACTTGTCATGAAGTTCGACCTTATTGAAATAAATGATACCGTACCTACATGTATTTTGTATTACTGTATCCTTTTTCCATCTTAGGGTCAATTCGTACACAATGATAAGTTTTAAAAGTCAACATGATTTAATGATTCGGTAAATCAATAAGTAAGTTCTATACTCTGACCATTTGACTTCAAATGTGTGCGAGATGTGTCGCCATTTTATATGGTTTAGTCGTCTTGACCTCCCCCTTTTATGTATCTTATCCAGGTAGTGTATATTTGCACAGTTTTATGGATCCATATATCTTAGGCCATGTACGTTCATATTGACGTTCCGTAGGTATATTACCGATATTTAGATGCAAATTTTGTTACTGAGATGTTTCGGTTTGGTAATGTTCAATGAGTTTTTAATTTGAGATAATTTTCTTCCTCATTACTGAGTTACGAGCATTGTTCACTGTAGTAACATAGTAACAAGGCGTCAAGTGACTATGACCGATGTCTAACATACTTGTTACTGAGTTGTTTCTGTTTGGTAATGTTCAATGGTTTTTTCAATTTGAGATAATTTTCTTCCTCACGAGTCACGAGTATTGTTCACTGTAGTAACATACAGCCACTAGATGTAACGTGACTATGGTATCCTTGATATGCTCATAGTATACCACATGTTGACACAGTGTTGTGTAACAGAGAGATCAACACCTGGATGACAGTCAAGCAGTATTTAGACATATTGTATAGTATACACCACTACCTGGTGATGTAAGACTGTTTATGTAACAATTACAGTACGTTAACAAGAGACACTAAGTTTACGTAGATTCTAAGTCACCCATAATTTATATTGTTAAATTTGACTTTGAGGAGGAAACTTTTAATGTCTGAATTTGAAATGCCAATTACCATTTCAATAGAAAAACGAAATTGAAATGTTTAATATTTAATAAATTGAAGTCAAGCTGTAATAATGAAGGAAATAAGATATTTTGCAATATTTAATTTTAAAAATTCCTTTTATTTCCAGCGACTGATTGTTAGACTTGATATCCAGGCGCTAGGAAGGTTAAACGTGAAATTGAAAATATCCATTATCTTACTGTATACAATGTACATGAAATAATCCATACCCGCTATGTCAAAAGTCATAGAGGGTTGGCAATACATTGTATACATTGTACACAGTAATATATTGGGTGTTCTCAATTCCTGGGGTAGGTTACAACATACCATCACGACCCGGTCAAAGGTCAAATAAAAGACCTTGATTCAATGAACCACAAATGCCCATATGCTGTGTGGCCATGAACACGGGGTTGGTTTTTCCAAGCAAATTAATTTTAAATATAATATTAAGGAGACTGTAAGCTTGATGTTCTCGTGTGGTGTGATTGTTGATATTGATTGAATGACGTAAAGAACGAATGGCATTTACCTATCATGAACTATCGTCTTCGAGCAAACAATACACTGTATACGTATATGGTGTGTGCACATCTAGTATCATACAGTCATATGCTACACGTGTAGTAATATAGAACGAATGTTGATTGCAATATTTTAGGTCTATGAATTATTCCTTAAACCGGAAATAGTAACATTCCATAACTACTTCCTTCGGAAATGCCCACCATTGAAGTCTAATACAGGATAAAGTCAGCCTGACCAACACTTAGTTACTGATACAAATTCGTCACTGAACAAAGGGAATCTCTGTTAGAAACAGAGTATGGTGAATCGGTGATATAAGTCAGAGACCATCAAGTATTTATTTTATTTTATGGTCCCTGTATAAGAACAGAAGACATGTACATAACTAATGATATGCATTTAAGTTTCGCTGAGTTTCTTCAAACCGGAAATAGCAAGATACAACAACGTCCGTCGGAATAGCCAAACATCCATCTAATCTCGGGTAATAAATCAGAGCAAATGATATAATTTCATCACAACTAATGATAAGATATTTACTCTTAGCACCCTTTCGGGTAATAAAGTATTATCTTATCGTATTCACTTATTTTAAAAGTAAGGCACTGCAAGTCTAGAAAACCTAGTATATTTGGTTATATTTAGCCCACTCTAAACAAACAGTGTATTTCATTGGAATCACCTGACTCACGATATTAAACAAAAATGTTCAAAAATTGAAAAAGATCAACTTGGAGACAATAGAAATTGACCAATATAAGTACCTGGGTCACATGGGCCTTCTTCTTTCTTCTCCACATTTGTTCCAGCTCTGGCATTGGCAGCATTCATCTGGCAACGGTTGTTGTAGGTGATTCCATCGTCTCCACAGATGATCTCGTCCGTCTCACATAGACAGTAGTGTTCCTTGCCCACCTTCACACAGGCAAGTCCGGTCCCACAGTCCCCGTACCCCTTGGGCTTGATGCTGGGGTCGCACTCCTCACCCTCCATCTTGAGACAGACATCACAACAGTCGCAAGCATCCTTCGTCTTGTCAGCAAGGCAGTTCACCTTCGGGCAGGCATCCTTGTCGCATTTACCACATTTCACGTCCACGTTAGCAGCGTTAGCGACCACCACACACCCCAACACGACCAGGATATACATCTTCATTGTGATCTCCAAACTTCTGTAACGATTCCTCCAAAGTTTCCTCCAAGAAAATGGTGGATGCTGACTTGACGTGGCCGCACCGAAATAGACTGTAACTCTATCCCCCTGAACCCCCCTCCTGCCTTGGCGTTCCTCCCTTCGTGTGGGTTAACCCATTCCATATGTGAGGGAAGGTGGATAGTCATCATCGAAGAATTTCCGCCAAGTCTATTAAACGAACTGGAAATACTTGTTTGAAATATTTCCGAGTAGGCGGTTTATGTATAAGCATATAACATGCATTTCCCCTCTCTTATAATGAAATGGTTGTTGTTATATACATTCGCATCACCTTCTTATTTAAAATGGACTCGTCCCTAATGCATACCGGAAGTGTTGTATATCGCAGCAGACTGACTCATTATCTAAGACAGGTAATGAGGAGATAATGCTGGATAAAAGTTGACCATGTCTTGTTTATTTACTTCACTTACTAACTAGTCCAACTAGCAAAGCGTTGAGATGTGTTCGAAGTCACTTTTAAACTTGACAAAATAAAGTTTTGCAGTGCTTACGTCTTTTAAAAATATGTGCAGAAGGTTTAGTTTTTAATGTAAATTGATAGGTAAGAAAGAGGAGTGAAAACATAAGTCGGATGTACTGAAATAACCTTGCACCATGATTATGTTATATTTAGGAACAATTTAAATACAGTGAACCATTGTTCTTCAGCAATTCTACAACCTTCTGAAAGCCCAAAAGTGTTAAGAAAAACGTTGCATTGTTGTTTATTTAACAATACTATTTCATAGAGTAATTTTAGTCTATTTCGGAAGGAAATCTTCGAGTTTGCAAAGGGTTTTGCGTTTCAATCGTAAGTTATTTTACTAAGTTAATTTAAATTCACATGTTCAATGTGTAGAATGATTTTATTATTTTGTTATTTTAACATGTTTAAATACTGTACACATGATAACATGCGGAGTATAATACAAAATTTAAGTGCCTAACTGAACGCCAACAACAATAAACATTCACAAAATAAGTTTTGTGTTTTAACCTCTTGTCTTTAGATGTTTCGGCCCCAAAAGCCGTAAAAAAATATTTTGCCTTGCCTGGCCTGAAGGTTCAACTAAATTTTAAGAACAACTTGGTGACATACACTACTGTAACACTTCACTCAGAAAAAAATATTTATTCTTAAAATACCACCATTTTATCAAATATTGAAGTTCCTTTTCAATATTTGATAAAATGGTGATATTTTACGAAAAAAACACTTTTTTCAGAGACTAAGTATAAGACTTCAAACGCAGGCGATTGGCTGAGCACTGAAAACGTGACAAACATATTGAAGAGTACATGTAGTCTCTGTTTTCTGAAAATTCCTTTTCTCATCAACTCCTTTTCCATATTTAATAAATGATATTTTTACGAATATATTTTCTTTCAGAGACTGAGTGTAAGACTAGATATACGCAGGCTAATTCATTTCAGGTTAATTTAGTTTAGTGCTCAGTTTTATTGAGGAGGACAAGGCAACAAAGACTAGTCATGTGTACTTGTGGAACCAGTCATGCGGAACATAATAAACACATGTAGGTTACGTAGAAAGGAAACACATTGGTGATAACACTGGGATTTGTAAGCCGCTTACAGATGGGCGATAAATATATTTTACGTAATTTCAAATGTTTCACAGCGTTTTGAATGCGGAATAAGACAGAAAGATGTAAACGACCTGTTTACAAATTTAGAAAAAACAAACAAGAAACACAAATACGTTTTAGTTCAAAACACCATGATATATATTGTTGTAAATATTTTTAAAATAGTATGTTTAATATAAAGCAGCTAAATAGTGTAATAGCGTTGAAACTATTTTTTATTCCACGACTAGGGTTGACATTGTAAATTGAATACAGTTTGAAATAGACAACTAGCAAGAATATGTTAACATTTCAAATAAATAAAGATTTGGATGGAGACAACACCAGCAAACCTTCTTGTACGATATCTTAACAGTATATTTGACTTTGCTTCTATGTGGAGAAATAAGAACGCAAGGGCACATGAAATATCGGCATTTATTGAAAAATATTTACAAGCACGTATATCCTTCTCAAGTAAAAAAAATATCATTGTACTCATTCCCTCCCCACAGAGATAATCAAGTCATTTCTTCCCATGTAAGAAATGACTTTAGTATCCTCTGTTGGGAGAGAGTGCATTATAACAGAACAATTCACAAACTGATTAATGTTTATTAAAGAGATTGTACCAATTTGAATATTGATAAATGAAGTCATATACATTCTTATTTTAAGTTATAAATACTGAATGATACATATTCAAACATGTTTATAAACATGTACATTTTTGTAGACCTTGCCTTAAACTTTACTAATAAAGATATCAATCAATCTACATTGTGTAATAAAGTCGACAAACTTATTGGCATGACGTCATAATCGTAAAAAATTGACGTCACAATGTTAACGGCGCGACTTGTGTCCTACTAACAAGCGTTATTGCAGCGATTGTTTTACTCGTTAATTGAAGATTATACACTTTAACAGTGTATGCAATAAGCTTAAAAGCAGCCCTAAAGTGTTATTGTGTTAATTCAATAGCAACATTAAAGAAAACATCAAAACGTTACCAGCTGGGACCAAACGTTAACAGGTCCCAGGAAGGTTAACGGGCCTTATTTTATACAATGATTTTAAAGGGGTAGTAGCACGTTTTTTCGCTGAAATAAGTTGATAAAATGTATTTGAAAAATAATTTCACCAATACTAAAACACCTTTCTCTCTTCGCAAAATCAAGTTAAAAAATTAGTGTCCATGGTTCCATAAAGCCACGCGAATCGTTTTAATAATCGAAATAATAAATTGTGCCGCCATGCAATTTTTGCTTTGTGTAATAAGATGTTTTACCCTCTAAAGTAAATAAAAATGACATAAACTATCGTTATGATTGGGAAATCTGAAAAAATAAAATTTGCAAAAAACGTACAACTGTCCCTTTAAGACATTATTATCAGTATATATAACATTAACTGTGATAGATGTTTTCGTAAGTAGTCGGTTATGCCCATAAACCAACCTGCTTATGTAAAACTATAAAAAGTAAATTAACTATGTATACATTAGTCGTGGTATACACGGGAATCATCCTCTTTAAAGGTCCACTCAAATTACCCATAATCACTTTAGGGATTCATTATAAGGGCATATCAATTTGACAAATACCCGATTTAAAATTTCTTAAATCGCCTCGTAAATTACTTACATACGACTTTTTTTTTATTACACTGATTCACTGAAGCGTATCTGCCGAGAATGACGTCACTCCTGGCGCTTGGATATCCGCGAACATATTTCAAGTGTTTTAGCATATTTTTGACTGTCGATATAACATACTTATATTCATCAAAATAACTCGATGTCCCGAATCCTTAGATATCTTTTTAGATGATTTAGTCAATATCAAATACCCAAACGATCTGATGTAATTTCAGTGATAATTCATTACAAAATTCATTAACGTTGCATGATGTACAGTTTTCCTGTCACATGCGCAACAGGTGAACAGGTGGCTAATAAGGCAGTCACGCTACTGTGAGCTCGCCGGGGAAAATTTACATCACACCTCAAACCGGGTTATAAAAGTTGTTAATTACAAGTGTATATATAATCCAGATTTTGTGCTCATTTGATACCGATACATAATACACATAGAGATATAAATCTGTCATTCTTTATATAAATGCATTGCAGTTGAACTTTAAGAAATAAAGATGTGTGGGGAGGTAAGAGATTTACCATTAACTTCATTCAGTGAACCATTGCCGTATATACAAAGAAATTTTAGCAACGTATCCTTGAATATAAATACATATTCTCAATCCAATTATAGCTCTGACATATGAAGAAGCAGTAAAAAAAACGTCTTCGTTTGACCACATGAACATGTCGGATATCATGCCTAACCGCGTCCAGAACACTGCAGCCATTTTCCTGGCTAATTTAAGCCTTGCTACATTTCCTTAACTTTTCTGTACTAGCGTAGCAAAACGCACTATGAAACTCTACTAAAGCCTATAAATTAGGATTACGCTAGTCAACAAGGTCCTTTGTAGACATGGGCCATGTTTAATAAGCGTCTAAAAGTAATCGTTCAATGAGCGATTGCTTTTAAACCTCTCTTGAACGCGATTGCTCAATATAGCGCTACGTAGCAAAGCGAGCAAACCTCGAGGCATCGCACCGTGTCGTTCAGGAGAGAATGAGCGCTCAATGACGATGAAACAGAGCCCAGTAGTAGTTACGGCTGTTCACGTCGATTTCGTTTTATAACAGATTAATTGCGTTGCTAGTGTATACCATCACTTATGGGGAGATGTTAGTCATGAAGATTTAAATGACAAGGAAAACAAGACAAACTCTTTGGTTGACGTACCCTGCATTCCACATGCTTCTAAATCGAATAGAGGCGTTCTTCTGTATTTTTGTTGTTTTGCGGTTTTTTTGTTTTGTAATCGGTTTACTGTTAAAGTACCTATATCTTAAAATAAAATACAAAGGGGTATATTCAAATCTTTTAGTGAATAGTTAAAAGCTATTAAAAAAGCTTATATTTGTACGATCATTATAAAGGCGATTTTCGAAAGTAGACTTTGGAAATTTCAAATAATATATCCTGTTCTCAAAAAATAAATTTCAAATAATAAAGCCTGTTCTCAAAGAACAAAACAACTATGGACGATTCAGATGCAAGCTAATACATTGTATAAGATAAAGCAGCCCCGTTCAATGTGAACTACAAGTCATAAGAGATTGACAATTAAGATTCTTTAACAAAATACTGTGTGAATAGGTCAACTATACAAAAGGAACTACAGATGTCATGTTAATTATTCCATAGCATTGTTCTTCATTATTTCTCAGAACATCGCCTCAGATTCACTTCAAGGGAATATCAAACAGTTATCTCTCAGTCAGTAGTATATCGGTCCTCATTCGTTCCTCAAGGTCTATAAAGCACTGGAAACTGTCCACGAAGGTACTCTTTGAGGTCAGCGGACACTTTCAGACGGAAACGGACACCTTCAGACGGAAAGGTCCTGCACACTACCATAGCCCCTGGTCAGTGTGGTGGTTCTGTTGGGGAGAGGTTTACCCTGGTAGGCTACTAGCAGATCCTCCATTGACTTGTAGAAGTCACGATTGTTTATTGTGACCTGTTTGCCCTGTGAACAAAAGGTAATAAAAATCTTTTTTTTTAAATTAAAAATAAAATAAAAAATAAAGTAAAAGTTTTTTGTTTTTTTTTAAATTAAAATTAAACTTAAAGTTAAAATTAAAATTTAAAAAAAAAAGAATTTCGGTCATCATCATCCAAAAAAAGGATTTTTGTTATGAAAGAAAATGTATACATTTATTGTGTAACATACATATATTTTCTCCATTACATCTGCTACATCATTAAATACAAATGCCCAAGTATATATACTGCATCAAATCGTCGAGTTGACTGAAGTTACACATTAACTGGACTAATTAGTGTTGATACATTTTCAGAAGACATAAGAAGACACACTTTATCATTTATCAGCATAACAATTAATCTAGGAATCACAGGCTGTCATTATGATTCCTGAGAAACGTCATTGTACTGTGACGTCAGCAACATTTTGATGTCATGTCATTGTGAGATTAATCATATACATCCACAACATTGTCATAACATTATGTTATCAGTCACTTGTGAAACTACCAACGGAAAGTATACGACATATTGTCCTGACGAACATGGAACAGATGTAACTATATTATAGCTATACACTTCGTCGGAAGCTGCTCCTTTTGTGGGTTGTGCACTATTTATGATTATTTGTATATAACGAACATTGTATTAAACACGAACATACGTTTTTGACTGTATGGTCGTACCCTTGTAATAAATTGGTTGGTATTGAAACAGAAAACGAAGAGGTTGAGGCTGAAGCTTCAAGATGACGTCACGAGGGTCACGTGACGTCAGCGTTTTGACAGATGACGTCAGGGCACGGTTCTTATCACTTATTAGTTGCTGATTCATCTTTTCATTGTTGTATTCACATGTGACTAAGAACACGGTTCATAGATAAACATGACATTTGACCAGCATTCACGTAATATATTGCATCCACTGTTTCGGTGCTAACACTCCTCCATAGATAGAGTTATACATTCCTTGAACTACATAAGTTTCACAGTTGTGGTTACATCCAGCGCTCACCTTCTTGAAGATTTTGTACTCTTTGATATCGTCCTCCGTCATCACAGCCAAAACCTGGGCAGATAAGATTAACAAATCATTTGATGAAAACGTCATATGAAAAACTCATAAATTCAATTTTACCAATTTTTAAAAACGTTATACTGGTAAATCTGAACATATGATAAAATGGATATCCAACATAGAGTGGACAAAAACATCAAGCTAGATTGGGCAGTATATTCTAGTATCCGAAAATCAGGGGTTTTGCTAGAAGCGAGAAATATGAACTACTTGTAACATATGTTACTTGGGAAGAAATGTGTAGACTAACCTCCGTGAGGATCACTGAATATTGACATTTAATATCGCATTGAATTTGTTTTAGAAATGATTTATTTCTTATTATCTCATTGAGTTGCCTTTATGAATATTATATATTTATTATTAATTTTCAAGATAGACAAGTAAAGTATCAAAGTTAGACACATAGACACTTTAAAAAATGCAAAAGGAGCCTTTTTATGAAAATTCCATTTCTTACAGTCTCCTTTTCAATATTTAATAACATGGTGATATTTTCGGAATTAATATTTTTTTCTTAGTCTGAGTGTAAGACTATATCAAAGTCACTACCAGTAGATAACAGCGTTACCTTATCGTCACCCGTCCGGGACTTCCTCACGAGATACGTTCCCTTGTCGTTCCCCTTGTCTCGCAGAGCTCTGAAAGGTAATGTTTATCAACGTTGTATTCTTCAACAATATAACCGCCTCCGTAATTACACTTAGCCGCAAAAGAAACGTCACCACACGTTTAACACTAGTCTAACATTAAGCCTCTGAAATGAATTATTTCATAAAATCTATAATAAAAAAAAATAATAATACAATAAAATAAAAAGGAGCCTCTGAGATGTTTTCATTAAACTGAGCTCTGTAGTCTTGTTCTAGACTTGCCTAGGCACTTTAATTTAAGGGGTCTGGATGACAGACTAGTTTAACACTGTACCCACTAAATACTGCTGTTGTAGAAAATCGATTTTGAATGATGTTTAAATATACATGATTTGTAAAGAGGTACCTGTAATTTCATAATCAGAGTTTAATGTTTTTGTGTCTGTTCAAGTACACTTGGGGGTGTTGAAATCGCTTTTTGAAAGTGGTTTTTGATCAGAATGTTTGCCATTTAACTTGTAAATTCATAAAATGTATAAATTTAATTCATAAAATATGCCGTCGACATAAATAAACTTTGGGATTTAAATTTGTTAACACGTCTTCATTGTAGGACGTCACAAAATAAGGCAAAAACACTACCATCTCGCCCAGTTAAGGAGATTCAGAAATAACGATTTTTAGAATTCTTAAAACGTGTGTTTCTCAGATACATGAATAGGGCCGTGTTCAAGAGAGGTTTCAAAGTAATCGCTCAATTAGCAATTAACTTTTAAACCTCTCTTTAACGCGATTGCTCAATATAGCGCTACGAAGCAAAGCGAGCGGACTTTGAGGTTTTGCACCGTGTCGTTCAGGAGAAAATGAGCGCTACTTGAGCGCTACTTGAGCGCTACATTGAGCAATCAATGAGCGATTATAAGCGCTCGCTGTTATGGAACGGAGCCCTGGTATATAACTTATTTCGTTTGAGGTACGAATTAAACAGAAATTTCTTTCTCCTAGCGTCGGAAGATACAACATAGTGTATGCTGGGACCTAGGTGGCGCTGTGGAACGTGTATATATATGAGCGAAATGTTTGAATACACCATTTCCGGCTGCGATGAGGACAGTCTTAACTTGGACGCAAGAATACTGATTTCAGATAAACTTGAATTTTTACATCCAGAAATCTATGTACGATGAGCACCCTATTCTATATTCAAGGTTTTCACAGATGGATACGCAGAATTACAGTTGGTGGATGTTTTGGTGTTGACAGTATTAACATGGATACAGAAAAACCGTTCTTTGGCTCTCCGTATGGCTATCGCACAGTGCCCAATTAATATGTCCCTTGTTGTGTGTTCTATGTTGTGTGAGAGAGGGTTTTGAAATTTCCCACTTAGTTCCGTTGGCTTCTGAAAACTGACCGCAACAACAGTTGTCCTGTGATAAACTTTTGTTGATTATACAACTTTTCAAATCATGGAAAAGTGTTTTTCGAGTCAATAACTTAAAGGAAAAACACGACCAAAGAAAACCTCTATTTCCCGTTTATTCATTTGCTCACACTGGCCACGTACACGTATGTTGCTCGTGGTTGTTTGTAAATTTGTTTAAATGTCAGTTCGCTGCACTGATCGAATACTGAACAGCTACCCGTGTCTCATTCAAACAAACGACGTTCATTTGTGGCAACTTCGAAATGTTGTTCAGAAATGGCGAAACTTCCTAACGCTATAATATACCGCTAACATGTTCTCTATAGTTTTTCATGATTTTTTTACGAGTGTACGCAAACATGAAAGAAATTGTCAAAAGCAAAACGTTCACTTACGCCAAAGCATCGTCCCTGCTGTTTCCCGGGAAGATGTACTCAACTTCAGACGGTGATCTGGATACGGCTGCATTTGATGTAGGTTTTGGTTTCGTTGGTGGTTTCTGGAAAAAACAGGCGATCGACGATGGTATTATTGAATGCAAAGACATATTGAAATAAGTGATCTTCTAGCTATTGATCATGACTGTGTATCTATACACAACGTAATGATGTAAAACAGTTGTGGAAATTAACATAAGTACACCTCCATTAGTTAATGAACAAATCATAACTCGACCACTGGCTTATCTTAGCATTGCTGCATTTCCATTACGTGTTTGTGCTAGCATATCAGTGCGCACTATGAGTTTCAGATGCAGCGCGTCAGTACACTAGCACAGAAAAGTTATGGAAATGCAGCAAGGATTAGATTAGCCTTAAAATTGGCGCGAACTGTGACTTGAGGGGAAGTTGAGAATAAATACGTCAACGACAATAGATACGTCAACGACAATAGATACGTTAACGACAATATATACGTTAACGACAATAGATACGTTAACGACAATAGATACGTTAACGACAATAGATACATTAACGACAATAGATACGTCAACGAAAATAGATATGTTAACGACAATAGATACGTTAACGACAATAAATACATTAACGACAATAGATACGTCAACGACAATAGATACGTTAACGACAATAGATACATTAACGACAATAGATACGTCAACGACAATAGATACATTAACGACAATAGATACGTCAACGACAATAGATACGTTAACGACAATAGATACGTTAACGACAATAGATACGTCAACGACAATAGATACGTCAACGACAATAGATACGTTAACGACAATAGATACGTCAACGACAATAGATACGTCAACGACAATAGATACGTCAACGACAATAGAAACGTTAACGACAATAGATACGTTAACGACAATAGATACGTCAACGACAATAGATACGTTAACGACAATAGATACGTTAACGACAATAGATACGTCAACGACAATAGATCCGTTAACGACAATAGATACGTTAACGACAATAGATACGTTAACGACAATAGATACGTCAACGACAATAGATACGTTAACGACAAAGATACATTAACGACAATAGTTACGTCAACGACAATAGATACGTTAACGACAATAGATACGTTAACGACAATAGATACGTTAACGACAATAGATACGTTAACGACAATAGATACGTCAACGACAATAGATACGTTAACGACAATAGATACGTTAACGACAATAGATACGTTAACGACAATAGATACGTTAACGACAATAGATACGTCAATGACAATAGATACGTTAACGACAATAGATACGTTAACGACAATAGATACGTTAACGACAATAGATACGTCAACGACAATAGATACGTTAACGACAATAGATACGTTAACGATAATAGATACATTAACGACAAGGCAGAATGTAGATAAAATAAAGTGACGGGCAAAAGAAAGTATAACACTCACTTGTTTTCCATTAATTCAATATTTTAAAGAAATTAGATTCATGTGATTATGGCACGATACAAAAATAAAATAAAAAATAAAAATAAAATAAAATAAGTATTTCTTAGGGTAAGAAATTAAATTTACACCAACATGACTCCTACCATGTTCAAAATGTTGTAAATGTGTGCAGGACAAATCAAATTTATTGATTTTCACACAGAGTATGTGTTATATGTCGATGAACAGTTATATTTCATCACAATTAATTTGGGGGAATTTCAAAATTTTAATCTTAAATTTTAATTTTTTAAAAATCAAACCGCTTAGAGGTATTCTTTGACTGATTTAATGTTTTGGACTAATTTCACAAACTAGTCCGTTTTTTAATACGACGTCGAAAATATTCGTCGAGATATTTGACTTTGAAAATTATACATATGATAAATACAACTGAGCCATATACTTTATTTTGCCCGTCAGTGTATAAAGTTCACACGAGTGTGTTAAGGACAACTGTACCTTTATTTCATGTAATGATTTTATTTAATAAACTTTTAATGAATGTTTCTAATGTATATGAAGTTGCTTGACTTGCTAAAGGAGAAACCTAGACTTTATAAGAGGTTCAAAATAATACACTGTCACGGCGCCTTACTGACAAATCATAACCAGTCCTGTTTCAAATAAAGATTAATAATAATAATAAAAATAATATTTCACTAACATCGTACTATCTCTTCGATTTAAATCATCTTAGATTTTATGCAAATGATTCTCTTCGAAATAAACCATCTTAGATTTTTTGCAAATGAATCTCTTCGAATCAAAACATCTTAGATTTTTTGCAAATGAATCTCTTCGAATTCAACCATCTTAGATTTTTTGCAAATGAATCTCTTCGAATTAAACCATTTTAGACTTTTTGCAAATGAATCTCTTCGAATTAAACCATCTTATATTTTTTGCAAATGATTCTCTTCGAATTCAATCATCTTAGATTTTTTGCAAATGAATCTCTTCGAATTAAACCATTTTAGACTTTTTGCAAATGAATCTTTTCGAATTAAACCATCTTAGACTTTTTGCAAATGATTCTCTTCGAATTAAACCATCTTAGATTTTTCGCAAATGAATCTTATCGAATTAAACCATCTTAGATTTTTTGCAAGTGATTCTCTTCGAATTAAACCATCTTAGATTTTTGCAAATGAATCTCTTCGAATTAAACCATCTTAGATTTTTTGCAAATGAATCTCTTCGAATTCAACCATCTTAGAGTTTTTACAAATGAATCTCTTCGAATTAAACCATCTTAGATTTTTTTGCAAATGAATCTCTTCGAATTAAACCATCTTAGATTTTTCGCAAATGATTCTCTTCGAATTAAACCATCTTAGATTTTTCGCAAATGATTCTAGATGGACTATCACTAATATCTTACCGGTTTTTCTGGTTTTACTTTCTTTGGACGGTTGACATAATCATTTTCTTCTTTTTTCTTTGGCGTCTTCACGTTTCCTTGTGGTTTCTTTTCTACGGCCCTATATGCCGGTTCACTTGGGGTAGCTGAAATAGTCAGACACGGGATCGTCCCAATTAATTAAAGAGACAGTAGCACGTTTTTTCGCTCAAATAAGTTGATGACATATATTTGAAAAATAATGTCACTGATAGTGAAACACCCTTCTCTCTTCGGAAAATCAAGTTAAAAATTAGTGTAAATGATTCGGTAAAGCCAAGGTACTTCGAAATAATCAAATATGTTCACAATAAAATCAACCCCATGCCATTTTTGCTTTATTCGCAACACCGTTATTACCACTACGGATAATTGGTTTGTGTAATAAGATGTTTTACCCTCTTAAGTTAATTTAAATTACATTAACTATCATTATAAATGGGAAATTTGAAAAAAATAAATTTGCAAAAAAACGTAGCAAAACGAGCAACTTCGAAGAATCGCACCGTGTCGTTCAGGAGAGAATGCGCTACCCTGTTGAGCGCTACATTGAGCGATCAATAAGCGATTATAAACGCTCGCTGTTATGGAACGGAGCCCTGGTCTCTTCTGTAGCATCCTCTCATAAAATCCAGCTATGGCTGTATATAATCTGCCTCTATTGGAACGTGTTTTCTTCATTTCAACGACTGCAGTGATGAAAAGTCAAAGTCAAAGTTATATAATACGTTCGACACGCATGCCTAAAAGTAAGTATGTCACTCGCTGTCGCTCGGAAAATACTTAAATAAGGCATTCGTGTCGTTAACATCGATCCACTCATATAATCCATATATAGGACATAAGTAGAAACCACCTACGAGGTAATGGTATGTTGGGTCTCATTCTCGCCAGGGCCTCGTCGTTTATCTTGTCATAGTCATCATTGTCGGAATCATCGCTTTGTTGGTCGAGATTATTTCCTGCAGAAAATAGGACGTGTTAGTTATAAGAGATATTAAAGGTGCTGTAGCACGCCGTTCTTATTGAAATAAAGTGCTCGCACGAAAAGAGGATAAGTGTTACTAATGGCTCCTGAATCAATAAAAAGAGTTCAAAAACGAATGCACATGGTTCTGTTTAGCCATGCGAGTCTATCTCCCATCGAGCGGCGATTTTAAGGTGTTCATATTAAAATGGATACTCAAAAGTAGTTCAAGTGATTTGACTAATGTAGTGATATATCTATAAAGTCAGAGTAGAATTTTAATTAAGTGCAATGATGGAATGGTCAACCATCTTGCTGTCTGAACTTTCAAAATAGTACGAGACCTACAAATCTACCTCCCAAACTGAAGAGTTCCACAAAATTGTTGCTTTATACGTGGCACCATATTCTTCCAATAGGAACAAGCGTTTTCTATTAATACGGCTTATCGGGTTGTGTAATGAGATGTTTAACCTTGTAACGTAACAACATATTGCATAAACTTTAATAATAGATTGGAAAATTTAAGAACAAATTATTTGCCAAAAACTTGCTACAGCGCCTTTAATAAGCGTAAGGAATTTGACAAATAGGTAGTTTGGACGTATTACTTTGTCTATATGGATTGAAAATTAAAATGGAACAACGAGTGTTACCAGGGTTTCAGTAATGGCTTTGACGATTACAGGCATTCAAACAGACCCTACTTTATTCCCAATAGAAAACGTGCTACAGCCCCTTTAAGGGACTTGTATTGATGGATTGACGAACCTTCCTAGGTCAGAAACGTTGGTGCCAGCAGTAATTTATAATCATATAATAATAATAATATAATATATAATGTTAATTATAATTCTATTCCATTTACCGTTGTAATCGAGAATAAATAATTTTCCTCATGCGCTAATTTACTGTTATATGACAAATAATCAATATTATGTGTAAGAACCATTTATTGCATCATAAAATCTTTCCTTGTTAAGTGGTATAACGATTCTTCAGTTTGCTTTTCCTTTGACTAAATTCTGGTGTATGTGTTTTTGATTGAAGGAACCCAATACTAAACTTTTCACTGTCTAAGTTGTATTTTCCAAATGTGCCTCCCTATTTCGATCTTAAAGCGGGTCTATGAAGTTGGCGAATAGTTTCCGTTTCACGTTTACTGAATCAAATTATGATTTTGGCGAAGTATTAAAATTGCAAGCAAGATTAGGTATAGAAACATTATTCAGATGCACAGTGAACGTACGTGACTGGCCATTGTGATTTGATTGTCAAACTTATCATCTTTCCATATCTCAAACTTCAGTATTTTATAAAATCATTTCTTCTAATAACAATAGTTGAATCTTAAAACTTTCACAAAGGTTACATATGCCATGTCTGAACGAGATGATAGGTTAAACTCAATCACCTTTTATTCCAATTGATTTATGAATGAACTGCTGAATTATTATGCATGTAACGCATTTGTAGATAGGTCGGAGGCCTAACATAAAGAACTTTGACCGACTTGACCAATCTCATTAAAATCAGATCGCAGTGAAGCTTCATTTGGTCCATTACGTTAAACATAATGTATGCATGTGTAACGTAGTGGAGTTTAATTACGATCTGATTTTTATTGTGACTTAACGTACCACGTGGATCCGGAGCTGGAGGCCTCTTTACTACTGTAGGTGGTTCGAACACAGGCTTCTGAAGGTACACGTAGATGTCACTGGATATTGAACCGGAGGATTCCCTGTCATATGTACCAAACATTCATCATGAGTCAGAATACCCTGTCATATATAATATGTATCAAACATTAATCTATATGTACCAAACATTAATCATGAGTCAGAATACCCTGTCATATATAATATGTACCAAACATTAATCAATATGTAACAAACATTAATCATGAGTCAGAATACCCTGTCATATGTACCAAACATTAATCAATATGTACCAAACATTAATCCCGAGTCAGAATACCCTGTAATATACATGAACCAAACATTAATCATGAGTCAGAATACCCTGTCATATATATATATATATATATATATATATATATATATATATATATATATATATATATATATATATATACCAAACATTAATCATGATTCCGAATACCCTGTCATATATATGTAACAAACATTAATCATGATTCAGAATACCTTGTCATATATATATACCAAACATTAATCATGATTCCGAATACCCTGTCATATATATGTACCAAACATCAATCATGATTCAGAATACCCTGTCATATATATGTAACAAACATTAAACATGATTCAGAATACTTTGTCATATATATGTACAAAACTTTAATCATGAGTCAGAATACCCTTTCATATATACCAAATATTAATCATGCGTACCCTGTCATATGTACCAAACGTCAGAACACCCTGTCATATGTACCAAACATCAACCATGCGTCAGAATACCTTAAGTTTTCATATGCACCAAACATCAATCAGGCGTCAGAAAACCCTGTCATATGTACCAAACATCAACAATGCGTCAGAATACCTTAAGTTTTCATATGTACCAAACAATAATCATAAGTACCCTGTCATATGTACCAAACGTTAATCATGCGTCAGAACACCCTGTCATATGTACCAAACATCAAGCATGCGTCAGAATACCTTAAGTTGTCATATGCACCAAACATTAATCATGAGTACCATTGTACCAAACATCAATCATTCATATGCACCAACATTAATCATGCGTACACTTTCACATGTACCAAACATCAATCATGCGTCAGAATACATGTACCTTAAGTTTTCATATGTACCAAACATTATGAAAATCACAGGTTAATGGAAACTCCTTGTCCGATATTCTCAAATCACACGAAAGACCAATTAATAGCTCCAGTAAGATATAACAAAAATATACCAAAACAATTACTTTTAAACACTGATAATTTCTTGCAACAAATACGAAAGCCTCGCAGAAATAAGAGGGTATCATCTGCTGTCTATGTTCCACTTAGCTTCGTGTAAGCGATGAGATCGTGGGTATGTGCAGAGTAAAATATTTCAGTGAGCAAAAAGGACAATGATTGTATAATTCATGCTTACCCTTCCTCCTTCACATCGTTTGCAAGCAACATGTCTTCACGCATCGCCGTCATCCAATCCTGCAAGCATAAACAGTATTCAACCTGTCATCAATCTTTTGCCTGTATTAACATTATGTTTCATAAAGATACATACTTAGCGGTCAAAGGTTACGTTAGTTCGTAAAAGGTTTGAACAATGTGTTGTACACTTATAGGCTGAATACAATTATGAGACTATCATTATTGGATTATATGTGGATTACTTTTCAAGAGTCTCATCTGTTGAAACTTAACGCCTCTCAGATTATGAAATTATTGTCAAATATATGATTGGATAATGAAAGGGTGATGCAAATGTACATTGCATTTACAAATAGGAGGCCGGATTCATAATTGACTGCAGTATGGAGAGTTGTATTGTAATTTTGTATAATATGGACAAAGCCCTAGTTTTCTTTACCTTCCCGACTTACTCACTGTGTCAATTAGAGTAATGTGTTCATTATCTATATAATTATCTCATGTAGACATATGTATTTTACGATTTTAAGATTGTTCAGTTCCCATTGCTATTAATAATTGTAAGAATTAACGTGACTCATATTAAACATCTTAAGAAGGGCTGTAAGTTGTGGAACCGCAAAATAAGACCGAACTGAAACCTTATACAATTTTCGTTTCGTGCATATGGGTATCAAGTGTCTTGGCAGTCTCATTTGCCTGATACTATGATGACAGCTACATGCACAGACGACTGGCTGCAAAGTGTCTCGCCAGGCTGGTTGTATAACGTACTCTTACCTTCCTTGCGTTATCACTATGGCACGCAAAGTAATATGTTTTAACAAGGTCATCAGGGGCGACAACTCTGAATGTCCAAGGACTCTGTTCGGACTCCATCTTTATCAGTCTGCAATGAACATCATGATGTCACGGAAAAGTTGAAAATACGTATATATTTTTGTATATGTTTGTAAGTTAAATGCTTTGAGTAAAGTTCGTCCTTCATTTAATGGATTTTCAAAAGCGGCTGGGTGAGGTAGGTCGGAGCCCTCTCACGCTAACTCCAATGAATTTTAGCAAGTGCTTGAACTCACGGGCAAAAGAAACGCTGGTTTGATAAAATTCGTCATAATGCGGATCCAAACCTAGAACCATGATTCGATTATATATATAAAAATACATTCTCACAAACGCAACAATCATCTTGAAGGATGATTACAGGTCTTCAGCACGATTTTTTGGTGAAATGCTGTTTTTCCACCTTTTCCACTAAGACGCATTCGGAAAAATCCGTGCTAGAATCAAGACTAGTATAAAATTTACACAGAAACCTCCTTTAGCATAGCATCGATTAGATTTCACGAAAAGTATGCCAAGTTTAACGCCTGAGCAGCATGAGAGAGCGCCAGGGCAGAGTTGCAGAAATCAGGAACTGCCACATATTCATAACCACAATCATCGAGCGATTACTTTTAAACGCTTATGGAACATGGCCCAAGTGTTCAGCGTAGAGGGGAACGTACGTCACGTTGTTGTGTTCAAGAAGTGCAACCCCATGGCGGTGGCAGTGTCATGATTTTGGTTGGTATTTGTGGTGACACCAAGACTGATCTTGTGATTATAAATGGTAACTTGGTCCTGTCCCCTGTCGTAGTTCAATTCCTCCAGAACAACCACGAAAGTTGCTTCAACAGGACAATCCACATACTGCACGTGTAACAAGAGATCTCCTGATCTGAATCCCATAGAACACCCCTGGGACCATCTTGGGAGACGGATTCAGCAAAGTTAGACCCCTCTACGCGACAGACAGACGTTGACGACTTCGTCTTGAGGAGGCTTGTAACGTATGTACGACTTCGTGTCAGAGAGTGCATAGATGCTAGAGGTGGACACACTCGTTATTGACTATCAAATGTAGCTGAAAACTGTACCCTAGATTGATTCCAGTAAATGGACATGATCGAATTATGGACAATTATACATCTTTAACAAACGTGCTCTTAATTTTCAAAATAGTAATAATGTGACTATCAGATATTTTCCAAACTGAAAAAGATTGTTTGGCTGTTCAATAAAATCATCCTCGTTTGGATACCATTTCGTTTGTTTTCTTTAAATCAGAAAATATGAACCCAGCGTTTCTTTTGCCTGTGAGTTTATGTCTATATTTACTTCCCATGATTCACTCTGTCCACACCATGATCAAATATTGAGCGATCATACAAGTTGAATACACAATATAACATAGCGTTAATGTCTACCTCCTTACGGTGAATAACACGACGTTTCATAATGTAATGCACCTCTATCAAGAAAAGTTGTGTGTAATTCGATTTGCCACTCGACATCCATAAATCTCAAGTGTCAGGAGCAGCTTTATGTCAACTTCCTCATTGGTATTAACACGACGTTACGAAGTTTAAAATTGTTCTCTTCAAATCTTGAATCATCAATCAATAATAAGTTGTCATCCATAAATCTTTTTCTCCTCACATCTGATTTTAACATATTTACTGAACAAATTGATTATGGAGGGAAAATCGTGTATTATTATGTTCGATGTATATTGATTATCGTCCACATTCTTATGAATTATTTGCATTTAAATATAGAGTGTTTTGTCAATTTATGCTCTGGTAAATTATATTGCTATTGACATTTATAAAGTTTGTAAAACATAAACTCTCATGATGACTGTATTGATTTTGGCCTCAATTTTTCGAAGGAATGGAGCATAATAGCAATTATGTGTAAAACCTGGTGACCCTGGATATAAGCCTAGTTTTGATTTATAAAATTAAAGCGTAGTCTAAGAGTCCCAATGTTCATCTTATTTAACATTCCATTTTTACAATGTACCTGAACTTATTATCTCTTCGGACCAATAGCCAAAGTTAAAGTTTTCGGAAAATGTCAATGTCAATGTCATCTTGACCTCGTCAGATAGATACACGTCAATTAGCATAGACTATCACTGACCATCACAAGTTAAAGACAAGGTGGATGTTTTAAGAAAATTCAACCTACAGGCCAATGTTACAAAGTAAAACGTATTAGCAAATCTGGATTGGTCCGTGACCTCGGCTACACATGTCAAGTATCAAAGGCTTATCACAAAGCAGTCAATTTATGTCCAGCGCCAAATTGTTTGTTCTGAAATGCCATTTTATCCCAATGTTTTGGTTTCGGGTAAAAACAGACTCTCGTAAAAATGGCTTTTTCACAAGGGATGAACATGTCTGGTATTGGCTACTTACAACCACGAATCGCATGAATCGCCAAGATTTGATAAATTAAATTTCAGGATTCGTGATTGCATTTTTTTGTTCAAACAGTGTCACTCCACGATTCAGTTACGGTACAGCACGATAATCGTGATATTAATCTGCAATCGTACAGATAATGTCCAGAATTATACAAGAATCTATTACGAATGCCTCACGAACATCAGGGATGGGCTACGAACGACGAAAAGTACGAATCAGGTATACGGCCTAAACGAATTCCTGTCTTCTTAACAGCTTGTTTGATTTTTCGTCAGGTTAACTTCGTTACGTATTCGTAAGGCTCTGTACCAAATTCGCGTCACTTTTTCCACGATTCCTGGGCTGATTATAAGGGCCCCGTTCCATAACAGCGAGCTCTTATAATCGCTCATTGATTGCTCAATGTAGCGCTTAAGTAGCGCTCAGGTAGCGCTCATTCACTCCTGAACGACACGGTGCAAAACCTCAAAGTTCGCTCGCTTTGCTACGTAGCGCTACATTGAGCAATCGCGTTCAAGAGAGGTTTATAAGTAATCGCTAATTGAGCGATTACTTTGAAACCTCTCTTGAACACGGCCCTGGTTTCCCAAATGAGTTAAGAAACCTACGATTGCCCCCGAATCAAGATTCAGTTACGATGCCTCCGAACTGATTAGCTTTTAGTGGTGGTAGCGTGAGGAAAGTATACCAATGACTTATCACTGGCGGTTACGTACCGATCCGTCAACGATTTCCAATTTCAAAGTAGAAAAATCACCGTACGAATGGGATATTATCCTTTATTTGACTAACAGAACAATGGAACGTACCTAAATATAGAGAGCAGTGTTTCGACGACTCCATTCATTTGGAGCAAAATAAAACCTATTTGCCCCCGAATCGTCTTTTGCTTAACAATTTAAATTGTATTCTGGTATTCTGGTTGAGATTACACCCATTTCCAAAATACCTATACTGGGTACCTACCTGTTGTATCCACGAAGAGACAGGGTCTGTAGTGGAGAGCTGCTAGTCTCAGAAGCGTACACGTATATACAGCCATGCGACACGATCACAAACCTCTGGCGCCCTAGGGGGAACGGGGAATAGAAAAAAATAAATAATATTGCTTTTTGAGTAAAACTTATTTACTCTGTAATTGATACGATTAATCTGTATTTTTTACTGTATGCAAATGTGAAAGCTACACTTACATCATATTCCATCAAAACATGATTAACGGTAATTCGAAAATAACTAAAACGGAGTTATGGAAGTATATTTCAAAATCATGTTAAAGGTATCCCTCCTCTTTAGACTATAGAGAAAACGACCTCTTTAGAAGACTTCAAACTGAAAATGAAATGTGTTTGAACTAACATACTGAAGATAAATATGAACAATGAAAACTAACAAAGCGTGTCAAATCGTATGTATGGACTGATAAACGTATTCTCAAAATAAATTGTTTTATTTTTTCGAATTTCTTACTGAAGAGCCTTTGATTAATTTACGCCTTCCCTTCGCAAGATGATTCGCGCCAGTCTCCATCACTGGCTAATTTAAGCGTTGCCGCATTTCCTTTACTTTCTTGCACTAACATAGCGGGATGCTGCACCTGGACCGCATAGAGGGCTCTGATTAGCTAGCACATGTAAGTAAAGGAAATGCTTCAACTAGTGATTGAGACTCGCGAGAGTTATACCTTGTGGAGAGAAGTAGATTCGTTTACAGAAAATAACAAAGATTTTGCAGTTTTGATAGCAAGGACTCGATTGTTTCAAGGTCGGCAGAACTACAAATTAAAAGTAACACGTATGGAGGATTCTGTGGAAACGAAATTCGAGTTATACCTGTTCGGACATTTTTGCTAGTTTTTCATAAAACACCCTTTAAAAGAAATGCTTTATTTTGCGTGCCATGTTGATAGCCATTACTACAGTAGATAAGTAAATATTACTTACATCTCATCAAACTGGAGAAGAGTGACCTTGCGAATTTGATATTCTCCAGTATTCTCTCCCGCTTGCCTCTTTTCCTGATGAAGCCCGTGTATCGGGGAGGGGACATCTGCTGCAGCACCTGCGCCGCTGGACAAAGAACAATGTCTTATGGACATTCAACTTCTTTATTAATACGGCGTTTTCGTGTAAATCCTTGCACAGTTAACAAGCATAATGTTATATTATCAGCAGGTATATCAGATTTGGGGGGAGTTTATTAAAAGACCCCATGTGGATTGAATTGCACAAAAATGTTGTGATTTGTGTCTTGACCGAGCGGAAACGAGGGTTATATAACTGTGCATTCGTTTTGTAGAAGTGTTTTATCACGCTTTTCAATTTAATTTTTAAATATTTTTTAAATATTATTATTTACCTTTTTCAGAAAAATCAATGTAATATCTCTGTTTCTGAGGGTAACATATATTACGATATTTATTTATGTTGATCTGAAATAGGGCATGTGGATAATGCAGTCGCGAACGTTTTGTTGTTTGCAACCAATCAATAACACGTGCATCTCATGCAAATTCAAGGATTCTTGAAAATACCAAGACAACGTCATATGCATTTTGAGAAGTCGCTTCTCGAAATGAACCAGTATGTTAATTACAAGTATATATTCTCTACACGTTTATGAAACATTTCTCGAGAAGTACACATGAAATATTTCCGAAATTCTCGAATAGAAGGACACTTACAGACATGATTCTGAAATCTCGAAGCAGAGAACATTTACAGATAATTCCTGAATTTCTCGAAGAAACGGACAGACAGCCTTGTTTCTAACATTCTCGAAGGAAAGAGAACACATGCTGACACGTTTTTGAAAGAAATTCTAACAAAAGAGGACACATACAGATATGTGTCTAAAGTTCTCAAAGAAGAGGACACAAACAGATATGTGTCTAAAGTTCTCAAAGAAGAGGACACATACAGATATGTGTCTAAAGTTCTCAAAGAAGAGGACACAAACAGATATGTGTCTAAAGTTCTCAAAGAAGAGGACACAAACAGATACGTGTCTACAGTTCTCAAAGAAGAGGACACATACAGATATGTGTCTAAAGTTCGTAAAGAAGAGGACACAAACAGATATGTGTCTAAAGTTCTCAAAGAAGAGGACACATACAGATATGTGTCTAAAGTTCTCAAAGAAGAGGACACATACAGATATGTGGCTAAAGTTCTCAAAGAAGAGGACACAAACAGATATGTGTCTACAGTTCTCAAAGAAGAGGACACATACAGATATGTGTCTAAAGTTCTCAAAGAAGAGGACACATACAGATATGTGTCTAAAGTTCGTAAAGAAGAGGACACAAACAGATATGTGTCTAAAGTTTTCAAAGAAGAGGACACATACAGATATGTGTCTAAAGTTCTCAAAGAAGAGGACACATACAGATATGTGTCTAAAGTTCTCAAAGAAGAGGACACATACAGATATGTGTCTAAAGTTCTCAAAGAAGAGGACACAAACAGATATGTGTCTACAGTTCTCAAAGAAGAGGACACATACAGATATGTGTCTAAAGTTCTCAAAGAAGAGGACACAAACAGATATGTGTCTACAGTTCTCAAAGAAGAGGACACATACAGATATGTGTCTAAAGTTCGTAAAGAAGAGGACACAAACAGATATGTGTCTAAAGTTCTCAAAGAAGAGGACACATACAGATATGTGTCTAAAGTTCTCAAAGAAGAGGACACATACAGATATGTGTCTAAAGTTCTCAAAGAAGAGGACACAAACAGATATTTGTCTAAAGTTCTCAAAGAAGAGGACACAAACAGATATGTGTCTACAGTTCTCAAAGAAGAGGACACAAACAGATATGTGTCTAAAGTTCTCAAAGAAGAGGACACATACAGATATTTGTCTAAAGTTCTCAAAGAAGAGGACACAAACAGATATGTGTCTACAGTTCTCAAAGAAGAGGACACATACAGATATGTGTCTAAAGTTCTCAAAGAAGAGGACACAAACAGATATGTGTCTAAAGTTCTCAAAGAAGAGGACACATACAGATATGTGTCTAAAGTTCTCAAAGAAGAGGACACAAACAGATATGTGTCTAAAGTTCTCAAAGAAGAGGACACATACAGATATGTGTCTAAAGTTCTCAAAGAAGAGGACACATACAGATATTTGTCTAAAGTTCTCAAAGAAGAGGACACAAACAGATATGTGTCTACAGTTCTCAAAGAAGAGGACACATACAGATATGTGTCTAAAGTTCTCAAAGAAGAGGACACATACAGATATGTGTCTAAAGTTCTCAAAGAAGAGGACACAAACAGATATGTGTCTACAGTTCTCAAAGAAGAGGACACATACAGATATGTGTCTAAAGTTCTCAAAGAAGAGGACACATACAGATATGTGTCTAAAGTTCGTAAAGAAGAGGACACAAACAGATATGTGTCTAAAGTTCTCAAAGAAGAGGACACATACAGATATGTGTCTAAAGTTCTCGAGGAAGAGGACACATACAGATATGTGTCTAAAGTTCTCAAAGAAGAGGACACAAACAGATATGTGTCTAAAGTTCTCAAAGAAGAGGACACATACAGATATGTGTCTAAAGTTCTCAAAGAAGAGGACACAAACAGATATGTGTCTAAAGTTCTCAAAGAAGAGGACACATACAGATATGTGTCTAAAGTTCTCAAAGAAGAGGACACATACAGATATGTGTCTAAAGTTCTCAAAGAAAAGGACACAAACAGATATGTGTCTACAGTTCTCAAAGAAGAGGACACATACAGATATGTGTCTACAGTTCTCAAAGAAGAGGACACATACAGATATGTGTCTAAAGTTCGTAAAGAAGAGGACACAAACAGATATGTGTCTAAAGTTCTCAAAGAAGAGGACACATACAGATATGTGTCTAAAGTTCTCAAAGAAGAGGACACATACAGATATGTGTCTAAAGTTCTCAAAGAAGAGGACACAAACAGATATGTGTCTACAGTTCTCAAAGAAGAGGACACATACAGATATGTGTCTAAAGTTCGTAAAGAAGAGGACACAAACAGATATGTGTCTAAAGTTCTCAAAGAAGAGGACACATACAGATATTTGTCTAAAGTTCTGAAAGAAGAGGACACAAACAGATATGTGTCTACAGTTCTCAAAGAGGACACATACAGATATGTGTCTAAAGTTCTCAAAGAAGAGGACACAAACAGATATTTGTCTAAAGTTCTCAAAGAAGAGGACACAAACAGATATGTGTCTAAAGTTTTCAAAGAAGAGGACACATACAGATATTTGTCTAAAGTTCTCAAAGAAGAGGCCACAAACAGATATGTGTCTACAGTTCTCAAAGAAGAGGACACATACAGATATGTGTCTAAAGTTCTCAAAGAAGAGGACACAAACAGATATGTGTCTAAAGTTCTCAAAGAAGAGGACACATACAGATATGTGTCTAAAGTTCTCAAAGAAGAGGACACATACAGATATTTGTCTAAAGTTCTCAAAGAAGAGGACACAAACAGATATGTGTCTACAGTTCTCAAAGAAGAGGACACATACAGATATGTGTCTAAAGTTCTCAAAGAAGAGGACACAAACAGATATGTGTCTACAGTTCTCAAAGAAGAGGACACATACAGATATGTGTCTAAAGTTCTCAAAGAAGAGGACACAAACAGATATGTGTCTACAGTTCTCAAAGAAGAGGACACATACAGATATGTGTCTACAGTTTTCAAAGAAGAGGACACAAACAGATATGTGTCTACAGTTCTCAAAGAAGAGGACACATACAGATATGTGTCTAAAGTTCTCAAAGAAGAGGACACATACAGATATGTGTCTAAAGTTCGTAAAGAAGAGGACACAAACAGATATGTGTCTAAAGTTCTCAAAGAAGAGGACACATACAGATATGTGTCTAAAGTTCTCAAAGAAGAGGACACATACAGATATGTGTCTAAAGTTCTCAAAGAAGAGGACACATACAGATATGTGTCTAAAGTTCTCGAGGAAGAGGACACATACAGATATGTGTCTAAAGTTCTCAAAGAAGAGGACACAAACAGATATGTGTCTAAAGTTCTCAAAGAACAGGACACATACAGATATGTGTCTAAAGTTCTCAAAGAAGAGGACACAAACAGATATGTGTCTAAAGTTCTCAAAGAAGAGGACACATACAGATATGTGTCTAAAGTTCTCAAAGAAGAGGACACATACAGATATTTGTCTAAAGTTCTCAAAGAAGAGGACACAAACAGATATGTGTCTACAGTTCTCAAAGAAGAGGACACATACAGATATGTGTCTAAAGTTCTCAAAGAAGAGGACACAAACAGATATGTGTCTAAAGTTCTCAAAGAAGGGGACACATACAGATATTTGTCTAAAGTTCTAAAAGAAGAGGACACATACAGACAGACAGAAACATTTTTTAAATTCTCGAAAAAGTGGAGACATACAGACATGTTTCTGAAAGAATTCTAATAGAAGAGGACACATACAGATGTGTTTCTTAAATTCTCGAAGAAACGGACACAGACAATAATATGTTTCTACAATTCTCGAAGGAAAGGACAAATACATGCAAGTTTCTGCAATTCTCGAAGAAGAGGGGTTATACAGACGTGTTTCTGAAAGATTTCTCATAGAAAATGACAGATGAAGACTGTTTCTGAAATATTTTCGTGGAAGATGAGTTCACATGAGTTAAGATGACACATACAAACATGTTTCTGAGGGACTGCTTTTTCCAACGTCCCACTAGAAAGGGTGTCCCTACTCATGACGTCACACTGTTCACCCAACCGCTCGGCTATTAGGGTCAATTGGGCTGGTCAATCATTCTAATACCTGAAATAGAAACAATAGTAGTTACAAACCTCGTCACGTGGACTAACCAACTTGTCTCCCTGGATTCACGGACCTGTCTTGGTCAGGATTCCTAACCATCAATGTTTACCACTTTACACAAGTTATAACATGTAATTATTGTAATTAAAATGCTCATGTTACTTATCTATATGATTCCAGTATTACCTTTACAGAAAAAAAAGCCAAAAGGATTCCCTCCGTGTTTTATCATAACAGCAATGTGAGAAAAGAACGTAGACAAAACATCATTGCGTGAAACTCGATTTGTTCAAACGTCCTAATTTATCATTTGCACATAAACATCGATAATTAAACTTTGAAAATGGTATGTTTACGTACATAAGATAAGTACATAGTTATGTGGGTTTTTTCATAAAACGAAATGACATATATTTATTTATTTCGTTGAACGCCAATTATGTAACTGAATTTAGAGTAATGCTAACTCATTTTGTTTATTGCTCTTGACAATATCTATGTGTAAGTGTAGTATTGTGTTGTGAAATACAAATATATGTGTAGGTAAATTGTAAATCAATAAACAACGTTTCGTACCACTTCAACGATTAAATAAACTGAGGTACAAAAGAAACTTTACCACTCAGTTGGTTTTATCATATGTTTGATTTTCAATTGCAAATATCTTATGTTTCTGAAGTCGTACTCTAAAACTGAAAAATACAGGCGTTTAGTCACCAGCCAAGGACTAATTTTATGTGGTTTTAATTTATTTTATTTTTTTTTTTGGGGGGGGGGGGGGGGGGAATAAAATTTTAAATTCATAAATTTTTTAAAAATTAATTTGGATAAAACACAGCTGTTCATCGACATATAAGACATCTGCTAAGTGAAAATCAATAAATGTGCCTCATTCTGCACACATTTACAACATTATAAACATGGTAGGGGTAATGATGGTGTAAAAAGGATAGTATACCCCTTGGTCCTTTCAGTGACTCTAACTCTGCATGTTTGAAAAAAAGCAAGTACGATTGTTTGCCGAATCAGTCAACATTGAACATTAAATAATATCCCGGTTCTATCATATCAATTTGTTTTGTTATTTTTTACTGTATGAGTGAAACAATAGGGTGTAAAGTTTCTTTTGTACCTCAGTTTATCTTCAAATGCATTTACATTGATAAATTATTACACCTGTTCAACATGTGTATCATGTATTTCAGTTTTATGAAAAATAAGTATATTGATTATTGTTTATCAACTTATAAACAAAAAGTGAATTCATTCCTATGCCTTTTAAGCCTACATGTATACTATCAAAAAGAAAAAGATAATGTAAACGAAGTACTAAAGATACATAATCAGATATCTATAAATTTAAATATTTTTAAAACTAATATTAAAGTAAACCTTGAATATTTCGCAGATATTGTAACCAACCTCAAGAAATCTGAACGTTATTCGAGAAAATACAGAAAACCAGCTCATGTTAAACGACAAGATATAATGGTACATGCTCGAATGAAAAAATGTTCCGCTTCGTGTTTATAATATTTGTATCCCTTGCTTTCGCATTGTGTCATTCTTTCCACAAGGAAGTAACACTTGAATAGTTTATATGTTGCTTTTAAATGAGAATGCTGAGCCTTTATATACATTTTCTTTTGGCGAAGTAAAATTTCAATTCATATATTCAATTTGAAATAATCGTGTCACGTTTAAAATGAAATATCATTTAAATCATATTCAGAATTCTATCTGTTGAATCAAGAGGGTTCGTGTCAAGCAAGCCATACAGAATATGGACGCTAACCTACGTGCAACAGTACCCTGGTGCTCTCCAAAGATATATGAGCTGTTAAATACATATACATATACAATAAAGGGTCGAATCCAATACTTTATGTGTGCGGCACCTTTGAGAACTCGCTATAGAAAAGACAGGGCGGTGTCACATTGTTGCTTACTTGACGACGGAAAACCGGCCTGTTAGAAACTATATCTAAGCGCTATGTCCTCAATTTTATCTCATCGCAAATAACAAACCAGTCAGAAGAAGAAGATACAAAACATATTTTTATCCGTAAGTGGAAATTGTCTTTCATCAGCACAGAACATACGTTATACGTAAACGATACATGCAACTGCATGAAACAAATAGAATAAAAAATTGATAAATAAAATCACATGATCATGGTAAGCTAGTGTAAGGTAAAATGTTTTAAATTGTATCCATCACAGTTCCATATTAAATTACAATAATGTAGAAAGCAATGAATATAAACATATACAAAGGATCATTCTTACTTCGTATTTTTTAAACGTTGACCAGAAGGTAAATGTTTATGTTACGAATTTAAAATGTTGGACGAATAATGCAAAGAAAATTTGCCAATGTTAAAGGGGCAGTAGCACGTTTTTTCGCTCAAATAAGTTGATGAAATGTATTTGAAAAATAATTTCACCAAAAGTAAAACATCCTTCTCTCTTCGGAAAATAAAGTTTAAAATGAGTGTACATGTTTCGGTAAAGCCATGGGAATCGTTTTTGCAATACAAAATAATAAATTGTGTTCACAATAAAATGGCCGCCATGCAATTTTTACTTTATACGCAACATAGTTTTTACGACTACAGATAATTGGTTTGTGTAATAAGATGTTTTACCCTCTAAAGTTTATTTAAATGACATAAACTATCATTAAAAATGGGAAATTTGAAAAAATAAATTTTGCAGAAAACGTGCTACTGCCCCTTTAATACTTATAGTATGTTTTTCATTACATATACATCATTATGTAAAAATCAGCATTTGTAATATTACTGCTTCGTTTGAACATGTCTCTCTTCTGAACTAATAGGGATCTATACCGACACTGAATTTAGTGTATTCGTTCACTAAATCAGATATTCCTTTACCAGTTACCAACATTAAACCACTTGTGTCGTAAATTTATCCAATATACTCTTTATATGCAGAACATATAGATGTCTCGTATTGCTTCTTTATTTCTTCTAAGGTTTCCAGATGTCGAGGAACCGATTTCCTATTGTGCAAAAATCTGTCTGCGATCAACTTCTCCGCCAAAACAATTCAGCAGAAATTTCTGACATGGAAAAGGTGACAAGATGCATCAAGTCTTAAATTAGCCAGTGATAGAGACTCACGTGAGTTCGGTGAGTTCTGGGAAGTTAGTTTTAGTTATGTTCAATTCATTTTTGAGACATGATGACACCTACATACTTGTCCAAAATGCAGATCAAAACCTCAGCAAAGTATGACGAGGATCCGGCTAGTTCCCGTATGTATATCTTACATTAAAGGTTCATCCATTGTGTTGTTTGGGGTCACATATGCTAAACGTTATAAATTGTGTTATGTTATCGGTAGTACTGACTGTTGCCGAAAATTGCCATTTTGATCTTAGACAACTAAGTATATTGACGATATGAAGGTAAAGGTAGTGATTTTTTATCGAAAACCGGACGATGTACCGACAATGAGTCAAGCGTAATTTTGGAATCTTATATATAACAGACAAACTGATAAATTTGGGTTGGTCATGTTTAATAGGTCATATTACTACTGTGCATGTAAATGGGACGTGTAGTTTCGGTTTCTGCACATACATAATTATATTATTCTATTTTAATTGGAAACTAGTACTTAAGATATATTTTGTGAATAGCGATGAATATGCAAGCCGTAAGAATTTATTTGCACTGTAAACAGCACAAATGGTGAGTCGGAACGTATTTAAAGCCTAATAAAATGTAATGAAACAAAATGGATGCACCTTTAAATACAGTGCTGTAATAAACTGCCAGACATAGAACAGTACTCACCTCAGTTGGTTTCGATTAATTTAATAAATAAATATAATAAATTAGATGCATTTGACTATATGGCACGATACAATACTTATCTGCAGTAGTTTGAACGAATTGAATGGTGACTGTGGTTAAATTTTAGTTGAAATATCTTGTTTAATGAAGACAGGGGTAAGAAATGAAATTTACACCAACATGATCCCTACCATGTTAAAGATGTTGTAAATGTGTGCAGAATCAGGCACATTTATCAATTTTCACATATATTTATTAATTTTAGCATAGAATATGTCTTTTATGTCGATGAACAGCTGTGTATCATCCAAAATAATTTTTGAAGACATTTTAAAATTGCTTTATTTTAAAATTAAAAAAACATGTAGAAGTATTCTTTGACTGCTGACTAAACACCTGTATTTTTCAGTTTTAGATTATGACCATCGATAACTTACGAAAGCCTACAAGGGCCAAACTCAGTGACAACATTTTTTTTTTTTTTAGTTGTAATTACAACTTTAAAAAGCTGTATAGTCAAGTTTTAAAGTTGTAATTACAACTTGTAAAGGTGAAATTACAAGTTTTAAAAGTTGTATATTCAACTTTTAAAAGTTATATATTCAAGTGTTAAAAGTTGTATATTCAAGTTTGAAAGTTGTAATTACAACTTTAAAAAGTTGAATATTCAAGTTTAAAAGTTGTAATTACAACTTGTAAAGGTGTAATTACAAGTTTTAAAAGTTGTATATTCATTTTTTTAAAAGTTGTATATACAAGTTTTAAAAATTATATATTCAAGTTTTAAAAGTCATATATCAGATCGACTTTATCATATATCAGATCTACTTAGTCATATATCAGATTTACTTAGTCATATATCAGATCGACTTAGTCATATATCAGATCTACTTTATCATATATCAGATCTACTTTATCATATATCAGATCTACTTTATCATATATCAGATCTACTTTATCATATATCAGATCTACTTTATCATATATCAGATCTACTTAGTCATATATCAGATCTACTTAGTCATATTACAACTTTAAAACTTGAATATACAACTTTCTAAACTTGTAATTACACCTTTAAAACTTGAATATACAACTTTCTGAACTTGTAATTACATCTTTTAAAGTTGTAATTACAACTTTAAACTTGAATATTCAACTTTTTAAAGTTGTAATTACATTTTTAAAAGTTGTAATAACATCTTTAAAACTTGAATATACAACTTTAAAACTTGAATATACAACTTTCTAAACTTGTAATTACACCTTTAAAACTTGAAACTACAACTTTAAAAAAAATATGTTGTCACTGAATTTGGCCCTTGTAGGCTTTCGTAATAACTTGAGATATTTGCAATTGAAAATCAAACATAAAATTAACAGAAGTGGGTACTTTATTTTGTCTGGCAGTTTATATATTACATTAAATAAAGTGCTGTATTATAAGCAGCGCACTTCTCTATTGAGGATGTAATCATTATATGGCCCTCTCGTCACGCCCTGCTCATCTTTTCAGGAGTTTAATTGGATGCATGCATGTCATGGAAACGCCAGTCACGCATGACTTCTCTGCTTACGTTTGTCTGCACCAAGTTAAAGTTTAAAAAAAATAAAGGGCTTGAGTTTTCTCGAACATGAATGTATCATATATCAAACTAAGCACTGGGATATTCATAATTATTATACCACAGAAAACAACATT
Organism: Gibbula magus; assembly: GCA_936450465.1. Lineage (NCBI taxonomy): Eukaryota > Metazoa > Mollusca > Gastropoda > Trochida > Trochidae > Gibbula > Gibbula magus. The sequence continues at coordinate 19,342,974 of OW388303.1, forward strand.
TCAGGATAGTCAAGGGTGAAAAATGTTTAGCATCTTAAATATCTAACGACACTTCATGTAAGCTTACAATAGTGTCATTAGCCATGTTGTACATAATTTAAACAACAACCCCAAAGTATAGTTGAATATAGTCAAAAGGATAAGTTACGTTCATATCATGATCCATGAAATACACAAATGTTGCTGTGGTGCATAACTTGTTTGGAGAGTGTATTCAGACAAACAACACGGTGATAGCTGAGTTCAATGCAAACAGGGATTTGTGTTGTTTACAACTGTACTGTGATCGCCTGTGTTTACTAAAAAAACGGGAACAAACAAAATATACATGGTTGATCAACACTGTCAGACTTTCACATGTTCAACCTATGACTGAACAAGTGGTATCTGCCATACCAATCCTTGTCATCCACACATAACAAACTATAATATATTGTTCTTACCAATATATACCAATATATACCATACCATACCATACCATACCATACCATACCATACCATAGCATTCCATACCATACCATACCTTACCATGCCATGCCATGCCATACCATACCATACCATACCATACCATACCATACCATACCATACCATACCATACCATACCTTACCATGCCATGCCATCCCATACCATTATCATAACAATGTACCATACCATACCATACCATACCATACCATACCATGCCATGCCATTATCATAACAACGTACCATACCATATCATACCCTACCATACCATACCATACCATACCCTACCATACCCTACCATACCATACAATACCATACAATACCATACCATACTATGCCATGCCATGCCATACCATTATCATAACAACGTACCATAACATACCATACCATGCCATGCCATGCCATACCATTATCATAACAATATACCATACCATTATCATAACAATGCACCATACCTTATCCCTAAATGCAATCCAATGTCATCCCTAGATAGGTTACAATGACATGTCATTCATTCACTCATCCCATATCATATCCTGTCATAACATAACATACATAATACACAATGACATGTCATTCTGTGTCATCCTTCCCATCTCATCAACTCACGCTATATCATACCATACCATATCATACCATTTATGATATACAATGGCATCTCAATGTCACCCACACCTACCATACCATAACATAGATTATACATACTGACAGTCATCCACTGCCATCCACACATATCATACCATTTCATATCATACATGTAACATACATAATACACAATGGCATGTCATCCAATGCCACCAACATATACCATGCCATTTCATATTACACCATAGATTATACTTACTGACATGTCGTTCAATGTCATCTACACATGCCATAGCATACCATAAATAATACACAAATGACATGTCATCCAATGTCATCCACACACACATATCATATCATATCATTCCATACATTATACACAATGACATGTCATTCAATGCCATTAGTTTAAACCATACCATTTCATGTCATACATGCACCATACATAATACACAATGAAATGTCATCCAATGCCACCCACACATACCATGCCATTTCATATTACACAATAGATTATACACAATGACATGTCATTCAATGCCATTAGTTTAAACCATACCATTTCATGTCATACATGTACCATACATAATACACAATGAAATGTCATCCAATGCCACCCACACATACCATGCCATTTCATATTACACAAGAGATTATACTTACTGACATGTCATTCAATGTCATCTACACATGCCATAGCATACCATAAATAATACACAAATAACATGTCATCCAATGTCGTCCACACACACATATAATATCATATCATTCCATATATTATACACAATGACATGTCATCCAATGTCATCCACACACACAATCTAATATCACATCATTCCATACATTATACACAATGACATGTCATTCAATGCCATGAGTTTAAACCATACCATTTCATGTCATACATGTACCATACATTATACACTATGGCATGTCATCTAATGCCATCCACGCATATCATATCATATCATACTATTCCATACATAATACACAATGACATGTCATTCAATGTCTTCTACACAGTTCATACCATATCATTCCATACATTATACACAATGACATGTCATTCAATGCCATCAGTTTAAACCATACCATTTCATGTCATACATGTACCATACATAATACACAATGACATGCCATCCAATGCCATCCACACATACCATGCCATTTCATATCATTCCATAGAATATACTTACTGACATGTCATTCAATGTCCTCTACATATGACATTGCATACCATAAATAATACACAAATGACATGTCATTCAATGTCATCCACACACACAATATAATATCATATCATTCCATACATAATACACAATGACATGTCATCCAATGCCATCCACACATATATCATATCATATCAAAGCATACATTATACACAATGGCATGTCATTTCATGTCATCCACATTCAACATAAACGTGCTACAACATACCATACCAAACCATAACGTATCATGTCATAATCTGTCTTGTTCAATGTGTCCTTTCGGGTGCAGTATAGTCAAACTGCTTAAGATTATCGAATACACCCTCAGTATACAGTGATACACATGAGCTAACGATGATATGTTAATATCATGATTCTGTTGAATGCGAATTCACTTCCTTGTTTACCGTAGAGAAGAAAATACACAGTTTTACAGTGGATCCGAGTTAACATAACTTGACTTACATATAGTCATATAATATCTATTGATCTATGATGCTACCGTCACTGCTGTGTGTTGACAGTAGAGGTTTTCACTCAAGCGGCGTGTCAGGCTTTAAATGTTTAATAATGTCAGTATTTTAAAAAATTATGTATGAATATACTCAACTGGAAGACAAATTTACAAAAATTCAATATACGTTCATTTGTCTATTGTAATATTTAGCTTACATATCTTTATTAAGGAGAGAGGGGGAATCTTTTGAATATGTTACGTTATCGCTATATATTTGATCAATATGGATTACAGCACAACGTTTGATTACAGTATAAATACAGTACAACGTGGTGAGTATTTAACGAATCGGTGCTCATTTTATACAATTGAGTTGCATTCCGTATAACCATCATTCTAATAGACTTTAAGTTTTGACACTTGCCATTCTTAGGCACCGAGTAACTGTGCTATTTTACTCCATATATATATAATCCAAGCGTCTGTCTCTGACACAGGTATGTTCAACTAGGTCAATAAACTATAAACATGGACCCATAAGATTAGACAACGGAATGACACCACCTTCATATTGTCCTCAATTCAGAATATAAAGGTAAATGTAAACAGCAAGATTGTCAGGTAAATTCCTTGTCAGGTAATTGATTGCATGTAGGTGCGACCTACTTACTGTCTGTCAATCGTAATAACGCTTCAGGTGTGACTGTACTAATCACCCAGACACCTGCTAATATCCTACCTGATCATCCTTGATTAACCTCTTGCCGTAAGGTAGAAGAATGTCCGAGAGTTTACCTGCAATGAAGCAGACAGGTGAGTTTCACCTTTACAGGTATTTCACTTCCTGGTCCGGTCCAGGGATAACATTACATGAATGTGGATATAAATATACACACGCATGACCTGACACTCACGCTAGTATACATAGCCTATCGTCTTAAGAGTGTAAGCTCCTTCTACACCGACGTTCCAATAGCTTTGAGAATAACACTTTTCAAATGTTTGAAACTTGTTAGACAAGTTACACCTCTGTTGTTGAGCATGTTGTGTTTACAGTGTTAAGTATGTACCCGCTTTGTTCCAAATGTTGGCAAAGACCCGTTCTCAAAGTACGTTTTGTAGTTACAACTTATCGTATTAACCCGTAGTATAGATATGGATTTATATGTATTTCCCTTGATGGGTTGATGCGAGTCGGATGTTCTCACACTGCAACTAGGGTTGAACTCTAAAAGTTGTAACTACAAATCATAATGTGAGAAAGGGCCTTACAAGTTCAACATATTGAAACAAGTATAGTAACAAGATGTAACATTGAATAAAACATTGAACTTGACTTACCTGTTCATTAAAAATGATATGAGAATAATTTTATGACAACGAAGTCGACGAAATTTATGGTTAAGAAGAGAAAGCGGATGGTAAATTTGTAGAAACACACATTTCCTCATGATAATCCCAGCTCACAGAGATCCATGAATTTCCAAACAGTTATTTAGGCAGATTAGCTTCAATGTTTGAATGTAGGATTAAGTTCTGTGGGTGCAGTTTTTGTTTGTGTTTGTGAATGACTATACTTCAGGAACGTTCTACCGAAATTCAATACTTAAAGGGGCAGAAGCACGGGGTTTTTTTTAATTTAATTTTTTCAAATTTCCCATTTATAATGATATCTTATATCATTTATATTTACTTTAGAGGGTAAAACATCTTATTAAACAAACCAATTATCCGTAGTGGTAATAACGATGTTGTGTATAAAGCAACAATTGCATTGCGGCCATTTTATTGTAAACACAATTTATTATTTCGAATGACAAAACCGATTCCCATGGCTTGACGGAACCATGTAGACTCATTTTTATACTCGATTTTCCGACTGTTTATGAACACTTCTCTCTAAATGGCAATCCACTAGAAACAGTTTCATCCTATAAATATTTGGGAGTTCACTTATCATCCTTTGGATCTTGGTTTGTTACCCAAAAAACATTAACCCTTCAGACTAACAAAGTCTTACAACTCTTGAAATCTAAGGTTACACATTTTCACAAGTTACCTCTTAATATTTTGATCCACTTATTTGATGTTAAAATTTTACCAATTTTATTGTATGGCAGTGAAGTTTGGGGATTTCATCCCGCACCAGATGTCAAAAATTCTCATGACAGGTTTTGTAAACATTTATTGGGTCTGAGAAGAGGTACCCCTAATATTGTTGCTAAGGGTGAACTGGGCCGTCGTTCCCTTCAAGTGAATATGTACTTAAAAAAATTTAAATTATAATTGTTATATAAGACTGAAAATCCAATTTTAAAGCATGTATATGCATACCAGGTATCACTAGCTAATAAAGGTATTGAATGTTGGGCATATAGTGCAAAAAAGCTTTTAACATCGTATGGTTTTGGTAATGTGTGGTGCAATCAAGATGTGTCAAATGTCAATACATTTATTGCTTGCTTTAAACAAAGATGTTTAGATACTGATCAACAAGAGTGGCTATCTAACTTAGAAAAGTACTCTAAACTTGAAATGTATTTGCAGATTAAATCATATATTGTTTTTGAAAAGTATTTAACTACCATTTCTGTCAGAAAATACTCCCCATCAATGTGCGCTTACCGCTTTTCGATGTTCTAGTCATAGTCTGATGATTGAGGGACGAAAGATTGGTTTAGCAAGATGTTTACGACTATGTCCATTTTGTATAGTACATGTGACTGAAACTGAATACCATTTTTGCTTGGAGTGTCCATTTTATTGCGATTTAAGAAGATTTATACTACCTTCTTACTATTATGTACAACCTTCATTCGACAAATTTTGTAGCCTCATGTCCTGTCAAACCAATACTGTTATTTACAAACTAGGTAAATATATTGTTCTAGCATTTAAGAAACGTGAACTATTCTTTAAGGGTATACCACTGTAGAAAAAATTGATTGTTTCATATTTTGAGCAATATGTCATAATGTGCGCCAGATACTGTTCTCAAAGTGTTGCAAATGTATTGTATAATGGGCATGTGGCCTCTTTACGGAATAAACTCATTCATTCACAGGAGATATCGCTTGTGTGAGATTAAGCGATATCTCCTAGTAAATATCGTTGTTGACAGCAGATTTTGCACGATGCCCTGTCACCGTCAACCAAATAGCATCATAATGTTTTTTTACATAAAGTAATGACTCACAATGCCATGACGACGTAAACATGATGACGTCATATGCTATGACATCACCCCACTGGCAGTCTAATGGCAATGCTGTGTTCTGAGTTTTTCAATGAAAGTAATTAAGAATGATTTTGGATGTTAAATAGAATCCTACCCGTGTCTCCAGCCGGCGGTTTAAAAAAATGAAGCGCTTCGTAGCGCTCATTGATCGCTCAATGTAGCGCTCACTGAGCGCTTCTTCTCTCTTGAACGACACAGTGCAAATTCCTCGAAGTTTGCTCGCCTTGCTACCTAGCGCTACATTGAGCGATCGCGTTCAAGAGAGGTTTAAAAGTAATCGCTAATTGAGCGATTACTTTGAAACCTATCTTGAACACGGCCCATAGCAACACTCAGATATGTGTAACTCTTAACAACTCGTGTTGATATATTTGATACCAGATTCTTCATGTAGCGCCACATGCCTTGATAGTTTACATTGGTGTTATGACAAATATCTTTCACTTTTAACTTTACAACCTTAGAGGAATATGCCCTATAGCTGAATACATTTTGAATATGAAGGTTGTTATATTTAATAACCAGGAAGAATAGTTTTCCTCAAACTGTCATTAAAAGAATAAGCAATACATAAGGGATAATCGGACTCTAGAATGAGTAAAATGCCCAGGATCGCTTGTGACGAGGTACATTAGATTTGAGACGTTGTTCAAGTAAAATACATTGGTTGGAACATCATATATCTGTTAATCAATCATTTTTTCATTTCACTGTCAATAGAATACAGATAGACTCAAAGCACTATGAGTAGCCTACAGTAACCCTTGTATGTGTGTCATATTCGAGTGTATGATTTAGAAGCGGACATAAAATATCACTTATGTGTCACATATAGCTTTTATTCAGTAGTCCTCAGTATATCTGATATACTGCTCTTAACGTAGAATTACACTTTCCTGTTTGATTTTATCAACAGGAGGCGATCTATCGGTTTCACGATACAACATATATGTTGAGCGTTAGCCACGGCGAACTGTGAACAATTTTAGACATATATTTATATCTTTATTTGAGACACCGGTTAATTAGTTTGATCTATAAAATAAACAAGGTTAATTAAATACGAATTACACAACTCAATACAAAGTAAAAGTAAAGTTAACCAAGTCAACATCAACAGATTACAATCTCAATACAAAGTAAACATCTCAGCCCGCTTCAACACGATCAGTGGGGTGACGGTTATTTGAGTAACGGTAATCAGTCAGTAATTAATTACGGCTTTCAAGGCAAAGAGGACTCTTCATGAAATGTTGCTTTCGCGGCAGACCATATTTCTCAAATTTGGCTTTCACGGGTGGATACGAACTCGGGAGAATTTTTCCCTCATTATCCCGATATGTACTAGCATAGCGTGGCATATAGTCGTCGCCCTGTCCGTCCGTCCGTAATCATTTCGTTTCCGGAGCAGAATTCGACAACCGTTCATGATATCTTTCTGAAACTTTGCATGTGCATTACCCACTAACTGAAGTGTTGCCATTTGATATTTTCAGATATCTAAAAATTTTAGTTTTTTCGTTTCCATGGAGATGCATTGGATTTAGACTACCCACCTACTGAAGTGGTACTTAAATGTATGTTATTTTTACTCTTAAAAGAAAAAAACAGTTTAAACTATCCCAGAGAAATTAGTCTGAACTTATAGTGAGGCATTTAAATGGATTCAAATAAAAACTTGTGGAAGTGGCTAATTCCATTATATTATTTATCTAACAAAAACAAATGTCGCCAATATAGTCACCTATGTGACGCCGTCGTAAAAGTGATCCACGTTTTCTGACGTTTGCATGCACGTGAATGTTATGCACATGCAATCAGCGTGTTTGTGATGGTGTATAGAAATTAATCGATCCCGTCACTTCTTGATGATGAAAGAATGCCATGCCTGATCCCAGATCAACGCCACACTGCAATACCTGGTTTGAAAGCAGAATAAAACGGCAGATTGTTGAAGAAGCCATGAACGTATCCCGAGCACCCATGTACAGCTTATCGATACGGTTCAAGGTAAATTTAGGCGCTTATAGTGGGAGACAGAACCAGCAGGATGTGCCAGCTCAACACCGCTATATTCAACTCCAGCATTTTCCTGATGGATCTATAACTGCAGCATAAACAGTCAAGAACGTACCTGGGTTGTAAAGCATCCCTATTCAGACAATTCGATGGATTTAGGTTTTAGAGCACGTTGACGATCAGATGCACCGTCATAACCCAACGTTGTAACGCTTAACGTCGGAGAAATTGTCATATTGTTCGACATGGTAGGGAACAATTTCTCCAGTGATGAGTCCCGTTCTAATGCTGTACAGTGCTGGTGAACATTTGAGGAACGTTCTTGAGGGACGAACTCGACAGTGTCTTCCTCATCCAGGAACTGGCATTACCTCTCCAGCCCATTCTCTTCCCACATAGGTTCTTCCCTTTATATTTTCGGATATCTGAAGAGAGTAACCTTTGTGAGAATGCTCCAACCAGCAACACACAGTACAACACCCCCTTGCTCCCATGGGGAGGCGACGCCAGACACTGATGGACTCTAGCTGGATCCACTGCATACCTTAGAGATTCAGGTTTTCGGTCGTAACCTCTGTTCTATTGGGACCATATTTCTCGTTTTTGACAAAGTACCCAATCGGCGACAAAGGGTGCCACTTATCAACTCCCCGTGTTTCATCACACACGGACTATGTCGACCGAGATACATCAAAGATATTAGCCTTTAACTGAAATAGTCTGTCAAATTAGCATATGTATTTCGAATATACCTGATATAAATAAAAAAAATAAACAAGTTTAGATTTTGTCTGTGACTTGGTCTCCTTTATGTATCAGCAGAGAATGGCCCCACTGTTAAACATATAATAGTGCTGTTCATCGTTGATGTTTTATTTCGTGAACAAGACATGTATGCTATTTGCAGCAAAACCAATTATATGGGACGCAGCCAAGCTCACTTTTACGCTTTTAGGTCACTGAGATCAGACGGAGCCAGTCAAGGGAGATGAATCAAATATACGGGTTCAGCCATACTTGTATCCAGGGTATAAATAGCGGAACGTATTATAATAATAATATATATATATACATTTATGGAGCGCTGAAATTCGGACAGCAAGCGTCCACTCAAAGCGCTATACATGCTAATGAAATGTCACAGTCAGTAGCAGTAGAGTCTAAAATATTTTAAGATCCCTTTTAAAGGTGGTAATAGAGTTTGTGTCCTAATTAGTTCTTTTGGTAGCTCGTTCAACAGTTTGGCAGTGCTACAGGCAAATACTAGCAGCTTTAACTCTATCAACTGGAGTAATTGAAGATGAACCAGCTGTAATTATTGCTTTCCAAGAACAATACTCTCTTGGAATTTGATGTAACGTATCTTTTCAACCCTCATCCAACCAAGCGGGTCTTTATGGCCCGAAATGAAATTTACAGTTAAATAAAATGAAAACTACATCATTTACAGAGGTATTCCTCAAGTAAGTTTAGGTGATCATCCCATGAATATTTCTAAGTGGTAATGTAAAATTTAGTCATGCAATAATGAAAATGAAATCGAGAAACGTTAAGTGCCAAGCTGAGCCTGATAGGCCCGACTGACCGCTTTTGAATTCTATTGATTGTATAGAAAAAAATGTACAAAGATAATGCAACATGTTTCAATGTCTTCAGATGACAGTTTTTGCTCTGACACTGGGGATACATTGAGTTTATACACGAAACCTCTGATATATCTGATGGTAGCCTGTCATCAGATTCGGAAATTGGAAATAAACAAACTTTTCCACAAGAACAGGATAATAATCGTTATTTCAAGATGGTAGCAATTGGTGTATAGATCGCATCACCTTCATTGTGAACACATCGAAACAATTTTCTCTTTGGTCTTTTGCAAAAACCTTCTCTGACCATGTCAGAAGCGAAATGTGAAATACATTGTTCCTGAAATCCCTGGGAACATGAAACATAACACCCTGGACATCGACATCCTGTTGAGTAGAGGTCATCTGTCTTGCCGCAGCTATGATTTCTCATGACGGTTTTGCATTTTAATGATAAAACGATTAGATTTTTAGATTTTAGATTCATTTCAAGGGGAAAGATTAGCAGCATGCTGTCGTATATTGGATATGTTTCACCCAACTTTGATATGTCACTATTTGCTAGGTTCCAAATCAATGGCTGATTACTGTTTTCTTACCAATGGATCCTACATACAACATTTGCCCATAACACCAGTCAAGTATGTCATGTAACTGGTGTGCGTCCTCTGAGATATATTCCATATTTTGACAAGAAAGGTAGATCAACTTGGGATCAGATAACTTTGGGTCTGTGTCTACCATTCTTCAGTCTATCAGAACTGATAACTTTTTACAGACCTTCTACTTGCCATAGGGTTGGTGTCAAATGGCATGATAATGTTGTTTGGTACTGTCAGACAGTTTAAGTGTGTTCTTCCCTCTAGAAGTAATGCAATCAGTTCTGTTTTACTTTCAGGCGTCTCCTATCATTGCAGCAAAAGCAAATGTGTGAACCTGTTAATCATGCACCGTGGACTTCACAAAGAATAGAATTGGATGATACTATAGTTGTGTGAATTGTGTTTTTGTTTTGTAATGAAAACATTGAACATTGAAAATGTCACTCGTTTCTGTTGAGAATAGTAACACATATTTAAGAGGGTTTGTACTTTATTTATGTAAATAATTGTGTAATGTTTGTTTTTTAACCGGCGAGAAGTTTGTGTAAAATGGGATTTATTTCTTCATTGGAAAAAAATGTCTTAAATAAAAAAAATTTAATTCACGTAATCGCATCATTTTTGTAAACCTGTAGAGACCAGAAAACCTTTGGTTTATTTTGGGCCTTACTACACAATTGGAAATCTGTAAATGATTCCCAGTTGATACGGCAACATTCCTCAAGTTCGTGGCATTCGCGAAAAGGTTTTTGATTGTCCAAAAACATTTCGAATCATATACGAATTGCAGTAGTGTAGATGCTTCGTTACCTATTCGTAATTAAATCGTGTGGTCCGTGGCAACTCTGGAAACAGTTCTTGGAAAGTATTGGTTGATAAGTTTGGTGTTCTCGCCCCCGTAATACTCAGGGATCATCTAGGGATCATCAACAAATGTCACGAATGAAGGACGAAACCAGGACATTTTAATCAACGAATTATCTCAAACAAAGGTTAACTGTTCGTACACGATATCGTTTCATATTTCACGGAAATCCGTAGTGTATTCGTAACTGTATCTTATCTATTTCTTGTAATTCGTAAATAATTCGTTCCTTTTTTAAAGGTTTTCAACATAAAACAAACTTCGAATTTTCATAAACCTTTCGCACAAGTGTAACTCCTGTCCACGAAATTTGACGAATGTTCGCGAATATTCACGAATTTACAAAATCCCCTATTCGTGGTGATACGGCATAATTCGGGTCGTAGTGAAAAAGTGTCATTAGAGTTACGACGATATCGTGCACCGATCTCTATAGGGAACTCTTTAACAAAGCAACCTTAAAGGCGCTGTAGCACGTTTTTTGCAAATTTTATTTTTTCAAATTTCTCATTTATAATGATTGTTTATGTCATTTATATTTACTTTAGAGGGTAAAACATCTTATTACACAAACCAATGATCCGTAGTGGTAATAACGGTGTTGCGTATAAAGCCAAAATTGCATGGCGGCCATTTTATTGTGAACACATTTTATTATATTCGAATGACAAACAAAATTCCCATGGCTTTAAGGAACCATGTACACTCATTTGCAACTTGATTTTCTGAAGAGAGAAGTGTGGTTTACTATTGTTGACATTATTTTTCAAATACATTTAATCGACTTATTTCAGCAAAAAAACGTGCTACAGCGCCTTTAAGGTGTGACACAGGCATCTTCATGCGTTGCAGTTTACTATACATGCAAGAAAGAAGAAAAACTTGAAGTAAATAAATTTTATATGAATACCAATTGTAGTGAAAAAGAATATTAATAATGGATATTGGTCATCGAAGAGCTAATAAACCTGACGGGAGAAGTTAGTTAAATGTTGTAAGATTTGGGCGATATTCGTTTATTCATGTACACGGAGTACAATGTACTTCACAAGGTGAAACCAGCTTACAGAGTTAAAAATCAACAAAGTAGTTGATTTATGTAAAGCAAGTTTATAGATAGTCAATACACATCCCCTATGAATGGAGGGCGTACACGAGAATATGAATATAGCACTGTTTGACTAGACCTGCGGGTTCGCTTTGATAAAACACGAACATTTCAAAGGAGATTTTGAATTGCAATTTTATGCAAAATAGAACTTCAGATATGAGGTGTTATTATCGTAACTGTTTTCGTCTCTGGTTCAGGTTTTTTTTTAATAGTAAGTGGTTTTGAATAAAGTTAGCGAGAATATTCACTTGCCATATGATTCAGAATTAAATTGATAGACAGGATATAAATATTAATGTTCCGGGAATATATCCTGTACATTTATCATACTGAAATGTGGTCCGAATAAAAGATGAAATATGTATAAAGCACAAATTGAATGAGTGTGCATGCATTATACAACCATATACGATATTATTTATTCTAATAAGATATACATTGGTAAGTATTTATTTTGAAAATATATAAATTGATAATATTACTACTGCCCAACAGAAAGTTGACAACGTCTCCTAAATAACCACGAAGAAAATTCATTTTTCCTCAAAACTTTTAATTTCATTACAATTCATCGTAACAAATCGGTATGGTTATAAGGCAAAGTCACATGAGGTCCAAACTCGAAGTGTTTTTTTTGGCATGGACACTAAAAAAGATCAAATTCATCTTTCGCATAACGTTATGGTGATTTCGAGTATCGAGTATGTCCTCCTTGAGTTAATATCGAGTATGTCCTCCTTGAGTTAATATCGAGTATGTCCTCTTTGAGTTAAGATCGAGTGTGTCCTCCTTGAGTTAATATCGAGTATGTCCTCCTTGAGTTAAGATCGAGTATGTCCTACTTGAGTTAAGATCGAGTATGTCCTCCTTGAGTTAATATCGAGTACGTCCTCCTTGAGTTAATATCGAGTATGTCCTCTTTGAGTTAAGATCGAGTATATCCTCCTTGAGTTAATATCGAGTATGTCCTCCTTGAGTTAAGATCGAGTATGTCCTACTTGAGTTAAGATCGAGTATGTCCTCCTTGAGTTAATATCGAGTACGTCCTCCTTGAGTTAATATCGAGTATGTCCTCCTTGAGTTAAGATCGAGTATGTCCTCCTTGAGTTAAGATCGAGTATGTCCCCCTTGAGTTAAGATCGAGTATGTCCTCCTTTAGTTAATATCGAGTATGTCCTCCTTGACTTAATATCGAGTATGTCCCCCTTGAGTTAAGATCGAGTATGTCCTCCTTGAGTTAATATCGAGTATGTCCTACTTGAGTTAATATCGAGTATGTCCTCCTTGAGTTAATATCGAGTATGTCCTCCTTGAGTTAATATCGAGTATGTCCTCCTTGAGTTAATATCGAGTATGTCCTCCTTGAGTTAATATCGAGTATGTCCTCCTTGACTTAATATCGAGTATGTCCTCCTTGAGTTAAGATCGAGTATGTCCTACTTGAGTTAAGATCGAGTATGTCCCCCTTGAGTTAATATCGAGTATGTCCTCTTTGAGTTAATATCGAGTATATCCTCCTTGAGTTAATATCGAGTATGTCCTCCTTGAGTTAAGATCGAGTATGTCCTACTTGAGTTAAGATCGAGTATGTCCCCCTTGAGTTAATATCGAGTATGCCCTCCTTGAGTTAATATCGAGTATGTCCTCCTTGAGTTAATATCGAGTATGTCCTCCTTGAGTTAAGATCGAGTATGTCCTACTTGAGTTAAGATCGAGTATGTCCTCCTTGAGTTAATATCGAGTATGTCCTCCTTGACTTAATATCGAGTATGTCCTCCTTGAGTTAATATCGAGTACGTCCTCCTTGAGTTAATATCGAGTATGTCCTCTTTGAGTTAAGATCGAGTATGTCCTCCTTGAGTTAATATCGAGTATGTCCTCCTTGAGTTAAGATCGAGTATGTCCTCCTTGAGTTAAGATCGAGTATGTCCCCCTTGAGTTAAGATCGAGTATGTCCTCCTTGAGTTAATATCGAGTATGTCCTCCTTGACTTAATATCGAGTATGTCCTCCTTGACTTAATATCGAGTATGTCCTCCTTGAGTTAATATCGAGTATGTCCTCCTTGAGTTAATATCGAGTATGTCCTCTTTGAGTTAAGATCGAGTGTGTCCTCCTTGAGTTAATATCGAGTATGTCCTCCTTGAGTTAATATCGAGTATGTCCTCCTTGACTTAATATCGAGTATGTCCTCCTTGAGTTAATATCGATTATGTCCTCCTTGAGTTAATATTGAGTACGTCCTCCTTGAGTTAATATCGAGTATGTCCTTCTTGAGTTAATATCGAGTACGTCCTCCTTGAGTTAATATCGAGTATGTCCTCCTTGAGTTAATATCGATTATGTCCTCCTTGAGTTAATATCGATTATGTCCTCCTTGAGTTAATATCGATTATGTCCTCCTTGAGTTAATATCGATTATGTCCTCCTTGAGTTAATATCGAGTATGTCCTCCTTGAGTTAATATCGAGTACGTCCTCCTTGAGTTAATATCGAGTACGTCCTCCTTGAGTTAATATCGAGTACGTCCTCCTTGAGTTAATATCGAGTATGTCCTCCTTGAGTTAATATCGAGTACGTCCTCCTTGAGTTAATATCGAGTACGTCCTCCTTGAGTTAATATCGAGTATGTCCTCCTTGAGTTAATATCGAGTATCTCCTACTTGAGTTAATATCGAGTATGTCCTCCTTGAGTTAATATCGAGTATGTCCTCCTTGAGTTAATATCGAGTATGTCCTACTTGAGTTATTATCGAGTATGTCCTCCTTGAGTTAATTTCGAGTATGTTCTCCTTGAGTTAATATCGAGTATGTCCTCCTTGAGTTAATATCGAGTACGTCCTCCTTGAGTTAATATCGAGTATGTCCTCCTTGAGTTAATATCGTTTATGTCCTCCTTGAGTTAATATCGAGTACGTCCTCCTTGAGTTAATATCGAGTATGTCCTCCTTGAGTTAATATCGAGTATGTCCTCCTTGAGTTAATATCGAGTATGTCCTCCTTGAGTTAATATCGAGTATGTCCTCCTTGAGTTAATATCGAGTATGTCCTCCTTGAGTTAATATCGAGTATGTCCTCCTTGAGTTAATATCGAGTATGTCCTCCTTGAGTTAATATCGAGTATGTCCTCCTTGAGTTAATATCGAGTATGTCCTCCTTGAGTTATTATCCAGTATGTCCTCCTTGAGTTAATATCGAGTATGTCCTCCTTGAGTTAATATCGAGTATGTCCTCCTTGAGTTAATATCGAGTATGTCCTCCTTGAGTTAATATCGAGTATGTCCTCCTTGAGTTAATATCGAGTATGTCCTCCTTGAGTTAATATCGAGTATGTCCTCCTTGAGTTAATATCGAGTATGTCCTCCTTGAGTTAATATCGAGTATGTCCTCCTTGAGTTAACATCGAGTATGTCCTCCTTGAGCACGACGACGTTGTCCCACGTCGAATGATGTTAAGGGGAGATGTTTTGTCATTCTCTCTGCATTGTAGATAATCTAGTCAATTTTCGTATGCTTTTTGCTGCTGTTTAGTGAATGTGTCTCATCAGTTACTTTATATGCTTTTGTGCACGTGCATTTCGTGATTCTCATATCTTCGTGTTTTTCATTCAAACATTTTCAATAAAACAATTTTTTTGTGATTGTCAACTTTCTTTTGGACATCAGTATATTATTTTGATCAGACATAAATTGGTTAGTATTTATTTTAAATAGATATGAATTGGTTAGTATTAATTTTGCTAAGATATACATGTAATTTGGTTAGTGTTTATTTTGATAAGGTATAATTTGGTAAGTGTTTATTTTGATAAGATATACATTGGTTAGTATTAATTTTGCTAAGATATAATTTGGTTAGTGTTTATTTAGATAAGGTATAATATGGTTAGTTTCTATTTTGATAATATATAAAGTGGTTAGTATTTACGTTGCTTAGATATAATTTGGTTAGTGTTTATTTTGATAAGATATAAATTGGTTATACATCTACATTGACTACAAATGCTCTTGAGATAAAAATAATAAAGACTGATCAATCTTAATCGAAAAAGTACAGGTGTGTTGTCAGCTGGCAAAGAATACTTCTACATATTGTTTTTTTGTTGTTTTTTTAATGAAATTTTAAATTTAAAAATTCTTCCAAAATTATTTTTGATGATACACTGTTTTTCAACATATAAGAATATTATATGTGAAAATTAATATATGTGCCTGGTTCTGCAGACATTTACAACATTTTAGACATCTTTGTATACCCCGCTACGAAGTAAGCGGGATTGGGGTTTGGGGTTTGGGGGTTGGGGGTTGGGTGACCAAAATCGCTGTGATGCTTCAATTGGGACAACTTTTCTCGGCAACTATTACATCTAGCTGAATGAAATTTAACATGTTGGAAGTCCAGATGATACTCTTCGTCGAGTTCAAAGTCAAGTTCAAATAGTATGTTTTTGTTTAAACATCATTATTTATACTCACCGTTGATAGTTAACAATATGCCCAATTATCCTAATCTGTCTAATCCCGACAATCTTTACACAGATTAAAGACAGAGTTATCGCTCAAGTGAACTGCACTCACCACTCACCGGCAGGTGGCCTACCTTATATGGTCATTGCTTCTTCTGATGAACAGACACGAAGCCGAGCGCGACCGAGGGGAGGCCGGGAGGGAACTTACGATTGTTAACTATCAACGGTGAGTATAAATAATGATGTTTAAACAAAAACATACTATTATTTAATATACTCTCCGTGATAGTTAACAATATGCCCGATTGCCACAGAGGTGGAGGGGAGCGAGAGGCCCCTAAGAGGGATAGCTCTGTCTTAACAAGAGTCAAGTTGGTGAGCCAACACAGCGTAACCAGCCTGAACCCCGATGGGGTTCATCTGTCCACCGGAGGGTTAAGCTTGACCCAACTCGTAACCGGAGGGACTCTCACCCGCGTGGTCACCAACTAAGAAAAGACAACAAACGCATCACTAAAATCATCGAGACTAGGTTTATTGCATACTCTAGACTGGCTCAAGGAGCAGCCGAGTTAACGAGGGGGGGGTAGGCCTCTTCGGTACGAGGCCGACGGAACTCGTTGCTGGGCGTACACCTGTGCGCCCAACCGATGAATCCCCTCCATGTCCTCGTTGGATACGTCTCTAAGATAGTGATTGGCGAACACCAGGCCCGACTTCCAGAAACAGCCGGCCATGATGTCCGCCACTGCCATGTTACTGTGAAGAGCCATCGTAGCCGAGATGGCTCTGATCTCGTGTGGATTGGCCTTCGCTGGCGGATCGAGGCCCGCGGCCTTGTAGGCGTCCAACACTGCCGAGCGGAGATAGACGCTGAGTTGACGCTTGTCTAACTCCCGAACACTAGTCTGGGAGTGCGGGAGAAAAAGTTTCCTTCTCCCTTGACGTAGTGTCTTGGTCTTTTCGGTGTAGATCCGCAGGGCTCTCACCGGACAAAGGAGCCGATCCTCGTCCGTCGGATCTATGCTACCGGAAAGAGACGGTAACGAAAAGGTTCTACCCCTTTCGTCTGCGGCTTGGTTCTTGCAGATGAACTCAGGGGCTAACCCCAGTGACGCCGACCCACCGTCTCTCACCTCAAAACGCAAGAGGTCCGCCTGGAGAGCGTGAAGCTCTGAAATCCTGGCTGCGGACCCCATCGCAACCAAAAAGGCTGTTTTGATGGTGAGACGGAGAAGAGTCGACTCTGTCAATGGCTCATAGTGGTCCGACTTGAGATGGTTGAGCACCACTGTCAGGTCCCACTCCGGAGGCCTGAGCTTCCTCCGCCCGTCCTCATTCCGGTAGGTCTTAATAAGTTCTTTAAGAACCGAGATGTCAACCTGGGGCTCACGCTTCCTAAGGACTGACATGACCGCCGCCAGGTTGGTGTTAATTGAGGAAGCTTTGAGCTTCCTCACCTCTCGTAGGTACACCAGGTACTCAGCTACCTGCGGGACCGTTACCGCCTGGATAGCATACCCCTCCTTCGCGCAGAAGGCGGCGAAAGCACCCCACTGGGCGTCATAGAGATTCCTCGTGGAGGGTCTCTGCGAAGATGCGACCGCTTCGGCGACGGACTTGGAAAACCCCGCCCCTGTCAACCCCCTTTGGAGACAAACCAGGCGTGAAGGTGGAGCGCCTGGGGGTTCTCGTGAACCCGCCCGCTTGGTTTGCTCGTCAATAGGTCCCATCTCAGAGGGAGGGGGACAGGGTCTTGGCGGCACATCCTCCTCAGGGGAACGTACCAGGCCCTGGCTGGCCACAACGGAGCTATTAGAAGGAGTTGAAGTACTTGTGTCTCCTGTACCTTCGCCACCACGTGACTCAGGATGGCGTGAGGGGGATAGGCGTAGGCGACCATCCCCTCCCATCCTAACGCGAGCGCATCGAGAGCCCACGCGGCTTTTGATAAGATATAAATTGGTTATACATCTACATTGACTACAAATGCTCTTGAGATAAAAATAATAAAGACTGATCAATCTTAATCGAAAAAGTACAGGTGTGTTGTCAGCTGGCAAAGAATACTTCTACATATTGTTTTTTTGTTGTTTTTTTAATGAAATTTTAAATTTAAAAATTCTTCCAAAATTATTTTTGATGATACACTGTTTTTCAACATATAAGAATATTATATGTGAAAATTAATATATGTGCCTGGTTCTGCAGACATTTACAACATTTTAGACATCTTTGTATACCCCGCTACGAAGTAAGCGGGATTGGGGTTTGGGGTTTGGGGGTTGGGGGTTGGGTGACCAAAATCGCTGTGATGCTTCAATTGGGACAACTTTTCTCGGCAACTATTACATCTAGCTGAATGAAATTTAACATGTTGGAAGTCCAGATGATACTCTTCGTCGAGTTCAAAGTCAAGTTCAAATAGTATGTTTTTGTTTAAACATCATTATTTATACTCACCGTTGATAGTTAACAATATGCCCAATTATCCTAATCTGTCTAATCCCGACAATCTTTACACAGATTAAAGACAGAGTTATCGCTCAAGTGAACTGCACTCACCACTCACCGGCAGGTGGCCTACCTTATATGGTCATTGCTTCTTCTGATGAACAGACACGAAGCCGAGCGCGACCGAGGGGAGGCCGGGAGGGAACTTACGATTGTTAACTATCAACGGTGAGTATAAATAATGATGTTTAAACAAAAACATACTATTATTTAATATACTCTCCGTGATAGTTAACAATATGCCCGATTGCCACAGAGGTGGAGGGGAGCGAGAGGCCCCTAAGAGGGATAGCTCTGTCTTAACAAGAGTCAAGTTGGTGAGCCAACACAGCGTAACCAGCCTGAACCCCGATGGGGTTCATCTGTCCACCGGAGGGTTAAGCTTGACCCAACTCGTAACCGGAGGGACTCTCACCCGCGTGGTCACCAACTAAGAAAAGACAACAAACGCATCACTAAAATCATCGAGACTAGGTTTATTGCATACTCTAGACTGGCTCAAGGAGCAGCCGAGTTAACGAGGGGGGGGTAGGCCTCTTCGGTACGAGGCCGACGGAACTCGTTGCTGGGCGTACACCTGTGCGCCCAACCGATGAATCCCCTCCATGTCCTCGTTGGATACGTCTCTAAGATAGTGATTGGCGAACACCAGGCCCGACTTCCAGAAACAGCCGGCCATGATGTCCGCCACTGCCATGTTACTGTGAAGAGCCATCGTAGCCGAGATGGCTCTGATCTCGTGTGGATTGGCCTTCGCTGGCGGATCGAGGCCCGCGGCCTTGTAGGCGTCCAACACTGCCGAGCGGAGATAGACGCTGAGTTGACGCTTGTCTAACTCCCGAACACTAGTCTGGGAGTGCGGGAGAAAAAGTTTCCTTCTCCCTTGACGTAGTGTCTTGGTCTTTTCGGTGTAGATCCGCAGGGCTCTCACCGGACAAAGGAGCCGATCCTCGTCCGTCGGATCTATGCTACCGGAAAGAGACGGTAACGAAAAGGTTCTACCCCTTTCGTCTGCGGCTTGGTTCTTGCAGATGAACTCAGGGGCTAACCCCAGTGACGCCGACCCACCGTCTCTCACCTCAAAACGCAAGAGGTCCGCCTGGAGAGCGTGAAGCTCTGAAATCCTGGCTGCGGACCCCATCGCAACCAAAAAGGCTGTTTTGATGGTGAGACGGAGAAGAGTCGACTCTGTCAATGGCTCATAGTGGTCCGACTTGAGATGGTTGAGCACCACTGTCAGGTCCCACTCCGGAGGCCTGAGCTTCCTCCGCCTGTCCTCATTCCGGTAGGTCTTAATAAGTTCTTTAAGAACCGAGATGTCAACCTGGGGCTCACGCTTCCTAAGGACTGACATGACCGCCGCCAGGTTGGTGTTAATTGAGGAAGCTTTGAGCTTCCTCACCTCTCGTAGGTACACCAGGTACTCAGCTACCTGCGGGACCGTTACCGCCTGGATAACATACCCCTCCTTCGCGCAGAAGGCGGCGAAAGCACCCCACTGGGCGTCATAGAGATTCCTCGTGGAGGGTCTCTGCGAAGATGCGACCGCTTCGGCGACGGACTTGGAAAACCCCGCCCCTGTCAACCCCCTTTGGAGACAAACCAGGCGTGAAGGTGGAGCGCCTGGGGGTTCTCGTGAACCCGCCCGCTTGGTTTGCTCGTCAATAGGTCCCATCTCAGAGGGAGGGGGACAGGGTCTTGGCGGCACATCCTCCTCAGGGGAACGTACCAGGCCCTGGCTGGCCACAACGGAGCTATTAGAAGGAGTTGAAGTACTTGTGTCTCCTGTACCTTCGCCACCACGTGACTCAGGATGGCGTGAGGGGGATAGGCGTAGGCGACCATCCCCTCCCATCCTAACGCGAGCGCATCGAGAGCCCACGCGGCCGGGTCCGGTACGGGGGACACGTACGTCGGCAACTGGTGGTTGAGCCGAGTCGCAAAGAGGTCTATGTGAGGTTTGCCGAACCTCAAACACAGACTCTCGAACACCCTCGGGTGCAACATCCACTCCGTCGAAGGAGGTTTGTCCGGCCGAGACAAGGCGTCCGCCAGGACGTTCTTGGCTCCCGGGATGTGCACCGCCCTGAGAGAGAGTCCGAGACTGTCCACTAGGTGAAACAGCTCCGCCACCAGTTGAAGTAGAGAGTCTGCCTTGGTTGACCCCTGCTTGTTTATGGCCCAGGCCGCCGCTGAGCTGTCCGTGTGAACACACAGGACCTGCCCCCGCAGGTGACCTGACCAATGGCTGATCGCCAGCCTTATGGCGTCCAGTTCGAGGACGTTGATGTGGCGTCGCGATTGCGCTGGCGACCACACCCCCGCCGTTTGGTCTGAATCTAGGTGGGCTCCCCACCCCTGGGTGGAGGCATCCACGTATAGCTGAGACGTCGCTTGGGGTTGCCTGAGGGGCACTCCCCCCAGCACGTTGGACTCCTGCTGCCACCAGGAGAGGTGATGTCTCAACTCGGTAGGAATCGGGAAGACATGACGGCAAGTCTTCTCCCTGACGTGCGTGTTTACGAAAACCTGCAGGGGCCTGAGCTGCAACCGACCCCTTCGAGTGAAGTGTTGGGTTGCGCTCAAGAACCCCAACAGCCTCTGCCACTTGCGGAGTGACAGCGGCTCCCGGAGCGCTAATTCCAGGAGATCTTTGTAGCGCCCCATCCGTTCTGTAGTGACGAAAGCTCTGTAGGTCACGGTATCCAGGCGAGCTCCCAGAAAGACCAGCGATGTCGTTGGCTTCAGGTCTGACTTGTCTAGGTTGACTAGCCAACCCAGCCGCCTGAACAACGTTATCACAAAGTCTCGTTGCGCCTCCAGAACAGATGGGGATCTGTTGTGAGTGAACCCGTCGTCCAGATACATCGCGAACTGCACGTCCACTCGATGAAGGTATTGGACGATGGGCTGGGTCACGCGAGTGAAAAGCCATGGAGCCGACGATATCCCGAACGGTAGAACGTTCCACTGAAAGTGGCGACCCGCCAGGACAAACCGGAGGTATCTGCGATCGCCATGGTAGATGGGAATGTGCAGATACGCGTCCTGCAGATCGAGGGATATCATCGAATCCAAGGGCTCCAGCAACCGCATCACTGATGGTACGGTCAAGAGACGAAAATATGGCGGCCGCTCTAGGAAGGAGAGGTTGAACTCCTTCAAGTCGTGGATCAGCCGCCACTTTTTCGGGTCTCGCTTCGGTCGCACGAAGACCGGAGAATAGTATCCTGGAGTGAGGTTTTGGGGCAGGAGTTCCTCCACCGCCCGTTTGGAGATGAGTGTCTCCACCTGTTCCAGCGTCAGTGCGAGCCGATCTCGTTCTAGCGGCCTCTCTGTTGGAAAACAGGTTAGCGGGGGGCGGTGTGCCACGGGAATACGAAACCCCCGCTCCAAAACCTTGCAGACGAAAGGATCGAGCCCCAATTGCGCCCAGTTGGCCACAAACCGAGAGAGTCGACCTCCCACTGGCCCTTCCCACGCCGGGACAACCTGTGGAGGCAGCTCGGGGGCCACCCACGAGTCACTGCTTCCTCGGGGTACCTCCATAAGCGCGGCCCCTGCCACGCTGACTTCCCTTCTTGGGGGTGTGCTTGGGAGAGGGGCCGGCATTGAAGTCACGACTTCTGTCCTGCCGACCCCCAAACCGAAAGGAAACTCCGCCAGTCTTGGCGTTACCCACGGGAGTGTTCGCGCCTCCCTTCCTCTTCTTGGGCGTATGCGTCTGAGAAGAGGCTCTACCCCCGCCAGCGGCCAGTCTGTTGGTCAATTCCTGCTGCTGACACTCCTGCCGCTGCCGGAGGACCTCGGCAATCTGCCCATCAAAGAGAGAGGAAGATGACGCGGGAGCGGCCCGCAAGCGGTTCCGGAGCTCCGCCGGAAGGTTTGTCCGGGCAAGGAAACCATCTCTCCTGAGATTTGTGACCCCCGCCGAAATGCGGGAGGCGCACAACATCATCTGAGCGATGTTCCCCGCCACAGCGCCGAAACCGCGGTAAAGAGCCTTCGCCCCTCCCTCCATCCCCGCCTCCTTCGCAAAGGATGCCATACCCTGACAGGCATGCGCCACGTGATTGGCCAACCCCAGGATGCTCCTAGCCTCTTTGTCAAGATGGCTCAAGTGAGCGTCCGACACCTGGTGAGGTACGGAGGGGACGGCCACCCGGCGAATATCGTCGTCCAGGACAGGGGGACAGAGGGGGAAAGAAGACTGCGCTACTGGGAGGGAAACGCGCTGCTTCTCACCCAGAACCAGGGGGGGCAGGAGACGGCCTGGCGCCGCCGCGGCGACATTGGCGTCGTAATCCCTGCCCGCCGCCTGAAGGAGTCTGTGTGGCGGCAGTGCCACGATTCGTTGGGTAGGCGCCTCTTCCTCTGTGCAGAATGTCTCCATTCTGGCCAGCTTGGTAGAGGAGGGTTCATCCTCAACCTCAACTAGGTCCACTTGACACCAGTCGGCGATAGCCGCCAGGCGTTCCTTGAGGTCAGGGGCATCCACTTGAGGCGTCTCCACAATGGCCAACTCGGGAGAGGATCTCCCTGGAGTGGACATCCCACCCTCCTGGGGAGCCACCTCCGGGGCCGACTTGTCTGGATCTGAGGAGGTGCCGGCAGGTGAAACAACCACCACCCTCCTCCTCTTGGGCGTGGACGGCGGGGAGGTCGGGGGCGAAGTAACCCCTTCCTCAACCCTAGTCTGCGCCGGCAGTCGTCTGTCCAGCATGGAGGAAACCATGTCCTTGACTGAGGACAGAATATCCTCAGTCAATCTCCTTGTATCAAAGGGAGGAGGAGAAGGAGGCCTCAACCTCCTCTTCTTGGACTTGTGTTTCCTCTTCCTCCTAGGCGAAAGTCGCCTGTCTGGAAACGACTCGGCGTCAGGGGAGGATCTCCTGATGGGAGATCTCTCACCCCCACTACCCTGTGAAGAGACGTAGGTGTCCTTGGTGGCCGCCTCTCGACCCGCTCCCGCCCCTGCCTCCGGCAAATCGAATTCCGCCGTGTCCTCCGAGATCACCAGGTCTGAAGCCGGCGACCTGGGGTCGGACATGGCGGTGCCGGCGCTAGCGGTAGCGGTGGCGGTAGCGGACGGAGAGGGCCGCCTGGACGCCCTCAGCTTAGACTGACTCTCACTCTTCTTAACGGAGTTGCGATACTCGCGATGCTCCGCCACCGAGAGGTCAGCACATTCCTCACACCTGTCCGCGTCCGGACAAAGGTTGCGGCACAGGCGGCAAAGGGAGTGGGGATCAAATCGCGCTGACTTCCTATAGCCACACGTCCCACAGAACGCCGAGTATGGCGAAGTCATACTCAGCAAGCAAAAAGAGAGAACGCGCGAGCGGCCGGCGCTATCCCCGCGCAAGCGGCAAGCGCTAAACGAACGCTGGCGGCAGCGCAATCCAACCCAGGCGACAAGCGCTGTCCAACCCAGGCGACAACCTACCAAGAGGAGGCGGCAGGCGCTATCCACGCGCAAGCGGCAAGCGCTAACAAACGCAGGCGGCAGCGCAATCCAACCCAGGCGACAAGCGCTGTCCAACCCAGGCGACAATCTACCGAGAGGAGGCGGCAGGCGCTATCCCCGCGCAAGCGGCAAGCGCTAAACAAACGCAGGCGGCAGCGCAATCCAACCCAGGCGACAAGCGCTGTCCAACCCAGGTGACAACCTATCAAGAGGAGGCGGCAGGCGCTACCCACGCGCAAGCGGCAAGAGCAACCAAGCGCAGGCGGCAGGCGGCAAGCGCCACGCAAGGGACAGGCGGCACGCGCAAGCGGCCCCGAGATCACCGACCTGCACGGACTGCACGTGCAGAACGAGCACCCCGAAATCAACAACAGTTGACACGTCAACTGCAGTCAACAACTACTAAACCTGTCTAAAGGAGAGAGACTACTTCGCGAAAGGCAGTCTAACCACCCTCAGACAGAAAATACAACTGAGAAAGAGAACAAAGTCGAGACAAAAATCTTATTACTATCGAATTAGAGAGCTATCAAAACACAACATGCTTCGATGGCCGACAGAAAAGCAATGACCATATAAGGTAGGCCACCTGCCGGTGAGTGGTGAGTGCAGTTCACTTGAGCGATAACTCTGTCTTTAATCTGTGTAAAGATTGTCGGGATTAGACAGATTAGGATAATTGGGCATATTGTTAACTATCACGGAGAGTATATTAAATAATATTATTTTTACGGAATTATTGCCCTTGAATCTGTATTTGAAATTAGTACAAATTACCACTGTGATGCTTTGATGGGAACTATTAAGTTACCTGAAAAATATTACATCTGGGTGAATGACATTTTGCAGTATCAAAGCCAGTTCCCAAAAATATTTTGGACAATATTCTGATGCTTGAATCTGTTTTTTAAAGATTGTACCCTTGACATCTATAATGCTCAATGGACGGATGGCGGGGATATGTGAGCAATACTCACATTTTTCTTGTAAATATTGAATTAATTGAAACCAACTGAAATGTGTACTTTCTTTTGTTCTTCAGTTTATTTCATATATCATACACGTCTATACATGGAACAAGTTAGTCCAGCCCCCACTGCGTATAAAATATTAGCCTGGGCCTGTCTTTCGACGCTCTCTTAGCACCAAGCTAATTGTAAGCCATGGTTAATAGGTGACACTTAAAAGAGGGGGGTGGATACTACAAAGGAATAGGAAAAGTGTGTGTGCACTTTTGGGGTCCCCATACCCGCCCATGCAAAATATTTTAAAGGGGGGAGTGGTCTAAACGCCTGAAAAACAGTCTACATGTAGGTTCTCATTCAGCACTTAAACTCAGATCTTAGATAAACCAACTAAATATTAAAAATATTATAAATATTTTAAAGGCGTGTCTTTTTATATTTAATCATTTGATAGACTAACTTTGAGTAAAAATCAGTGCGTGGGCGTGTGCTTGGTTATAATTATAGAAGTGACTCGTTGCTACACCCATCATAACCAACAGGGTGTTTTACAAGTTCCAGTGCATCATGTAGTCATGACTGATTATATTGACAAGTACGGGTGCTTAAGGTCGAGCAAATAGCATGCTGTACAGTGGTTGAACATTAAAATCAACATGAAGCAGAAAATATTGTCACATAAATATCGAGAGTTTCTTTGACAGATTACCCATCCCTTTAAAGGGGCAGTAGCATGTTTTTTCGCTCAAATAAGTTAATGAAATGTATTTGAAAAATAATTTCACCAATAGTAAAACATCCTTCTCTCTTCGGAAAATAAAGTTGAAAATGAGTGTACATGCTTCGGTAAAGCCATGGGAATCGTTTATGTAGTACAAAATAATAAATTGTGTTCACAATAAAATGGCCGCCATGCAATTTTTGCTTTATACGCAACATAGTTTTTACCACTACAGATAATTGGTTTGTGTAATAAGATGTTTTACCCTCTAAAGTTAATTTAAATGACATAAATTATCATTATAAACTGGACATTTGAAAAAATAAATTTTTCAAAAAGCGTGCTACTGCCCCTTTAAGATTTACTCCAATGACGAAAATGTCGCATTATTATTATTAAAGAGGTCGTCAAATTATATGTTTACTGTATTTCAACACTGGGTCATCTATATACATTTACACCCACAACGTCATGAAACGTGTTTACTGTCGTTCATGGATTTACTTCACACACCTTTGTTTTTCAATGGCGTAATTTAAAGTTTAAATAGCTTTTTAAGGACTTTGCAGAAACATAAACCTTATCCCTCGCCTTAACACTCAGACGCAAAAGAAACCAGATTTTCAACAGTGTAAAAACGAAATACTACTAAAGTCGATTTTGAATGTTTGAGGAACATGATTTGTAAATAGGTACTCGTAATTTCACGCATTAGAGTACATAACTATTTTCATTTAAGTTTTTGTTTAAGTACGTTTGGGGTGTTGAAATAGTTTTTTCAAAATGGGTTTTGGCCAGAATGTTTGGCATTTAACTTAAAACTTGAAAACATGTAGAAATTAATTAATAAAGATAGTGTCCACATAAATAACCTTCATAGAATTAATTTGTTGACGCGTCTTGACTGCAGGATGCCATAAAACAAGCCCAAAAAGCAATTTTTGACTCTCCTATATCGTGTTGTTGTGGAAATTCGAAAAATAATATTTCTAGAATTTTTAAAGCGTGTGTTTCTCAGAAATATGAAAAGAAAATGTTTTGAAATTTTAAATTCAGTTAGTTGACTTCTGAAGACATGATGTAATTCTATTTCAGTCGTGTTTTATCACTCGTAGCTTGAAGTATCTAACATTTTGTATGGTGATGTTTCTTTTGCAGTTGAGTGTAAATATAACGTCAAGAAAAACATGGCTGCTGGGTTCACCTTAAAGGTGCATCCATTGTGTTTCATAAAATTGTATTTGGCTTTAATACGTTCCAACTCACCACATGTGCTGTCTACGATGCAAATAAATTCGCTTAGCTTGCATATGAATCCCCAATCGCATATTATATCATAATTACTAGTTTCCAATTGAAATTGAGTAACATCATTATGCATGTGCAGAAACCGAAACTGCACGTTCCGTTTACATGCACAGTAGTTATGTGACCTAGTAAACCTTATCACCACAAATGTGTCTGTTTATCTGCTATAAATAAGATTCCAAATGCATTTGACTCTTTGACGCGCGCCACACGCTGTGCATTGTCCGGTTTTCTATTAGAAATCACTACTTTTACCTTCAAATCGTCAATATGCTATGTCTACTATCATCAACATGGTAGTTTTCGGTAACAGTTGGTACTTCTCGATAAAGTAACACCATTTATAACGTTTGAAATATGTGACCCCCATCAACACAATGGATGTACCTTTAAAGTCTATAGCGTGTCTCCATGGCCAAATGAATGTCAAACAGGAGACCCCCTTCATGCAATACAAATGATTATTGGTCTTGTCACAAATGTATTTCTGTTCCGCTCTAGTACATCCAGAAATGATACCAATTGTACATTAGTGAATAGTAAAGGACAGTTGACCTGATGTATTCAGTGTTATTTTTTCACACCGCCGCTGACCTCTTCCTACAAATGTTACTGATTGTCCATTGAAGCAACAATAGCTTCAAAGGGACATTGCTAGACTTACACTGAGTTTCTGAAATGAAAATAAAATATACGAGGTGGGGTGACTTGATTGGGGTTTAACGCCGCTTTCAAGAATATTTCACTTATATCATGGCTGCTAATATTATGGCAGAGAGAAAGCCCGCAACGCCATGTGGCTTTGCTTTGTGGTGAAACCTGGAACTAGCAAACCATGGGTGGTACTACGGTGCAATTCAGTGTCGCATTGCACCAAAAACTCTACTGCGCGTAGAACACTTCTCTACAGCAGACAAAGTTGCCGTGCCACTGGCGGGATTCGAACCCCGGACCCCTTTATCCGAAGCCGAACGCGCTAACTAAAATGTACGAAAGTACGGTCCAATTTTAACAGGCGTAACATGAACAGAAACCTCAGAGAGTTTGTTTATGTTCCTCTTGTATTCACCTTTCTTGACTCTGTGATCACTTTGTGTTCTCTTGCTTTAATCTTCTAGACTTGTTGTAATGTAATGGACCTGATTTGGTTCGTATGTTATAAAAGTGTCTGGATGACGGTCTAGGAAATTACGATCTGGATATAATTTATGGAAATGATATTGGAAGGGATACTTCCTTTGAAGCAGTTATATTATTGTGGTCATCAACATTTCCTCTTAAACATGTGAGTGAGTTGTTGTTCAAGGCAGCTTGGGCAGCACTGCTGCCAATATCGACGATCCTCATAGAAAAACATCTTCTAAATGTCCATAGAAAGCATTAATGCACTAAATGTAAAATCTCCTTGAACTTCGTTGCCACAAATAGTCGTATCGTACTGTCCAGATGATGTAATGTATTTTCATATGTAATCTTCGTTAAAAACTGGAGGAAATAAAAGACTATCTTTTTCTTCCAAATTGGCTATATTTTATTATATATAGAAAGAATAAATACAAAAACTGTATAATCCCTTTGAACTCCGCTTCAACAAAAATATTCATGTCAAACTTTTTGTGTGATTAAATGGCTTATAAAGTCTTTATAGTGACGGGCCCTCATTGTTTGACTTTGGTCAGCACCCTGAGATCATTGAGTTCTCACGGAGAGGGCGTGAGATCGTAGAATAAGTACGAAATGATACTGCTGTGTTTACTGGCGTGAGAGCTGTACCATGTCCTGAAAAGAATCTGTCTATCTCACTGAATTACACGGTCAGTGGTTTACAGATTGTTTAAACCAAAAATCGTAATATTGTAAAACTGGTTTTTGCAATGTTGAGAACTCGGCGTTGATTGGGGTTTTTTTTGGGGTTTTTTTATCGATTTTTTTAAAGTCTGCTGATATCAATGCATCTGGCTTCCCTGTCCGATAAGAATAGTCAAAATTGTTTATTTGTGTGTCTACAATTATTGCAGTGAGCGTTTTGAGTCCACAACGTGGAGATTTCAGCGCTATAAAAAATACTATTCCATATTATTATTAATGTAAGGAAGTAAAAAATAGCCCACAATATATCACATTTCACATTCATGGCCGGATTTGGTTGCATCATTATACCCATTCTTAAGCATGGTGATAATAATCAAACTAAAAATTATAGAGATGTAAATAAAAATATAAATAAAGTAAAATATTCACTGCATTATATAAATAAACGTTTTAAATTCCCAGAATAATTTGATAATTAAAGATCAAGCTAGGTGTAGGAAGGACTATACTGACATCATATTTGTATATGTCTCACTATACATAGATACTTTAATACGAAAGATTCGAAGTTAGTGTTCTATTTGTAGATTTTGAAAAAAAAAGTTCGGTTCACAAAGAAAACTTATGGAATTTTCTTGATAACCATTCCGTTAGCAGTAAAATGAGTAAACGGTTAATATGCTAACATAAAGTGTGTGAGAAAGAACAATGAAATATCTGAAAATGTGAGAGCCGAACAGGGGTTAGCAGAGGATGTATGCTGGGCCCATTATTATTTACATTGTTTATGAATTAACTTGCAATATATATTCAGTTACATCCTGATATAATACATATATTTATCCTATTATTTACTGAACGAGGAGTACAAGCAGAAATAAATGAATTGAAAAATATTGTCACGAATGGAAACTCACCGTTAAAGGTACATCCATTGTGCTGTTGGGGGCCACATATTCCAAACGTCATAAATGGTGTTACTTTATCTAGAAGTACCGACTGTTACCAAAAACTATCATTTTGATGATAGTCGACTTTGTATATTTCTGATCGAAAACCGGACAATGCATCGCCAATGAGTCAAATGTAATTTTGGAATCTTATTTATAACAGACAAACTGACAGACTTAAGTTGATAATGTTTATTAGGTCATATAACTCCTGTGCATGTAAATGGGACGCGACGTTTCGGTTTGTACACATGCATAATGATGTTACTCGATTTTGATTGGGGATTGGGGATATTTGGCGATTGGGGAGGAATATGCAAGCTGAGTGAATTTATTTGTATTGTAAACAGCACATCTGGTGCGTTGTAAGTTATTAAAGCCAAATACAATTTTATGAAACACAATGAATGCATCTTTAACATAAATTAATTCAGATAAGTATGTTAAAGAATGGAAGAAAACTTGCTGCAAACGAAAACTGGTAACAATAAGATGAATATTGATTGATAAATATTTATGAGTTTATTTTACAAACTCCTTATACTGGACCCTCCATGCTAGAAATGTATTCATACTAATTGGTATTATGAGATATATCTATATTTAGTTAATTTGTAACATAGATCTATAGATTAGATATAGATTATACCAATTCTTCGATATGGTTCCGAGATTTGGGGACTCAAAACATTTGATATTCTAGAAAAGGTACACATTTGTTTGCAATTAAAATATTCATCGGTGAGAGGTGTAGTGTATGCGAATTGTACTGAAGATATTCACAGTATTTAGTTTCAAACTGAAGTTTTTGTTTCAACATGTTAATAACAGTTTATACCGAAGGTATAAGAGACGGAATATTTTATTTGAATATAAAAAATCAAGTCTGATATTTTATGGACAAGGGAACTCTTTCACAACGCAACTTTAACTAAGCCAACCTTAGCATTGATATAACACTAACACCTGAGTGTTTTGCAGTTTGCGATACATGCAAGAAGGAAAATTAAACTTTAAGTAAAAGCTAAAAATTATTAATACCAATCATAATGAAAAAGAATGTTAGCAATAGATGTACATCCTGAAAAAGCTTATAAAACCTGATAGGAAGTTAATGAAATGTTGTAAGATTTGGACGATACGCATTTATTCATGGACACGGAGCCCAAGGTACTTCAAGAGTCGAAACCAGTTGACAGAGTTAAAAATCAACAAAGTAGATGATTTATATAAAGCAACTGCAGGTTTATGAATAGTCAATACAAATCCTCTATGAATGGAGGGCGTACACGAGAATATGAATATAGCACTGTTCGACTAGACCTGCGGGTTCGCTTTGATGAACATGTACATTTCAACAGAGATTTTGAATTGCAATTTTATGCAAACTAGAACTTCAGATATGAGTTGATATTTGATGTTTTTCAGTAGTGGTACATTATATATCAAGTGTTTGGAGTCCCCAAATCTCGGAACCGCACAGCAGAATTGGGCTCATGTTTAACTTTAAAAAATCTGAGGAGAGATTTAT
The DNA here is from genome assembly GCA_936450465.1 of Gibbula magus. Lineage (NCBI taxonomy): Eukaryota > Metazoa > Mollusca > Gastropoda > Trochida > Trochidae > Gibbula > Gibbula magus. The sequence continues at coordinate 19,374,847 of OW388303.1, forward strand.
GTGACAAGTCGCTGAAAATATGAATATATCTCATAATATCCGTGGCAAGAAGAAAATTAAATCATCTGCAAGGAAAAGGAAAGTATTTGTATTATGTCAGGATTTAAATGAATATCATTAAAAATGTCGTGGGTCTGTATTATTAGTTAATTTATATTTTTTTTAAATGCAAATAATAATGGGCTCAATAAGGACCCTTTGCTAACCCCAGTTCGGCTCTCAATTTGTTCTCACACACGTCTTTATATAAGTACTTATATTACTGCATTACATGGACACTGGTATAAACTAATTTTAAACTCATGTCAATCAGGTATATTTCGATCACAATCGATCATTATTTTTTAAAGTCACACTTTTGAGCACTTTTAATACTTTAAAACTATAAATAAAAAAATACTAATGTTTAGAATGGAATAACTCGGAGTTTTGTCTGTATGTACTCTGATCTTTTTTAAATCTACAGATGTCACTTGCCCTGGCGCTCCACAACATCCCAATGATACTCATGAAGGACTGAGACAAAAACTGGAATCCTTGTCAGTAAAGAAAGTTGACACTGATGAATCTCGCCTTTCTCCACCCAATGTATAGTATGATGTACCGTCTCTAAATATTCGCCCATAATTCAAACAGGGGGTATATTTAGCGACACAGTCGGAATATTTGAGTACTTTTTAGTTTGAATGCATGTTTTTGTCATCTGCATCTTCACAACGTCACGGGCGTAACGAAAATATTTTCAAATCTTCTTATTTCGATACGTTTTCACCTTGACACGGGAAGATAGAACTTGTGTTACTCAAATATGTATGTATGAAAAGAAGTGACCTAGGTAACGCTGGTCGTTTTCATAGTGTACCATAAACTATGTAAATAAGTAAAATGCGCAGCATTGTACACCATGTATTTTCTGTATTTTGGGCCAAAGGCTTTATACTGAATAAATATGTCTGTCTGTCTGTCTGTCATAGTGCATCGTAGACAAACTTAAAATACATAGAAATAACATTGTATCTTAATGTTTTAAATTTATAGTTTCTGAGTTGTTTTTAAAGTATTTTTTTCTTTTATTAAATTAAAATGGACAACTAATCAGGTCCAACAGGCAAACGATGACTGCATCGTCAACAAATCCAGTGTCTCCGTGTTTCCATTCCTGTCAAAACCATCGGTTTACGAGATACATATACATTAATGAATGTTAAAGCTCTTTAACGTCACTGTTGTGTTTTAGAACTGTTTAACAACGTTGAAAGGTTGACATTTCAGAGTTAACAAGTGTCATCATTTAATATCATAATGACAATCAATTACAAGCATTCCATTCAAATATTCATGAATCAATAGTTAATAGGAATAACTAGAAATTCATATCAAAGTTATATGCAAGTATGCAAAGAGTTACACGAAGGATCTACATAGGAAGCATATATCATATTGGAATTAAAACTTGTATATACATGTACCTAAATACGATTCATGCTCACTTTACAATTTACAATGAAAATTAAAAATTATATTAAATGGTATGTGTGTGTCGTGTCAATACAATAAAGATCGCTCGAACTTGTGTAAACAGCATTGTGCATATCCATATTAAAGGGGCAGTAGCACGTTTTTTCGCTTAAATATGTCGATGAAATGTATTTGAAAAATAATGTCATCAATAGTAAAATACCCTTCTCTCTTCAGAAAATCAAATTAAAAAATGAGTTTACATGGTTCTGTAAAGCCATGGGAATTGTTTTTGTCATTCGAAATAATAAAATGTGTTCACAATAAAATGGCCGACATGCAATTTTGAATTTATATACAACACCATTATTACCACTATGGATAATTGGTTTGTGTAATAAAATGCTTTACCCTCTAAAGTAAATATAAATGACATAAACTATCATTTTAAATGGGAAATTTGAAAAAATAACATTTGCAAAAAACGTGCTACTGCCCCTTTAAAGCATTTGGACACCGAAAAAGAGCAATATTAATTATTCTGAAGGTGAAGTAAGCATCAGAATGATCGCATTATATCATGGCCAGCGCCAGAGCACAGGACGCTTCATAAGAATCAAGTTTATTAAAGTTGTGAAAAAAAACATGTTCTTGAAGACAAATTCATCAAAACATTTAAATTTGGTATACTTGTGTATATATGAGAGACAAGCATTACGGATGACAAGTTTTTTATGTGTACCAGATAGAAGAAGACGAGGGGGAAGAATGAGCCCAGAAACGTTGCCATCCATAATACTTGTCTCTCATCAATATTCCTATACTATTCTCGTGATTAGATGTGATACTGAAATGGGGTGCATTACTAAAGAGACAAGGTCCGTATTATGTAACGGTATGGTCCACCACAACATACGAAACAACTTCACGGGGGGGGGGGGGGGGGGGGGGGGGGGTAGTTTTTGTTGTAAAACAAGTTTACATAATGTAGACAACATACTTTATCAACTTCACTTTCATATTTTATGAATTTTTAACTTATATCCATAAATAAAATTAACAAACATGTCCATAAATCCTTTTTGGAACAGTGATTCCATCCTAGAATTATATCAATAGACATAAAAATAGAGTCATTGACTCTGTAGTTCATCAAGGAAATAAGGTTGAAGATCTAAATCAATGTTTTCTCAAGTACTATAAATAATGGTCGAATACATAATGCATGACTTTTCACTGCTAGTAAAAATGAGAGGCCTCCATTTTCCTTATATGTAGCGCTGCAGGCATGGAATGGGGTTACTTTTAAAATACTGTTTAAATTGCTGATATGATATTACATCGGGATGGGTGGGTGGGGGTGGGGGATGGGGCTACCAAATGAACGAACTTCGATCCCCTACGTGCAAGATATCTTTTAAAACATTTCATCACTAGGGATCCAGCATTCTGGTGTAAAAGTAAAAAATGTCAGATGTGGACGGACGACGGGCAGAGGTGGCCCATGTCATAAGCCCATCTTGCCTCTACAAAACATATGATTATCAAAATGATATGATCATCAAAGACACTCCAAATCGAAGTTTTTTACCGTTGAAAATTTTAATCGTTTCTTTTGCGAGTAGTTCTACATTAACATACACCATCGATCATGAAAACTACACTGTGATATATTTATATTTATATATTTACTTTCATGGCAGATCATGGCCTAATAACAGAGTCATTCTGACATCATGTTCAAATCCCGAAATTGAATTTATACATAATTTCTATTCCATTTAGTGTCTGGTGAGAAAATGATTCATTACATTTGATTTATCTTCTATGTTAATTGATCATGAGTTTAATTAATGACCCGGTAATAATAACATTCAATCACGATCCCATCAAAAGGGAAGGTTTTCATATTCAACTTCATACTACATGTCAACGACCGCTGAAGAATGTGTTCATATGAATTTCATATTATTTCATAATCAAAACGTGCCAAGCAAGGTGTATAAAAAGCAATTAGAGACCTCAGACATTTAACAGATTTTCTTGAATTTATTATCTTCTTTGATGCGGTTCGTGATGATTTTGACACAAAACGCTCCCTATTTAGAGTCTTGCACTGTTTTCTTCTTTCCCTCCAGGCTATGATATTATTGGCCCACTTATCCCCGAATTATATCCATATTTATGGTGCGAGGATTTAATTACGAGCCTGTTTCATACAAGACTACATACGGTTAAAGATATTATATGAGTAGTCAATATCCCATCATGCCTTGGGCAAGTGGGTTTGGCAGGAAGTTGCTTTGATTGATGGTTTCTGATTCCGCGCATGCGTATATTTGGACTGGATTTCTCTCTCAGTCCCAGTTTGAAGTTTTTGGAATATACAAACGCAAAGAAAGTAAGTGAATTTATATTATTGGAGCACTTATATAATATAACTATGAGTTATTGGTGAAAAACATAAGTGTAAAATCAAGGTATATAGAAACAGCTGTTCTGTCATAAATCATGCAACCTAATGTAAAGTTTAGATTTCGAATACTCCAGGTGATATTAATCTTCATAAAGCATGTATTAAATTATTTTAAGAAAAGGTGCCTTTTCAGGTAACCTTTGGATTTTTATTTTATTAAGAATTAGATTTTCTGTTTTTAAATGTTCGCTTTGCTAGAGAACTATTTCACAAGATACATGTAGACATTATTTTCGTTGTTGTATAATATAAATTTATCAACGTTCACTTATCATAATGGATGCCCATAGTAAATTGTATAGGAAATATTAAGATATAATCAATTTAAGGAAATAAATGGTGATTAAATCTATGCAATACCAAAGGGAGTATATATTATTAATGTATATTATTATGTTTTTAATCACAAAGGATCCCACAAAGATCCACAAAAAGTATTTTAAATCAAAGCAAAGCGTAGATATTTACAATCTTAAAGCAATTTCAATTAGGAAGTAATGAATTTTACTCTGCCAGATGATATTTTCCTTAACGAGAAACTTGAACGGGGCGGGCGTCACGCCGTCATAAAACTGTCACCTTTTTATTGCCCTGGGCGTCATATTAATATTTACACGTGCACCGTGGCGAACCGACATTTTCTTAAACACGTACACACACGTCTCTGTGTAATGTGTACACGAGTCGGAAAATATACATATAAGCTTTATTCTAAGGTTAACATTTTCAAACTTTTGTGAAATGAAAAACTGACTTGTCAACTTAATTTAGGCACCGTGAAGAAGCAACATTTTCTTAAACATGTAAACACACTTCGCTGTATTAATTGTGTACATGAGTCGGAAAACATACAAATATGCTTTCATATAAAGATTTAAATTTTCAAAGTTTTGTAAAGTGAAAGACTGACTTATCAACTTCTTTTAGGCATCGTACAGTAGCAACACGTACACACACTCCGCTGTATTAATTGTGTACTTCCGTCTCAAAATATACAAATATGTAATTTTAAAGATTAACATTTTCAAAGTTTTTTAAAAGTGAAAAACTGGCTTATCAACTTTTTCTTTTGCACCATGGCAAACGAACAATTTCTTACCTACACACGTATTGCGATGTGTACATGAGTCGGGAAATATACATATATAGTTTTATTTAAAGATATAGAGATTATTAACTAAGTGTGTTTCCGTATCATTAATATCGTATATTTGAAATATTAATTTCATTATGCGAGTCTTTAGCAAGCATAATACGTTTCATTATTTTCTATTCCTATCAATTTTTTTAATATGATATTAATGATTAACAAACGGGATTGATAATTGTTTTATCATATAATGTCATTATCAAAATAAGGGCTTATGATGCAAATCTGATAAGTGAAATGACCCAGTTTTAACGGGGTAATTTCATTGACAGAACACCAAGGTCAAGGTCACTATGATGGTGATATTAATGTGTGTTTGTAACCTGCCTGGAAATAGTCCTGAATTAAACGATGAAGAACACGAAGACTCCCGATTTCCTGTTCTTGAGGAATTTTCTAATCATTTTATATTATCTAATAATTTTTAAGAACTCATAAATCATTTGGTCACGTAGCAAGAGCAAGGGAAGTAATTCTAGTTTCAACGTTTGAAAAATGGCGCTGCTTTGGTTGCTTCCTTTGTTTTATGACAATATGTACAGGGTCTGTTAGTGTTTCAAATAACGTATTTTCATCTCTCAAGAACTGCAAAATAGTTCAAACGATACTAAGTGCGGCTGCACAGTAGGTAGTCTAACATTTAGCTTCTGAAATGAATTTTTACAAATTAAAAAAATAAATTAAAATTAAAATTAAAAAAGAGCCTCTGAGATGTGTTCATTAAACTGAGCTCAGAGTCGTTTTGTAGACTTGCCTAGATGATCAAACAATTAAGGGGCCTGGATGACAGACTTCACTGAAGGCGGCATATCAAGATACATTTTGTACACAGTAAATTTAGCTAATTCCTGTGTGCTGTTGGTTTATTTGCACTGACGTTTTGTATGGTTTTGGAACGCATCTACAATTATCTTGGCCTTGTTAGAAATATAAATGTACTGTGCCATGTCAGAGTTTTTGTTCGAATATTCATTCAAGCAATATACTCGGGTTGGAGCTATTCAGTGACATAAGTAAACAGTTTAGGATTCTCATGAAATGCATGGAATTTTGCGTAAGTGGTTGGTGTATTTGACCGTTGACCTGTTTTGCATATTTATCATATTTGGATTCCGACAACACCCTCTATTACATGTATATGATATTTTAATTTTCATAGTGTTTTGAGGTGAAAGGTTGACAACTTCTTTTCGGCACTGTAGGCAAACAACACTTTCTTGAACAATGCAATGAATGTAATGAGTACATGGGTCGAAAAATAAACTACGCTTTGTTAATTATTATAATAAATAATAAGGGTAATGTATGTGTTAAAATAGTGTAAAACCCCCATACATCAAATATATGCTCAAATTCCTAACCAATTAAACAGTAAAGTATTGTCGGAAAAGATGTGTGAACAGTACTGAATTTAACATGTATTATGTTTTGACAGAATCATATAGATAAAAGCACTCCGCTGGTATATTTCTTTTTTATCATACTATAGATATTCTAACCCAAAGACTTCTTTTGAAGTTCATGATATCTTAACCGTTACTTCACTCTAACCAGAAAAGGGATCACCAATTGACAATCAAGTCTAGATTTGGTTTCAGATACAGTCTAATGTAATAGGGAGAAATTTTAACCCCCATGTCCCATATCTCTGAAGCTCATTTTCAATATATGACAAAGTAGTCATATATTTAAAATATATCATATCAGATACTAAAAATGACAGTCTGTTTTGTACTATTCTACTCAAATTCATCCTAAAAAAAGATATGATATTATATTATATTATTATATTTATATTATGATATTATCCTGATCTTTTAGGTTTTAATGGAAAATACATTGCTAATATTCCGAGATCCTGTTCCAAGATTTAATTAATGGTAACTTTTTTTATGATAAAAATCATCGAAACTGTTACTTTTTTATCGATCTATAGTATAATGTTTGAAAGTAAAAATAACTAATGAGATCAGAACATCAGAATATATATATAATTTGAAAACACAAAAGTCTGTGACTGTTTTGAATCCAGAATTTATATATCGGTGAATGCAGAACACCTTAACCACTTAACAAACCATGGTGTTTACGTGGTTAAGACGAAGCTAAACAACTGATAGTTGATGTTCTTTTGTGTTCAGTATCTTTGACAGAGGCAATATTTCACAGATCAAAGTATCAGAAATACGAGATACACCGTTAAGATTGTGAACAAATAATGTATTGATTCTTTGAAAACCAAGCGCAGTGACGATGTTGGTAATGTTTTGTTATTGCACATAATATAACCTCACATCAAATAGTACAAAGTAATCGTCTAAACGGCTTATATGTTAGTGCACAAATATTAGCCATTGACAAATCATTAAAATTCAAAACATGCACCTTCCTCGTCAATTCACAGCCATTGTCACATGTCTTTATATACCAACAGCTCCTGACAACGACCCGAGACGATGCGCTGCCTTTATTTGCTTGCTGTGACCCTCACAGTTGTTCTTCTAGCGTCGTCGATGGCTGATGACAGCGAAGAGGAAGAAGCAACAGGTAACATACAGAGTGATGTAGTGGGTAGCATGCTGGCCTCTCGCGCCTAAATTCCGGGTTCGAATCCCGTTGGAGATACCAAAAGTGTGACCTGGGTCTTCAAAGGTGTTGTGTACCTGTTCAAGACACTTCATTCAAACTCACCCATAAACACTTTGGATGGTTAAGTAATATCCGAAGTCCTTTACTTTGTGTTTAAAATCGTGTAGTGATCTAGATTTTCCCCTAGTAACTGAATAGATATGACAGGTGTTTATGGATATATAACCATTCATTACTGATTAGCGAGGTTTAGGTTTTAGCATTACATTATAAACGTCATAACTCAATAACAAAGAAGTTGTATATCCATAAAACTTGTCATATACATGTATGTACATTGAACCATCAACTTCTAGAATGGCTCTCAAATAATTAGTATATGAATACACAATGACAAATCTAAGATTGTGAGAAACTTTGAGTTCACTAGAATAATAGATATATTTTAATAGGCGTTAATTGATTCTAGATCGTTTGAATCGTCTGTACTCCCGGGTTGAGAAATGGAAACAGTTTCAGCTTAATTTCATGCAGTATAATGAATAAATTCCTTCGCGAGGCATAACATCATTTAAGTCTTGCTGAATTTCGTCCCATTTCCCGTACCATCGTGTCAGCGTGCTTCATCTAGACTAAAATGTGCCATGAGAAATATCTATATTTCTTATCTGTAATATTCGTGTACCACAAAAAAGTACTTCAAAACGAAAGGGTAACGAGAAGCAGCAAGGTTTAAAGTAGCTGGTGATGAGACTGGTACAGATTATGAGGGAAGTTGAATTACGTGCTGAGGAAATCAATGAGGAGAGTGTATATAGGTACCCTTATATACAAGTTTAGCCTTGTACACAATCGCTTACTTATCAACAAATATAGCCACAGTAAGTGAACATTTTATGCATTAGGCTTTTTATCTTTCCAAAGGCATTCCGCATATTTATGTGATAAAGCTGAGATATTCACTAAATAATTGGTGACCGTCTGTCAATAAATTGAAATAAAAACGTTGTATATACTAGCGATAACTGACGACCTATCCCCGGAGTACCTGTGGTCAGAGAGTATGGGAACATTAGAGCACCTGTGGTCAGAGAGTATGGGAACATTAGAGCACCTTTGGTCAGAGAGTATAGGAACATTAGAGCATCTGTGGTCAGAGAGTATAGGAACAATAGAGCACCTGTGGTCAGAGAGTATGGGAACATTAGAGCACCTGTGGTCAGAGAGTATGGGAACATTAGAGCACCTGTGGTCAGAGAATATAGGAACATTAGAGCACCTGTGGTCAGAGAATATAGGCACATTAGAGCACCTGTGGTCAGAGAGTATGGGAACATTAGAGCACCTGTGGTCAGAGAGTATAGGAACATTAGAGCACCTGTGGTCAGAGAGTATAGGAACACTAGAGCACCTGTGGTCAGAGAGTATGGGAACATTAGAGCACCTGTGGTCAGAGAGTATGGGAACATTAGAGCACCTGTGGTCAGAGAGTATAGGAACATTAGCGCACCTGTGGTCAGAGAGTATGGGAACATTAGAGCACCTGTGGTCAGAGAGTATAGGAACATTAGAGCACCTGTGGTCAGAGAGTATAGGAACATTAGAGCACCTTTGGTCAGAGAATATAGGAACATTAGAGCACCTGTGGTCAGAGAATATAGGAACATTAGAGCACCTGTGGTCAGAGAGTATGGGAACATTAGAGCACCTGTGGTCAGAGAGTATAGGAACATTACAGCACCTGTGGTCAGAGAGTACAGGAACACTAGAGCACCTGTGGTCAGAGAGTATGGGAACATTAGAGCACCTGTGGTCAGAGAGTATAGGAACATTAGCGCACCTGTGGTCAGAGAGTATGGGAACATTAGAGCACCTTTGGTCAGAGAGTATAGGAACATTAGAGCACCTGTGGTCAGAGAGTATAGGAACATTAGAGCACCTGTGGTCAGAGAGTATGGGAACATTAGAGCACCTTTGGTCAGAGAGTAAAGGAACATTAGAGCACCTGTGGTCAGAGAGTATGGGAACACTAGAGCACCTTTGGTCAGAGAGTATGGGGACATTAGAGCACCTGTGGTCAGAGAATATAGGAACATTAGAGCACCTGTGGTCAGAGAGTATAGGAACACTAGATCACCTGTGGTCAGAAAGTATGGGAACATTAGAGCACCTGTGGTCAGAGAGTATGGGAATATTAGAGCACCTGTGGTCAGAGAGTATAGGAACAATAGCGCACCTGTGGTCAGAGAGTATGGGAACACTAGAGCACCTTTGGTCAGAGAGTATGGGAACATTAGAGCACCTGTGGTCAGAGAATATAGGAACATTAGAGCACCTGTGGTCAGAGAGTATGGGAACATTAGAGCACCTGTGGTCAGAGAGTATAGGAACATTAGAGCACCTGTGGTCAGAGAGTACAGGAACACTAGAGCACCTGTGGTCAGAGAGTATGGGAACATTAGAGCACCTGTGGTCAGAGAGTATAGGAACATTAGCGCACCTGTGGTCAGAGAGTATGGGAACATTAGAGCACCTTTGGTCAGAGAGTATAGGAACATTAGAGCACCTGTGGTCAGAGAGTATAGGAACATTAGAGCACCTGTGGTCAGAGAGTATGGGAACATTAGAGCACCTTTGGTCAGAGAGTAAAGGAACATTAGAGCACCTGTGGTCAGAGAGTATGGGAACACTAGAGCACCTTTGGTCAGAGAGTATGGGGACATTAGAGCACCTGTGGTCAGAGAATATAGGAACATTAGAGCACCTGTGGTCAGAGAGTATAGGAACACTAGATCACCTGTGGTCAGAGAGTATGGGAACATTAGAGCACCTGTGGTCAGAGAGTATGGGAATATTAGAGCACCTGTGGTCAGAGAGTATAGGAACAATAGCGCACCTGTGGTCAGAGAGTATGGGAACACTAGAGCACCTTTGGTCAGAGAGTATGGGAACATTAGAGCACCTGTGGTCAGAGAATATAGGAACATTAGAGCACCTGTGGTCAGAGAGTATGGGAACATTAGAGCACCTGTGGTCAGAGAGTATAGGAACATTAGAGCACCTGTGGTCAGAGAGTATAGGAACACTAGAGCACCTGTGGTCAGAGAGTATGGGTACATTAGAGAACCTGTGGTCAGAGAGTATAGGAGAATTAGCGCACCTGTGGTCAGAGAGTATGGGAACATTAGAGCACCTGTGGTCAGAGAATATAGGAACATTAGAGCACCTGTGGTCAGAGAGTATGGGAACATTAGAGCACCTGTGGTCAGAGAGTATAGGAACATTACAGCACCTGTGGTCAGAGAGTATAGGAACACTAGAGCACCTGTGGTCAGAGAGTATGGGAACATTAGAGCACCTGTGGTCAGAGAGTATGGGAATATAAGAGCACCTGTGGTCAGAGAGTATAGGAACAATAGCGCACCTGTGGTCAGAGAGTATGGGAACATTAGAGCACCTTTGGTCAGAGAGTATGGGAACATTAGAGCACCTGTGGTCAGAGAATATAGGAACATTAGAGCACCTGTGGTCAGAGAGTATGGGAACATTAGAGCACCTGTGGTCAGAGAGTATAGGAACATTAGAGCACCTGTGGTCAGAGAGTATAGGAATACTAGAGCACCTGTGGTCAGAGAGTATGGGAACATTAGAGCACCTGTGGTCAGAGAGTATAGGAACATTAGCGCACCTGTGGTCAGAGAGTATGGGAACACTAGAGCACCTTTGGTCAGAGAGTATGGGAACATTAGAGCACCTGTGGTCAGAGAGTATGGGAACATTAGCGCACCTGTGATCAGAGAGTATGGGAACACTAGAGCACCTTTGGTCAGAGAGTATGGGAACATTAGAGCACCTGTGGTCAGAGAGTATGGGAACATTAGAGCACCTGTGGTCAGAGAGTATGGGAACATTAGAGCACCATTGGTCAGAGAGTATGGGAACATTAGAGCACCTGTGGTCAGAGAGTATGGGAACATTAGAGCACCTGTGGTCAGAGAGTATGGGAACACTAGAGCACCTTTGGTCAGAGAGTATGGGAACATTAGAGCACCTGTGGTCAGTGAGTATGGGAACATTAGAGCACCTGTGGTCAGAGAATATAGGAACATTAGAGCACCTGTGGTCAGAGAGTATAGGAACATTAGAACACCTGTGGTCAGAGAGTATGGGAACATTAGAGCACCTGTGGTCAGAGAGTATGGGAACATTAGAGCACCTGTGGTCAGAGAGTATGGGAACATTAGAGCACCTTTGGTCAGAGAGTATGGAAACACTAGAGCACCTTTGGTCAGAGAGTATGGGAACATTAGAGCACCTGTGGTCAGAGAGTATGGGAACATTAGCGCACCTGTGGTCAGAGAGTATGGGAACACTAGAGCACCTTTGGTCAGAGAGTATGGGAACATTAGAGCACCTGTGGTCAGAGAGTATAGAAACATTAGCGCACCTGTGGTCAGAGAGTATTGGAACACTAGAGCACCTTTGGTCAGAGAGTATGGGAACATTAGAGCACCTGTGGTCAGAGGGTATGGGAACATTAGAGCACCTGTGGTCAAAGAGTATGGGAACATTAGAGCACCTGTTGTCAGAGAGTATGGGAACATTAGAGCACCTGTGGTCAGAGAGTATGGGAACATTAGAGCACCTTTGGTCAGAGATTATAGGAACATTAGAGCACCTGTGGTCAGAGAGTATGGGAACATTAGAGCACCTGTGGTCAGAGAGTATGGGAACATTAGAGCACCTGTGGTCAGAGAGTATAGGAACATTAGAGCACCTGTGGTCAGAGAGTATGGGAACACTAGAGCACCTTTGGTCAGAGAGTATAGGAACATTAGAGCACCTGTGGTCAGAGAGTATAGGAACATTAGAGCACCTGTTGTCAGAGAGTATGGGAACATTAGAGCACCTTTGGTCAGAGAGTATATGAACATTAGAGCACCTGTGGTCAGTGAGTATGGGAACATTAGAGCACCTGTGGTCAGAGAGTATAGGAACACTAGAGCACCTGTGGTCAGAGAGTATAGGAACACTAGAGCACCTGTGGTCAGAGAGTATGGGAACATTAGAGCACCTGTGGTCAGAGAGTATAGGAACATTAGAGCACCTGTGGTCAGAGAGTATGGGAACACTAGAGCACATTTGGTCAGAGAGTATGGGAACATTAGAGCACCTGTGGTCAGAGAGTATAGGAACATTAGAACACCTGTGGTCAGAGAGTATAGGAACACTAGAGCACCTGTGGTCAGAGTGTATGGGAACATTAGAGCACCTGTGGTCAGAGAGTATGGGAACATTATAGAACCTGTGGTCAGAGAGTATAGGAACATTAGCCCACCTGTGGTCAGAGAGTATGGGAACACTAGAGCACCTTTGGTCAGAGAGTATGGGAACATTAGAGCACCTGTGGTCAGAGAGTATAGGAACATTAGCATACCTGTGGTCAGAGAGTATGGGAACACTAGAGCACCTTTGGTCAGAGAGTATGGGAACATTAGAGCACCTGTGGTCAGAGAGTATAGGAACATTAGAGCACCTGTGGTCAGAGAGTATGGGAACATTAGAGCACCTGTGGTCAGAGAGTTTAGGAACATTAGAGCACCTGTGGTCAGAGAGTATAGGAACATTAGAGCACCTGTGGTCAGAGAGTATAGGAACATTAGCGCACCTGTGGTCAGAGAGTATAGGAATGTTAGAGCACCTGTGGTCAGAGAGTATAGGAATGTTAGAGCACCTGCGGTCAGAGAGTATGGGGACATTAGAGCACCTGTGGTCAGAGAGTATAGGAATGTTAGAAAACCTGTTGTCAAAGAGTATGGGATTGTCAGAGCACCTGTGGTCAAAAAGTATGGGAACATTTGAGCACCTTTGGTCAGAGAGTATAGGAATGTCAGAGCACCTGTGGTCAGAGAGTATAGGAATGTTAGAGCACCTGTGGTCAGAGAGTATTGGGACATTAGAGCAGCTGTGGTCAGAGAGTATAGGAATGTTAGAAAACCTGTGGTCAAAGAGTATGGGATTGTCAGAGCACCTGTGGTCAGAGAGTATGGGTTTATTAGAGGACCTGTGGTCAGAGAGTATAAATATGTCAGAGCACCTGTGGTCAGAGAGTATGGGGACATTAGAGCACCTGTGGTCAGAGAGTATAGGAATGTTAGAAAACCTGTGGTCAAAGAGTATGGGATTGTCAGAGCACATGTGGTCAGAGAGTATTGGGGCATTAGAGGACCTGTGGTCAGAGAGTATAGATATGTCAGAGCACCTGTGGTCAGATAATATAGGCATGTTAGAGCAGCGGTGCATCTCTCAACTCCCCTATGCAAGACATAATTCTTGCCAATCTCCATCACTAGCTGATTTAAGCCTTGCAGTATTTCCTGAAGGTTTTCGTGCTAGGAAATCGGAGCCCACTATGCATTTCAGGCGCTGCGACCCACTATATTAGCACTTAAAAGCGAGGGAAGTACTGCAAGGCATAAATCAGCCAGTAATTGAGATTGGCAAGAGTCATGCCTTGCGCTGGGAAGTTGTGCATCTTTTGGTATTCGGTAAAGTCAAACAACATTGTGAACATCGAGTATTTTCTCCCCTTAATGAGTGTTTACAATACTGATATATCTCTGTCCTATTTCCAGCAATATGTGACGGATATGAGGTAGACGTCTACACGAAACCAGACAACAAAAGGAAAGTGTTCGCCAAGAAGAATGCAAAGTACGAGATTACCGTCATCGAGAATATCAGAAGAGATAAAAACACTGTGTATTGGTGCGACCTTAAGGTACGTTACATGGCACGGTTAAAATATGGTAATTCTTAATCATAAGTGTCCTCCAATGAAAGCTTTTGGTGCAAGGGACTAGGGGCAAGTAATTCCAGACAGCCATCCTTTCGTCTGTTTCCGTAACATTAGTAACGTGTTTACGAATGACTTCGCATGCTTTCAAATGATAATCGTTTAATATGTATGGTGAGTCTGTTTTGTCTGCATTAACACAGGACAAAAAGTGGTGGAATCCGCTTGCCGGATCCTTCCAAATTCCTCCGTATTCCTAAGGATCCGGCACTTTTTGCAAGAATCCGGAAGGATCCGGAAATCGGATTCCACCACTTTTTGTCCTGTGTAACCTGGTAAATAACACGCGCCTATACGGGGCATACTCAGACCCTATGGAGAGAAATCTGTAGAACCAGTACTATTCTGGTGGATGCACTAATTTGAAAACTTTATTCTTCGGAATACGTCGCACCATTTTATTCGAATACAGATAAACGTTTACGGCTTATCGGATCGTGTTATGATTTGTTTTACCCATTAAGATATCAATATATTGCATAAACTTTAATAATAAATGGCAAATTTGAGACAACATAATGTGCAAAAAACGCGCTACAGCGCCTTTAATGTCTATACACAGTATACTAACACCATCACATTGTGTGTACACAGTATACTAACACCATCACATTGTGTGTACACAGTATACTTACACCATCACATTGTGTGTACACAGTATACTAACACCATCAAACTATGTGTACACAGTATACTAACACCATCACACTATGTGTACACAGTATACTAACACCATCACATTGTGTGTACACAGTATACTAACACCATCACATTGTGTGTACACAGTATACTAACACCATCACATTGTGTGTACACAGTATACTAACACCATCACATTGTGTGTACACAGTATACTAACACCATCACATTGTGTGTACACAGTATACTAACACCATCACATTGTGTGTACACAGTATACTAACACCATCAAACTATGTGTACACAGTATACTTACACCATCACATTGTCTGTACACAGTATACTAACACCATCACATTGTGTGTACACAGTATACTAACACCATCACATTGTGTGTACACAGTATACTAACACCATCACATTGTGTGTACACAGTATACTAACACCATCACATTGTGTGTACACGGTATACTAACACCATCACATTGTGTGTACACAGTATACTAACACCATCACATTGTGTGTACACAGTATACTAACACCATCACATTGTGTGTACACAGTATACTAACACCATCACATTGTGTGTACACAGTATACTAACACCATCACATTGTGTGTACACAGTATACTAACACCATCACATTGTCTGTACACAGTATACTAACACCATCACATTGTGTGTACACAGTATACTAACACCATCACATTGTGTGTACACGGTATACTAACACCATCACATTGTGTGTCCACAGATCCCTGATGTGGACGACGTGATGCAACACTACAAGCACTACGACCACAACACGACCCACTTCTGGGTGGAGAAGGGATGTTCCGGTACCTTCAGAATAGAGGAGTGCGATACCTCGTCAGTCAGAGATGGAGGGTAAGTGAGATATACCTTGTCAGTCAGAGACGGAGGGTAAGTGAGATATACCTTGTCAGTCAGAGACGGAGGGTAAGTGATATGAACCTTGTCAGTTAGAGACGGAGGGTAAGTGAGATATACCTTGTCAGTCAGAGACGGAGGGTAAGTGATATGTACCTTGTCAGTCAGAGATGGAGGGTAAGTGAGATATACCCTGTCAGTCAGAGACGGAGGGTAAGTGACATATACCTTGTCAGTCAGAGATGGAGGGTACGTGATATGCACCTCGTCAGTCAGAGATGGTAGGTGCGCGTCAGCGACGGAGCTAAGAGAGATACCTCGTCAGTCAGAGACGGCAGGTAAGTGGGATATCTTGCAAGTCAGAGAGGGTGATAAGTGGGATATCGTGCCAGTCAGAGACGAAGGCTAGTGGGATATCTTGTCAGTCAGAGACGGCGGTTAAGTGGGATATCTTGTCAGTCAGAGACAGAGGTAAGTGGGATATCTTGTCAGTCAGAGACGGAGGTAAATGTGATGTCAGAGACGGGGGTAAGTGGGATATCTTGTCTAAGTGGGATATCTCGTCAGTCAGAGACGGAGGTAAGTGGGATATCTTGTTAGTCAGAGACGGAGGTAAGTGGGATATCTTGTCAGTCAGAGACGGAGGTTAGTGGGATATCTCGTCAGTCAGAGACGGAGGAAAGTGGGATATCTTGTCAGTCAGAGACGGAGGTAAGTGGGATATTTTGTCAGTCAGAGACGGAGGTAAATGGGATGTCAGAGACGGGGGTAAGTGGAATATCTTGTCAGTCAGAGACGTTGGTATGTGGGATATCTTGTCTGTTAGAGACGAAGGCTAGTGGGATATCTTGTCAGTCAGGGACGGAGGTAAGTGGGATATCGTGCCAGTCAGAGACGAAGGCTAGTGGGATATCTTGTCAGTCAGAGACGGAGGTAAGTGGGATATCTTGTCAGTCAGAGACGAAGGGATGTAAAGACCAACATCGTTCTTTTTAGTTCTCAACTCACTGGGAGTTGCAACCTAGTTACCAATTAAGGCGCTGTTTAAGGTTATCTGTCACATTACCTTCACTTCCATACCACGTATACTCAATTATACCGCTGAATTTGGTATATGTCTGAGTTGTAGTATCAGTATTATCAATTTTATCCTTTTTATCAATAATATTATCTCTATTCTCCCAGACCCAAGAAGACGTCGGGCAAGTCACCAATGCAGGGTTCCGTGGTATCACCAAAAGACTCGGGCAAGAATTGGGAGAAAGTGATGAGAGACAAACGCTTCGATATGAAGGCTGTGGATAAACAGGGTCCTAATTTCGTGTAGAGAATATACTTTCATTTGATTGTCCATTCTCTTCCTACAGAGGTTACTCTCTTCAGATTTTCTATCGTACGACAGAAAATCTGAAGGGAGCAACCGCTTTACGAAGAGAATGTTGAATCATGTACGATGAATAACTTGAGGTTATGAATATTAATATTTGTATAGGGAGAAACATACAACGAAATAAAGATATTTCAATTATATTTTTGCTGTAATGAATTATAAACGAATAATTGGATTATGATATTAATATTAAATGTAGTGTCTTAATGTGAAAATATACTATGGGGTAAAGATCATTTTGATTGTAGCATTTAATTGAACAAAAATGATAATCGAAGTAGGATTTCGTGTTGACATTAGTGTATACGTATATTTCATGGTAAAAATATTATGTAAATAGCTTTATGAATGCAATGTGAAGGAAAATAAAAGTTCCAAATCTTAATTGTCTTTACTCGTTTGTTAAATTACTCTCAGGTTACCCGGCACTCTTCTTTACAACTCCGAACAGGAGGAATCATTGAATTGTAGTATTTGTTTGTGATAATTTACAAAAGGAAAGTTACACGTTTGTGAAAATACATTTGAAATAGTTGACGGTAATATATTTCTTTATAATCGTGGAGTGAAATATAATCTCTGGTCTGTGTGACTTGCTATCATAATGAGATTTTCATTTCATAAATTCTTTTCAGAACAAATATGCATGAGGATACTTTCTTGTTAAAATCAGGTTTTATATAATCGACCCTCTTCCGAGGAATACAAGTTTTAAAAAATGATACATCCACCGTGACACTAACTCATATCGCTCGGAAGTTTCCTCGTAATTGTTCTTATTTGGTATTTTGGATGCATATAAGAGTTGCTTTGAACTTAAACTTAACACATATGGTATATATTTTCAAAGCAAAACAGAATGTTATGAAAATACTCAGTTTTACTGTAAGTAAAGCTGTTTGACAATCTTCGTATTCTTTCTAATCCGTTTCGTACTAATGAGATACTCGTATGAATCTGTCAAACAGACACACGACCAGGCTATATCCCTGTCTTATCCCTAATTACAGAATCTCAAGACGTGGTCTACGATAGTCTTAATAATAAATAGAACTATTGGAGCAAGATAACTGCGAGAAACTACAACTACTATATAATATGACCACCAATACGTCTGAGTGTTAACAACATGGCTAATTAGCTCAACATAACAAGATTTGACTATCTTCGGTTATCATCTATCAAGTATTTATTGTATGCATGGATCGATGAAGAAATAATTATACACGTATCATAACCCAATGCCCATACGAAGTGTTATATGAACAAATATGATCAATACGTTACATAGATACAGGTGCTGGTCGTAATTAGTAATTAATTAAGAATAATGAGCACACGTGTTACAGAGCTCTATCTGATTAGCCCCTTGCTCGTTTCCAAAAGTACATGACCAACTGGAGAAACACAGGTAAAGTGTGGAACAGGAGCGTCTCTGGAAGGTTTTGGAATAGAATATTAATAAATATTTGTAACAGAGGGACACATTAGGTCAAGATCAGTATTAACACAAATTGTTGACAGGCTATTGTTTTCATTTCCATATTTTCAAAAATTAAATCAATTAGTTTTAGGAACAGGTACTTATTTTATATATTTATGTAAAAGAATTTAAATGAGTGAGTGAGTATGTTTTTATTTAATCAATGACTGTTCTTAAGCCATTGGTAGCATAACATCTGGTTAGGTGTAATAACGCCTACAGTGACAAATGCCTACGTGGATTAATAGCTACAGTTTTAGTTGTGACAGCGATACGCTTACCTGCACACAAGTGAACTGTTCCAATCCGTGTGCACTAACAGCTGCACTAGAGAAGATAACACATACTGGGGGATTAAGGGAGCAAAGAGCAAAACGTTTACGAACACTTGTCATGAAACTGCTATAGAAATTTAATTTACTGTGTAGGTAAAGCTTTCTCAGTTATTTCCATTATCAATTATCTGTTACAAAATGATAAAACAAACTGAGAAGAACGACATTACAAGTGGGTGATTATATTAACGTATATCATTGTATTTTCGTCTTGCTCAGTCTTGAGGTTGTATTTTGTGTGACATGTGTTCACATATTTTAATCATTTAATAAATATATATGTAACATCAACCGGAACTACAAACGGTACAGCGAAGCAGCAATTTATGATACAAATTTACCGGTACACAAGTAATGAAAGGAAAAAACAGCATTCCGCTTAAGAAAACTATCTGAAACCATTTCCTATAGGCATGGAATCTTTCCTGCATAAGTCAAGTTATGCATACTATTGAATTTTTCAAAATATACATAAATTGTTTTGTCAAAATTTCATTGTAAAAAACATCTAAATCGCAACAAAAATGTCGACAGGGTCACCGAGCAAAGCAAACATATCATCGATGTACACCTCTCTACTTAAAGGGTGGAAAAAAACCAAACATTCATTGTACTCTCCTTGAATGTGCTGAGATTACAAAAATGATAAATACTGTACTTACTGTACTTCTTCTTAAAAGTATTTGCAGTATCAACATTGAATAAAGGCCATACAAGCTTTAGGGATGTATCACAAGGTTGATTAAAAGAATGAATTTAGAAAAAAAGAACATTATAAAAAATATTTATTGATTTTAAAAAGTCTAAATAGCTCCATTTTTTATAGAAATTATAAACGTTAAGGTGAGGATTCCTATAGGCGTCAACATTTATCGCTTAATTGGTAACCTCCCAAAATTTAAACGTCCCACAATTTAGACGCGTTAAAGGGACAGTAGCACGTTTTTTTCGCTCAAATAAGTTGATGAAATGTCACCAATAGTAAAACACCCTTCTCTCTTTGGAAAATCAGTTTTAAAATGAGTGTACATGGTTCGGTAAGGCCATGGGAATGTAATGGGTTTGTAATTCGAAATAATAAAATGTGTTCACATTAAAATGGCCGAGTTGCAATTGTTGCTTCATACGCTTTATTACCACTACGGATAATTGGTTTGTACAATAAGATGTTTACTCTCTAAAGTAAATGTACATGACATACTCTATCATTATAAATGGGATATTTGAAGAAAAAAATATTTGCAAAAAACGTGCTACAGCTCATTTAAAGCATCATCCGGTGTGGTTGGTTGCACTGAAGTTCACTACACTGTTATCTTATCCAACTATGGTCAATGGACCAAACCAATTGAATAACTAGTTGAACACAACTTCACAGGAAACATGTTTTATTACAACAATGAAAAGTACAAATTTCCCATAATCATTTATTACAAATATTATATCCATGATACAGAGATTATTACCCGAGGAAGGGTTCATATGTCTTTTATTAAACGAGATTGAATGTTTATATTGCCCGAGCTAGAGCGGCGGTAAAACATAATTTTGCACCAATTACGTAAAAGATATATAACACACTTTCAGATATACCAAATCTGTTTACCTATGCTATCCCATTTGAATTGCGTAGAAAGCCCCACTTCACGATGACATCTACTATGACGCCCTGAGCAATTGTTACATGACGTCATAGACAACAAAATACTGATATCTGCAAATGTGCTAAATCGAACACATGTTAACTTTTTTAACACATGGGTAATAAACATCAATATAAATCACAAAGACAGCAAAAACATTGAAACTATTAAAACAAGATATGGTACCAAGTGCATAGACAATACGCCTTTACAGCTTTATCAATACTTGTCCGAAAAGAAAGGCATATATCATACACTATCCACTTTTCAGTTTCCTTATTAATTTCCTTATTTGTTAAATACAGACAGAATTAAAATTATGATTACCTATAAGCAGGGCTAAAAGGTTAGCAAAAAGGGCACACGTGGTTTAGAATGCAGAATTGGTTTTTGACTGCTCCCATTGTATGGAGCTAACAACCCCATTTTCAGTCTTTTGATAAACAAGAAAACACCCATGGCGAAGATAACCAAGCAAATGGCGCCATAACATGACGTTACTCAAACGACAGATAACCACAATATCCCATCCTCAAGTACCGACATTTTTTTGCGTATGCTTCCTTCAGAATTACAAGTGCAACTGGCATCACACATCACAAATAAACAATAAACACTGAACTTTTGAAAGTGTGAATATTTAACGTCGCAATATTGTAACTCAGAGGCTGTGACAGGTGTGATATTATCTATGAAATACACGTGGTAATGAGTAGGGTACATAACTCGTTTATCTTTCATATCAAGTGAACGTCCCCCGAGAAATAATTGTGTCCCGCGTAAAGGCTCGGGACAAAGCAAAATCCACATACGCTTGATATTAAAGAGGAAGCTCGCTTATGAAAATGACAGATGAAAATGAAAATTTAATTGATTGAACTATTAAGGGTATGGGGAATTACTTTTCTTAAACATTTCTTTACAATTCCAAATATGTTCTTAAGGTAACATCGTATATTAAAACATATGTGTGGAAAACAAAACTAAAAATGTTAAAATCCATCAATACAAAATATTCAAAACAATCTTAAAATATTTTACAAAAGAAACCTAATTTTTCAACAGCACATAATGTCACATATAACTCACGAGTAAAACGAGTAAAGCAAGTAAAACCCAAACTCTTTCCTATGGTTATCTTTAGTCTTTGCTTCTGATTGAAAATCAAAAGTTTGGAACAATGTTGTTACTTATGTTTCTTTGTATGGCATTTCAGAAAAAAATCAGATTTTTCAATTACCAGAAATCTATATGATATATTTTTTGTCAATCATCAAGAGAAAATATTCACTCTTTCATCAGAAGTTTAATACAAGAGAATATTCACTCTTTCATCTGAATTGTATTAGAAGAAAAAAATCACTCTTTCATCAGAATTATAATACGAGAAAATATTCACTCTTTCATCAGTTTTATAATACAAGAAAATATTTACTCTTTCATCAGAATTATAATACAAGAGAATATTCACTCTTTCATCAGAATTATAATACGAGAAAATATTCACTCTTTCATCAGTTTTATAATACAAGAAAAAAATCACTCTTTCATCAGAATTATAATACAAGAGAATATGCCTACCCTGTTATCAGGAGCACGGTCTGATTAAGCATATTCTGAAATATCAAGTATATTAAAACTAAAGAACTTGTTTTCCAGAAAGATAACCTTCCGAACATTCCATATGACTAGTCAAACCAGATAGTATCAACAGGAAAACTTGTGCCTCCTTCATTTGTGTAAGCATTGTGAGGAGTTCATACGTTTCATAGCATTGTGATTCTACGTGTCGTTGTATTGTCTATAGTGTCTACATAACAATCTATGAAGAGGGTGGTGAGGTACTAATCAGAATAAGAATCTGTATCTCTAAAACGGTCTGGCAGACATGTGTATTTATTTAGTGTGTTTTTTTGTTTTGTTTCTGCAATAGTTTGACATAATTATAAACTAATTTATCATATAATATCCAATTTGATTTAACAAAGTACAAACTTACCCTGTCATGTCATTCGCGAAAACATTTAAAACCATTGAAGACAATATTGATCCTGTTTCTTGTTCATCAGTTCATCAGTTCATCAGTTCATCACTGAGTTCATCAATTCTTCAGTTCTTCAGTTCTTCAGTTCTTCAGTTCTTCAGTTCATCAGTTCATCAGTTCATCGGTTTATCGGTTCATCAGTTCTGCAGTTCTTCAGTTCATCAGTTCATCAGTTCTTCAGTTCATCAGTTCATCAGTTCATCAGTTCATCAGTTTTCAGTTCATCACTGAGTTCATCAGTTCTTCAGTTCATCAGTTCATCAGTTCATCAGTTCATCAGTTCATCAGTTCATCAGTTCTTCAGTTCATCAGTACATCAGTTCATCAGTTCTTCAGTTCATCAGTTCATCAGTTCTTCAGTTCATCAGGTCACCAAGCGTACGTGTATATACTCTCAGCTAAATGTATTCAGTAACTTTGTTCACATGTGTCCTTTTAAGACAAATCTATATCCGTCATCAAATACAACTGAAGTATATGGACGTCACATTTGACTATTTTGATGTTGTTGAAGTATTAAAGTCGTTTCGGTTCTAACAAAGATACTCGACTGGTCTTATTTCATAGATACTATGTTTATTCCACTGTAAAGATGGTTACTCTGTTATCTCGGAATTGGACTTGAATTTCACGTCTGGCACGTTCTCTGAAGTACGAAGGACAAAACAGCTTCAGAAAAGCATCTCTGAAAGGACGATATGTTACAGCATAGATGAAGACATTCCAAACACTGTTGGATATAACAACAGTATATCCGATCTGCATCACCACGACACTTTCCTCTTTCAGTAAGTTGTTGACCAGAAGGGCAATGGCTAATGGAATGTAGCACACACCATAGACAATGGTCGATACCAACATGGTATTGGTGAACTGTGTTGGCATGGCTTGGCTGCTTGCATTCTCATTTCGTTTTCTTTTCCCCAGCTCCAGACGAATTCTAATGAGAAGACCAATGATGACGAAAGCTACCAGAAAAGTAAGTATTCTTGAATAAGACCTGAATGTAGTTGGGTTATTTTGGGTGTAAAATCCCAATGATTTGTTGTAACTTCCTGCGCCATCGGTAGCGAGAAAGATAATGGTTCGGGTCAGGTTGACAAGAAACAGCACGGTGAATGCAACTGTGAATCTCTTTAATGTCATGAGTCGGGGGTAGTGAAGAGGATGACACACAGAGATGTACCTGTCCACAAGAGCGAGCATGATGTTGAAGACATTCTGTGTAATGATGAACGACATCAGTATTGAAGACACTCTTCCATATGAGTCTGGGTAGGCAAACTCATTCAAAATCTTAGATGGCACAACGAATACAATAATGTATAACCCATATGCCAAATCCCATGTCGCCATCACTGCGATATTCCATAAGGTAGGGTGATGGAGTTCCTTTGACTTGACGATGACGATGATGACTATGATGTTTGTCACCAGAACCAGACCCGAAAAGACGGAGTACAGAGCTACAGACGTCGTGTCTGCATCTTCCAGCGACATTGTTGTCTAAACCGTGTATTCTTCCTAACCTTTTTGCTACTGTTCTCATGTGCTCAAGATTCACTCATGGATATTGTCCAACATAAACAACTCAAGGCTATAACCCTATCGCACCCCAATTAGAGATAATTAAAACCGGATCGAACTAACGAACAGTGGAGTTACTGGAAGGTACAATTATAAGGCTCACATTACGCTTCCTCGCCGTTGTATTGTCATACTATCAGTAAGTCGGTGTAAGTTATATGACTAATGAACAGTAAGAAACAGAAGCACATGTTCAGTTAAGGAGAGATGGGACCAAGAAATCGAACTAGCTTACGGCAACATTTTAATAAGTCTCAACTAGGGCTTCCACGGGTACTCGAGTACTCGACTGAGTACGAGTCGGGTTTAGCTGGACTCGAGTCCATTTTCTTGGACTCGAGGACTCGATAAAATATTACTTTATTTCACATTAATTTCATCCTGTGCAAGTTATATACATGTCGTGCCTGAAATAAGATTTAACAACAACTGCAGAGGGACCCCTATATGTCGTGGTTATACCACATTACCTTCCATACGTTACAAGTGAACACCAGCGTTGGTCGAATCGGCTACTTTCATTGCCACAGTCACAAATTTCAGTGAAAATCATACAATGCAACCAAATAAAATATTGAATGATGACATCAGATGAAGTTTATACCAACACATGTAAGTGAATATGAAGCTTATATGGTTTATATGCCTTTTGTTCATTAATAATTCTATGTTGGTCGAATTGACAAGCAACAGTAGACAGGATTCATATTTATTACTGAATGTAACGCTTTTTCATAACAAAGATAAAATAAATGTATTCTCTTAATATTTCAGTATATTTGTAAAATAAAAAGGCAATCATTTAAATATTATATCATAACAGAATAATGATAATGATGCCGACATATGAGGTGAAATAATCCATGTTAAGTGCATGGTCAAATCACCAGGGGCACAACCAATCAAAATGCGAGAATTTTAATAGCTTGGACATAATCAACCCACACATGGAATATGAAACGAATTTACAGATTAATAAGGAATTTACATCTATAAGCGGTCCATTTATTAGTAGGGATGTGAATTTATAAAGTTTAACGAATTGTTGACATTGAATTAAAGGTGCATCCATTGTGTTTCATAAAATTTTATTTGGCTTTAATACGTTCCAACACACCATATGTGGTGTTTACAATACAAACAAATTCACTCAGCTTGCATATTCATCCCAAATCGCCAAAAATATCATAATTACTAGTTTCCAATTAAAATCGAGTAACATCATTATGCATGTGCAGAAACCGAAAGTGCACGTCCTATTTACATGCACAGTACTTATATGACCTATTGAACATTATCAACCCAAACCTGTTAGTTTGTCTGGTTTAAATAAGATTCCAAAATTACGTTTGACTCATTGGCGCGCGCCACACGCGGGGCATTGTCCGGTTTTCGGTCAGAAATCGATACTTTTACCTTCATATCGTCAATATACTAAGCCGATTATCACAAAAATTGTAGTTTTCGGTAACAGTTGGTACTTCTCGATAAAATAAGACCATTTATAACGTTTGGCATATTTGACCCCAACAACACAATGGATGTACCTTTAATACGTATCTTTCTAAACCTATAGAAGTAGGATAATATGTTTATAATAAATTCTATTTGTTTACTGCGTCTTAATTATTGTAATTAAATATCTCAACCAATTTGTACTTGATACTTGCCACCCTTCATGAAATGATCAAGACAATTCTCTGTTTATATATTTAGAGCGCAGTCAAATGCTTTCGTCCAATCATATGATTGTATTGTGGTCACGTGGAGTACAATTATATCCCGATAAAGATGTACACTTGTTTGGTTGCGTTCGGGTATCATGCTCATAAAACTGGTTCACAGACTTTTATTAAAAACAAACAATGCCAACCTTCTCTGTCATCTGCATGCCTTTATCACAGAGATAGAAAATAAATAACCTAAATATCGTTTTATTTGAACCTAAATATAGATGTTAGGTTTATGAACTGTAGTGCTGAACGTTGCATGGATACTGAGGGACATATGGCCACATTGTATCGCGAAACGGGTAGTAGTTCGCAGTGTATTCTTATCTAAAACCTCAAAGACAAACAAAATGTTAGAGTGACATGCTACTACGTAGTTGAAATGTATTTATTTCGAGTACTCGAGTCCGAGTCGAGTCCAACCCCTCGAGCATTCTAGAGTCCATATTTTGGACCCGTGGAAGCCCTATCGAGTACTCGAGTCCGAGTCGAGTCCAACCCCTTGAGTACTCGAGTCCATTTTTTTGGACAACATATATTGATTACGTTGGTTTGGGCATAGGCTAGGCTTTACACGGGAAGCCCTTAAATTTACCGTAACGTATTCGAATTGAATGCGTGTCTCAAGTTAGTGACGAATTTAAATAACCGGGTACAACATCAACTGATAGTTATTCTTTCACCGTGCACTCTTAGATTGATAATATGTTCAATAATGATTACACGGTATGCCGTCAAAGTTACACTAGTACTTGAAATTATCAAAACTGCCTTGACGTCAGGTTGTTTTACGTTTATGTAGGTAATTTTAAAAATGACGTTAAAGTGATGAAAAACGTTGGGTGACCCCCTGTTATTATTTCTGAATTCGATTTTTCAGTTAACTGCACACATCATATTTAAGTATTAGCAAAATCTAAAATATGTGTGTTAGTGAAAAATTCTGTTGAACATGCGAAACACGATGATAAAAATGCCGTTTTTAATTAAAAATAGTTTAATCTATTTTTTCTTCTTTCCCAGCGTCATTTATTGTCAAAATAAAGACTTGGTATACATCCCCATATGTGATTGAAATGTTTATTTAAAGGATTCGGAGTTTATTCGTTGAAAGCGAGCGCTTAATTTGAATACATCAAAAATACAGTCAAAAATGACGTGCAAATTTGTGTATAAGCCTCGCTCTCGCTCGGGAAATACAAAAAAATAACACTCGTTAATATGGCACACTTCCTCGGGTAATAATCTATATATAGTCAATGTCCTGTCTGCAGGATTAATTTAAAACAATTTAGTGTATCATCTGTAAGGGTAAATTATTTCAAACAAATTCAGCAAAAAAGTTAATAATATATTTTGGAACAGAACAAAACAATCTATATTAATTGATAAGATTATTGTGTTTAATGTGTGTGAAATAAATCAATGTATTAAATTGTCACTCCAAAATTTAGTTTCATAGGAGGGAAAGTATATATAAGCGATGTGTATTCTCTATCAAAATAAACATAGTATATAGCTTCAATAGTTTCACATAAAAGGAGCTTTCAATTTTACAAATCAATCTATATATTATTCAAACAGAAAACATGGGTTCTCCTGTGTGGAACCTGACCTATATTTAATACTCCAGTATTCTCAATTTGAGAAACGGTTTGACTGTTGAACCAATCATTGTCAGTCCAGAATAAGACGAGCCGATTTACGTACATCATTCAACATTTTTTTTACATATTTTTAAATTGTATTAAATGTTCCGAGTTTTAGCATTTAAATGATACTTATCGTTGCCTGGCAACAAGATTTATTTTTACCAAACCTAGTTGTGCATAACAATGAAAAGGATGCATTCATAACTTACGTTTGCCGCGGATAAGTTAAAAGAGAATAAAATAAAAATGGGGCTGAACATCAAAACTTTTGAAGTAGCTATGGTTTCAATGCGCTTCATCATTATTTGACGAAAAATATCATGTCAATGAAACAGACAGGACCCTTATAGGGATATCTATGTGTATTCAGACAAACTAATAATTAAATATATGAATGAAATAAATAAATAAACGATAGGAACCTTGGAAAATCTACAAGAAAGGATCTAATACAGTCTTTTCCAGAAAGTAAGAGTTATCCCGCCGAAACGAAACTCTCTTATCACCGAAAAACCACAAAAATCACGTTCCAATAATGGCACCGCTTCTGGTGCGTTCAGTCCATTATTATTCAGTATACACTGGCCAAGGAAACATATGGAATGCATGGAAAGACTGTTGCGTGGCATAATTACAACATAAAAGTTGTTACCGGTAGGGTTGTTACTTTACATCATTTGCTTTCCAGGTTTTTCACTTGAACGTTGTGAATTAAGATATATGTTTGGTTGTCCAGAAATAGTGAAAAAAGCTTGAGTGCTAAATATTGTTTGTTTTGAGGGAAGGAAAGAATTGAACATTCAATCCATTTCAAGATTAAAATTTATGATTTTCAACATGTCAACATCGGAAATGTATATATTAGTACAATATTCAAGAATACGGTAGTGCATTGACTTTTTTCAAAACACCTGATTTAACATTTTTAACGTTGGTTGATAAATAGAGAATCTCACCCAAATGTCTTCTGATATCAAATATATCAACACGAGTTGATAAAAGTTACAAATATCCGAGGCTTGCCGAGGATAATTTGTTTTGTATCAACATGTGTTGGTATATTTGATATCAGAAGACACGAGGGTGAGATTCTTTTTATCATCCAAAATCATTCTTCATTAGTTTTTAATGAAAAATAAACATAAAACTGCCATTTGGCTTCCAGTGCTGTGATGTCATAGCATTGTGACGTCATCATTATTATGATGTCATAGCATTGTGATGTCATTACAATGTACTTGATGATGCAAAATCATTGTGATATGTCATGTAGCTGACGCCAACAGGGCATTGTTCAAAATCTACTGTCAAAACGAAAAAACTTGATCTCATACAAGCGATATCTCATGTGGAACCCAGTTTTGGATGATAAATGCTTTGAAATAAAAATATGATTAATATGAACCATCCCTTTTTCACATATCCACGCGGAGGGCACTAATTGTTCACTGAAGCTTGTTATTCCTGACCTAAGGAGTTCCGTACGTGTATGTGAACATATATGTAAACAAGAACATATGTGTGTATCAACTAGTTGTAGTTAGGCTTTGTTGACGTACACCATATATGTTTAAACTAACAACATAAGCTTAGTCATACGGCCATTAAAACTTTGAAAATTTTTAATGGCTTTAGTACGCCTCAATGAACTAGAGACTAGCTATAGACTCGTATAACGGGAAAACTCATTTCAATGAGGACGTTAGGCCGTGGACCATGACATGAAATACATTTACACCTTCACGCTTATAGAAATAGCTTCCAGAGGTATCACATGGAGAATCTATTCCGTCCTTCAGCCAATCAAAGAAGTCGTTACAAATGGACAGACCACTAATAGTAGATGTTACAGACGGGTAGACCAAGACACCCGTTTAAGTTTCGTGTAAACACTAGAGCATGGGAGGAAAGTGCACTAGTTTGACAAGCGGCGTCATCACGTTGGCTCAACGGGGCTACAATAGTGGGCGCGAACATGGCTAATTCATTGCGCATTATTTAAGCTATGAATAAGACACGCTGCTGTACCCGGTAAAGATTTGATACGAAGGCTCTCAAAGGAGGATTATTTGAAGAGCCAGCGTCGACCGATCTACTGCAAACATGCGGTCTTAAGGGAAGTAGAAACACTCCCGCACCATTGTGGGCGAATTCTAACGTTATGTTGTCCAAGATGGGGTTTGACAACATTGGTAAAGAAATTTAGGACTATCCACCCTATCACGTGGTTAGTTTTTGGGAACAAATTAGCCAGAAATGATAAAGTGAGTCATTTTTATCCTGCGAGTCAGTGTTACCTGAACCGATGGAGGTCTTGCACAGTGTTCGTTTTCCGAAAATATTTTCACCCCGAGTTTTGATTAGAGACTCCAACAGGGTGAACGAGTTTGATACCAGACCGCATGGATTCGAACCCACGAGTTTAACGCTGTCTCTGCACTGTAGGGACAGCCCAGTAAAGTCTCAGAGGTTCTCAGCGTTCTCCATCCATCCCAAATATGACTCTGGACTCCGTGACTCTTCGGATTATGACTCCTTGAACAGTCCAGGGTCGGTGCGTGGACCTAGCCCTCGGGATTCCTACCAGGATGACCGATACATGACCAGTCTGTCGCCAGGAGGGCTTGACCACTTCCAGACATTACCAGGACCAGCCTGGCACTGGAGCCAGGATGAACCCCATGATCTCAGCACTTCGCGGACTCACCCCAAGCTCGGTGGTTGGGTTGTGAGGGATGCACCACCTTCCCCTTCCTCGGACGATTCTTCCAAACATTCCGATGTGCATCCTCGACATTGCGGGGGAAGGTTTAGCAAAGGGAAAGTGAAGGTGTTCAGGTGTCCGTACTGTGTGATAACCTGCAGTAACCGAGGTCAGCTGCTTGGACATATTCGTATCCATACAGGTACGATATTAAACAGTGAACGGGATTTTAGAAAGTGTGTAGGTTTGACCAAAGATATTGTGAAAGAGTAAATGATAACAGTATATATATATATATGATTTTGTTGAATTTTTCTGAACAAAATATTCCGATACACGCATAAACTAGCGTCAAAAAAATCTACCAAATGTTCAAGAGTCAAAAACATTGTACTGACGTATAAAGTCGGTTGTAAATGCAATATATCAGATGATTTTCTTTCATCGCGGTAAAAGAGAATGTTTTCAAAAATAAAATTTAGGTTTGTTGGCTTGACACATGACCAATCAGTCGTATTAATTAATTCTGAAACATTATCAACATTATCAACTTTTAGCGATTTTGTTGAAACAAAACAAACTCTAAGTAACAACGTATATACATAATATAAAACATATCATATTTTCCAAGTAGTCCGACGTTATGCAGGGCAGGCGTTTGGTTTATACATGGATGAGGGCGTCACTCACAATCAATGTAAATCTTATCAACTAAAGATGCAGTGGTCAGCAAACTGGTCTCCAGAATTGGTTCTTTGGTTGTATTCAGAAAGTTTTACTGTCACATAGTAACGATGTTTTACAATCAATCATAAAATTAACTGGGAAAGTAATTTGTGCATTGGATTTATAAATTCACCTTAACTCAAAAAACATTGTAAAATAAGAGGAAAAAAATATGTTTAAAATATCAAGACGCTTGTTAAATGTTCGTATTACCTGATGTTTAGTCTCATTAGTTTAGTATTTTACATTCAAAAGAAATAATTATGTTCATCAATTCGTACAAATGTTCGTATTAGTTTAGTCTTTTACATTTATAAGAAATACTTAGTTTCATCAATGTGTACAAATGTTCGTATTACCTCATGTTTAATCGCATTAGTTAAGTCTTTTACATTTATAAGAAATAATTATTATCATCAATTTGCACAATTTCAAATTAACCACCAACATGTAAAAAGATAAGTTCGCAGTTAAATGTATTTGCCTCGATTCGACGTCAATAGGAACAGAAATGCGATCATCATATCATATACTTTTCGTTGATGAAGGGTTTTCAACTTTAGTAGGTTACGAATATATACCCCTGCTCAAAAGAAAGTATACCAAGAAAAAATTTGAATATTTTTTTTAATATCTACATTTTATATATGAAATGATTCTGAAACACGTCGCAGGAACACAACACACTGTTTTCATTGACAATAAGCGGAGAATGGCGAGAACTTTCATGCAACACGGGATTTTACCAATGATGACGTTGAGTCGGATCCCATGTAATGCACGTGCAAAATCACTGTATAAAACACATGATACTGTACATCAAGACAGTAGCAACAAAAAACACATGAAAGAAATGCCGAGGTTAACGGCAATACAGAGAGAGAGAGCCATTGAATGGCAGCGACTGACACCCAACGTCATCCGGCGTTTGACGTCATCGATGCGGCGGCGAGCTCAGGCATGCATTGATGCCCATGGTGGACATACTCGGTATTGAAGACGTGTTGAAGGACTATTCCTTTACTTACGAACTCATTTTCAGCATATACAGCTTGACAGTCATATTGAGAATTGTGAATGTTTGACCCCATGTGTCTTTGTACCTCTGTTGGGCATTCAGTTTTTGTTTTATTGACATGAACGTTTCCATTAGTTATGTTAAAATACCACTCTACTGATATATAAAAAAGTTTATTCTATATCTTCATCTGTTTGTCTTCCATGCTTCTTCAAATCCTTGGTATACTTTCTTTTGAGCAGGGGTTTAGATTCATACATTGTCGGCCAAAAGAAACGCCTACCAAATATCTTATCAGCATTCGTAAAAAATATAATGAACAGTTTAGAATTGTTATAGCATTGTGTAGTTGCACCATTTCTGCATAATATACTTAAAATTCAGAAGTTGTCATATCACAAAAGAATATCGATTGTTGAAATGAGAGAACAGAAATTGTTCAGTTTTCGATCAGTTCTTGATCAGAAAAAGATTTGATTCAGATTTGCATACAACAACGAGCAACAAAACAGGCACACATTCGCCTTAAAGTGGTGATGACGCTACAAATGTACGTGGTTACGATGTGAAAGTGAATCAACCGGAATAGCGGTATTCATTGAGGGTTGTTTTCATGAATGTTATTGACTCGAATCACAGTTTTCCCACGAATTCAATGGACTTTCATATTAATTATTGTTTCAGCATAACGTGGAGACCACCATTAATTATATTTCAGAAATTATTTCATCTTTCATATTAAGGAAAATCAAGTAGGCGTTACTTTTGGTCGACAGTGTACTCTTTAAAGGGTAGCTATAGGACACTTCTTGGCATGTATTTAAATTTAAATCGATTGATAATTCATGTTTAACTTCGGCAACGATTTTCGGTATTTACAAATTGATTCTTTTGATGATTTTAGATGACATGACGAAGCCTATAATTAGTGATAAGTATATAAGCATATATAACGTTTAACGTGAATGTGATAGAAATTTTATCGACAGTGCTTTCTCTTGTAAAATTTCCTTTTGAACAAAGCGGGTTTTTTTCGAGTTGTTATTTACGAAATTTACAATAATCATAAGTAAACAAATTATAAATAAAAACAGGGTCGTTTATATGTAGTAAACGTTGGGGTTTTCGGGGGGGGGGGGGGGGGGGGGGCACCAATTGAAAAAGGGGGGGGGGGTCTTCAGCATGGAATCGTACAGTGTTCATTGTTGCCAATATCGAAGTCCACGAACATTAAATTCAACGTTGCTAGATTTTTTTTATCATTTTCATCATCGAAACAAGCACACATACTTTTAAGAAAAAAACAACATAATAGCTTCCCTGCGTTACTTGTTACAATTTCTGACGCAAAATTGTCGTTATAGGGGAAGGTACCTTTAACCCTTAATGGCTGACATAAAACATTTATGATTTTAGTTTAAACGTATTTTCAATGATGCAAATAACATTATTTTGTTTATGAAGGCAAACCAGGCAGAAATAAAATTATAATTGGTTTATATTAAACCATTTAAGCATGTATTTATTCATGTACCAGCGTGTGAACGTGAGTTCTGTGAAGACACAACTCTAAAGAACTATTCTATCACGCCTATATACGAACACTTAATACAACAAACATGTATTAACTATCTTGCAAAACGCCAACAATCAAGACGCCGGTGTCAGCCGTAGGTTTACTCAAGTTTTATAATATATCGTAGTCGATCGATAGAATTATATGTACGTTAACATTAGCACTCCCCTTGATAAATAAGCTTCCTTTTCATGTACATTAAATACAGATTCTTTAGATGATCCTATGTGAAAAGGCTTGAGCATGATCGCCACGAGAAATGCATGGACTTTGAATAACACTTTTAAAAGATTGTGCCTGTTACTGAAGTGCATAGAAGTCGTTTGGCAAAAACATGTTGATATATACACAGTATACACAGTGTTTTCTTCTTATTGTAAAATGCAATTATCATTTTGATAAGTTCCCACATGAAGGGTTGCGTCTTAACTTGTTGATGCGTTTTTTCAAAAGTTTTGATTATATCAGTCCAAAATAGTTGCACTGACATTATTTGTATTCACGCTTCACTACATAGCTTTCAAAGAGCCTCACAATATCCAGGCTTCCACAACGAAAACGCCTTGTTCAAGCATATATCCAGGCAAAAGCATTTAAGCCTTCTAACGGGTTATATCATCACTCAACCGTGTCTTAGATGAAGGGCCCTGAGAAATATTAAAACACATTCCTAAAAATGTTTCTTACTTTTTCTTAAGGCAAAACCTCCCAAATTGAACATTAAATGATATGTATCAAGAGACTGAAGGTGAAATCTAGTGGAACGTATCACGCCCCCTCTACAAATGCATATAGATACACAACAATGTACGAGTCCCAAACTGGATGTATATAGTTGAGGGTGTGGTGGGGATGTCAGGACAGCATGAGACTCTTATATCCTACCAGACGCCGTGACTAATACATCCTTCATTTCCTCGTTACCTCCACAGTTTACCCTTTTAAATGCTCTTGCCGTCCATATGGTCATTTTACTTCACAGCGACTGATAACCTTATAGCTGTCACATTTGTTAAAACCATCATCTCTGCGTCACGAAATATAGTTCAGCAGTTTTGCATCGATGATTGCTTTCTCTCTATACCGTGATTTGAATTGGAATATGTCATTTATATGGGAGTGGTGCAAGGGTGTTAACTTTCTCCTTTGCTTTTTATAATAGTTGTTGAAACGTTTTATTCATTCAAACGGTGATCTTGTAACACTCGCTTTTGATTTTGATTAGTCATTATTGAACACATATATTTATACATAAGAAACTATATCTGTAACAATCGATTTTGATTCAAATGTGTGTTTACGATATTAGTTGTTATTGAACACATGTACATTGTATATGTCATTGAAATGATACCAAGGCTCATTAAGATGTGACAAAAATGTACAAAGTTATATGCAACTTGAATCTGTGAATTTCCACATATCTATTAATCCGTTTCAAAAGACTTTCAAAGTATATAATGTATTCATTTACAAATGTCTATTGATTCACTAATATCTAACATACTATTAGCATTAGTAAATGCTCAAAAGTTCAAATGATAATATTATTATGTTACACATAATTCATATAATATTTGGGAAGTTTTATCATCTTCCAATGGTCAAGTTCCTATAGTTACGGTTACAGTTATGGCACAGAATTAATCCAAAATACTTGGGTTTGTCATATATATATATATATATATATATATGTGTGTGTGTGTGTGTGTGTAATTTTATGTTTAATTTTAAATGACTGTTTGCGACGAACGAGGAGCTAAAGTGGTTTGTATATAGAACTTAAGACTTTACTTTGCATTAGCCAAAGTTACCGTAATGGCAACCCTTTTCACTATGATCTTTGATATGTACTATGGGAGTTAAGGTGATGAAGAATTGGGAACTACTTTATAGATATACAACTTCTGTGTATGCTTCATTCTATATTACCAAGCCAATGTTCACATCCTTGACAATCAATCTTGAAACGTAAAAATAGTTCTTCATTCTTAGTGTTCACTATGGTTTAAATCGAAATGTTAGGAGAAGCATTTATAAAGGCTATTGTTGCCCGTTTGCTAATCCTGTTTCCATTACATTTTTCTAATTTATTGTATGTTGAATGTCATGTTTCTGGAAATTAGATACTGTTTAAATCGAGCGTTTCTTTGCAGGTGAAAGGCCGTTCATTTGTCAGGAGTCTGGTTGCAAGAAAGCCTTCATACGTAATGAAGAACTGACCAGACATCGACGTATCCATACGGGGGAACGACCGTACGTATGTGCAACGTGTAAGAAGGCCTTCACAAGGAAGGACCACCTGAATAAACACATGAAAATCCATTCGAACACGGACGAAATATTTTCCGTTTAATTTATATGTATTGATTAGCATATTGCAACGCCTGTGGCAAAAACTCAACGGTTTACGTTAGTAGATACGGTAGAATGCACTATAGAGGTACTTAACTCAGACTTTTAAACACTAAGATTAAAAGGTACGGTTTTACACTTCTCAAGCGGTAAGACAACTAGACGTATAAGTACATACTTTTCTAAAGTCTTATTGAGGAAATTAAATATTGTAAAATAGTTGGTAATTCGGTTTGAATACATGTACTTAAGGAAACATTGTCAGATGATTTCTTTAAGGTTCCTTTGAGAGGCGATTTGATCTTTAGCAGTACTTTGCCCGAGTGAAAATTTTAATATTTTGCAATACAAAATTGTTAGAAAAATAACATGTTTATAGTGTTTGAATGGTGATGTTGAGATGAATGTTCTCGAAACTGATCTGTGATATCTTGCCACATTAATACCATGGTGCTTTCTCTGCGTTTAAAATCATTGTTTGTGTTCATATGTTATATTTTGAAAGATTGGTTCATCATATTCATAACGTATGAAGGTATACATGTCTTACGCATACCTGTCAAATATATCCAAATGGGAAAAATAAATTTATATTTCTATTTTATACGATTCGTTTACAATAATTCCATCATGATAACAATAATCCTTCCGCTTAGTCAACATTCGGTTTATCATTAAAAAATCACTCAAAATACCATTCAAAATGTTTTTAGCAAATTTATAATTTTGTAGTATATGATTGTCCACTGTTCCCTACACAGGTGACTCATGATAAATCTTCCCACAAATTCTCTTTAAAAATTACGCTTAATTTCCAAATTTTTCATTTTTAACTTCTAATTGGCAAAATGAAATGCCAACGCTACCTAATTAAAATGCGCATATGACCAAGCGGTAACAAAACTAAGCTCTGTCTCTAAGGACAACTCGAAGCATACAGGGGAAATACTTAATGTTCACTTTGAAAAAACGTCCTTGATTGCACAACACTTTGATTGCACCAGAAAAAGCCTAATGTAACGGAGGTCATGTGGGATGATATGACTTGAGTAACATGTATACAGAAAGAGTGATTTTTGTTGAAAATGGTTAATATAAACAACAATTGGTATAACTAATAATAATGATATGCTGATAATAATCTAGTAAACACATGTTAGGTAAATCATAAGTTCAAAATGCTTTAGCATTAACACTTGCCAAACATAGTATGTTGTCAAAAGGCATTATATCAGATGACATAGGTACTGTACTTGCACCTAGATTTATAGCAAGTCCAAGTCTCGTTTTATATATTATATTCGATTAGTCTTGGAGATAATGTTTCTTGCTATCTTGATTTAAATGAACTAGTTTAGTTTTATAAGTACATATGTTATAGAATACATTATCAGCTGTTTTAAATTCAAAATGCCATGTTTTCATTTCTCGTATATCAAACCTTTAGTTGCTTACGCATGTTATGTATTTATTAGTTGGAAGTGGAGTCAAGTCTGTGATAACTTAAAGATATTTGATAAATACACATGGCCATTGAATAAGCACCATTTTAAATATATTTCATAAACTGAAATTAATGATTAAAAAATATGACAGTTGTTATTTAAAGTATAACGACTTTATATCAACAATGTAAGTGGAAAATGTGAATCACAACATGCAGACACTAAAACATTTGTTTTATATCGTCTTATAAACTGCGTCACCATGCAATTTTAATTAATCATAGTTTGTAATGCTCCACGCCATTATGGCTATAACTCTGGAAGTAAATTGACCCCCCCCCCCCCCCCCCCCCCCCAAACTCATGTCAACCAGGTCACCCCCCAGCCACAATAATTCATATTCAGTAAATGCATTAACCATCGAATATTGAAAAATTAATCTTGAGAGATTAACATCGTATGAATCCATGGGTGAACGTGTTTTCACGTAACAACGAAAGTGGTGCTTAATTAATGGATGAGAGTATATGTCACTGATACAATCTGTCTCATCAATCATGATTTGTGATCAAGGAGACAATTCTGGTTTCCTTGAATTATGTGGGCATTTCTATCATTGGTTTAACGTTTGAATGCAAGTATGCTAATGTAGAAATAGTACAAATAAAATTAATTTAATATATCCTCTGAAAAACACGTATTTATGTTAAATTGGAATTCCTGCATATTGTTTCGTAACATATTAAAAATGTGATATGTACACGACATAAATGTTTTATAAAATGAATTTGACTTACCACTTTACCTAGGTGGTTTCTGTAACTCATAATTTAGAAGAAATGACGTCATCACATTTTACATCTTGACATTGTCACGGTCGTTAAAATAAGATTTCTAACTCTCGAAACGTTTTTACCTTGCCTTGGAAAGACGCATTTAGATCTCTTCCATATATTAATCCAGTCTATATATATAAACTCAAGTACAACAGAGAGTACACACCTCCGTTAATTTTATCATATGTATGCTTTTCGATTACAAATATCTTCAATTTTCGACGCCGTACTCTAAAACTGAAAAGTGCAGGGATTTAGTCATCAGCCAAGGAATACTTCTGCGTGGTTTTTAAATTTCTTTGAAAAAAATGATATTTTAAGTTTATAAATATTTCAAAAATTATTTTGGATAAAACACAACTGTTCATAGATAAGTAAGACATCTTCTTTGTGAAAATCAATAAATGTGCCTCGTTATCAACATGGTAGGGTTCATATTGGTCTAAATTTCATTTCTTGCCCCTGTCTACATTAAACAAAGATATTCTTACTAAGAAATACCAGTTACCAATCTTTTATGTAATTAATTCAAACTACTGCAGATATGTGTTATTGCATCATGCATCTCATGTTTTTTTATATTGAATTAGATCTAATTGAAACCAACTGAGGTGTGTACTTTCTTTTATACTTCAGTTTACATTGTTCCTCTGAATGTTCTCAAAACCTAGTAAAACTAGATTTTTCATGTTGCATGTGAAGGATTTAGCTTGTCGAGTAAAGGACACGATGAACGTTATTTTATACTTTATTATTTATGGGCATATTGAATGTTTAAATTATTGTTGCTGACTACTTGTGTTCATGTCGTCTGATGTTCTACCTGTGCAATTTTCGTAAATAAATGTTTCTTTGATATCTATCACAGTGTGTTGGGTCTGGTTTATTTTTGTAATATTTTTCACAAAGAGGTTATGGTTTTCGAACGAGAAACTAAATATCAAAACTCGTGATTATATCACATACCATTCTCTCCTAAATTAGGATGGAAATCTGAAAGGGATTAACCTCTGTGGGAAAAGAATCATCACATACGAGACAATAATTTATTTGTAAATTAATAAAATGTTAAGCTATGGAAAGAAAACGGTTGTTCGGTTGAGAAAATAATAAGCGCCGGTGCAGTCAAAGTGATTTAAGGTTATTAAGTTATTATGATACAACCTAATACCAGAAAAAAGTTTTAAAATTCAAAAATGTCACAGTAATAATGAACCTGTGCCTCATTTGGTTCTTTCAACTTTGTGTCATACGCGTCACGTTCCCTCAGCGTTTAGACGTCAACATTACCTACAAAATTTACATCACCTACAAAAAGAAATACCGAGATCTGTGGAAAGAACTAACTATTACATATTTACGTTTGGCGTAACGGAATAGTCTATATAATAGTGAAGAGGTTGGCAAGTTTCAAACTCGTCTGCACAGAGGGGTCCAAAAGGAGC
Source organism: Gibbula magus (assembly GCA_936450465.1). NCBI lineage: Eukaryota > Metazoa > Mollusca > Gastropoda > Trochida > Trochidae > Gibbula > Gibbula magus. Next base: position 19,414,876 of record OW388303.1, read on the forward strand.
ATGTCTATATACAATAGGGAACGTAAATGCAAGCTTTCCAAGCTCTTCCGCGGAACCCAATATATGCCTTTAAGTTGTTAGTATTTCCACAAGGGGCGTATTTATTCACGATGTCGTACCGTCACTCCCAACTGGTCATAGCGGACGTCATTATCTACCGGTGGATGTATTTGCACCATGGGTTATGAATTGGTTTTGGTTAAATAAATCTCACCTGGGAGCTATTTACCAACTAAATATTGAACCACTGGGCTCAGTAAATAGTCCATAGGCTCCTAACGCCTATTTTATCTCGTCTATGTACATTTGAAATTGTCATTTTTTTCAAAACGATAAAGGAAACTGTACGTTAATTAAGAAACGCCCCCGTCCTAATATTCACATTGGATACAGACTAGTGTGCTGGGTACCTGTCACCGGAGTCGAGGAAATAATAACGAACCTGTATGAGTGTCATAAACTGGTCTGGATAGGCTCCATAAAGAGAACCCTCCATATATAGAAAGTAACGGCATTTTCTCTAATGAAAGGCTTATGTATTGCTTTCAACTCTTTCCACGTTCAAAAATAAGGAAACCGGTTTATGTCATGGTTAAGGCGATTTATATGTGGGGTCAATGGTGTGTCTAATAAAATGATATATACATACATAATATAGTGCGAGTAGAATGATATATGCATTAACGGGTATATGTTCAAACCAATATCCATTTAAATTACGGCCGGGATGGCGTTCACACTCACACATATACTCATGGTAAAAATGGTTGACACCCCTAAACAGAAAATTGGTTGTAGCAAATTAAATGCATGGACAATTAATATTGTTCAATATTATGGTATTTTCGAAATTAAATGGCACAAAAACATGATGTCAACTATAAAAGATTTGCCATGTATGTATGGTGTGCGAATGAGACTCCGTGAAAGATTTTGTGTATATATGGGTTCAGTAGAATTTTTTTTCAAATGCAACTTTTACTTATTTATTATGACCAAAATGAGAACACTCAAACACTGTAACAATATACCAAGATCTCAAAACACAAGGAATGAACTCTTTTGAATAAATTTAATTGTTCTTATATTCCTCTTTCTTTGGTATTTAAAGCACAAGTGGAGAAATAGAAAATGCTCAGAGACACTATTCACAAAAAGACATCCAATAGTAACATGTTTAATCAAAAGAAAATTCGAAACTGACACGTTACGTTGTTTATATAACATTTCATCCCTATAGCTATTAGGGGTGTCAACCATTTTTTCCATGAGTCTATATGCATGTATGAAGGTGAAGTGAGGTGAGTTGGGTTGAAACCTGCGAACATCGGCTGGAACTACGCTGTGTAGCATTGCAGCCAGACCTTACTGATCCGAAGCCGAACCCGCTGACCACTGCGCTACCCCGTTCCTCACACATATGAACTAAGCTTGGCTAACGTTTTCAGAAGGAATAAAACTTCTTCAGACCCTTTAATGCCGTTGTATATATCAATCTGACTTCTTCACAAATTATTTGTCTATATGGGACCTGCGAGTTGGAGGATGTTTTGAACTCTATATATTACGTATTCTATGCATCAACAAGGCCCAAACAAGACCATCAGGATCAATCCAAAGTCTACTCTAGATTATAATTTGAGATATTGAGAAGCCAAAAATAGTGTTCATTTTAAAGAGAGAGTTCTATTAGAAGTTGGAATATTAAAAGTAGGAGTTCTATCGATGGCGGATGCTGCCGATAGATCGGTGATAGAACTTTCCCTTTAAATGTCATTGGAACTCGTTCTGTTGTTTCGTTTTCGTTCAGTGTCCCTGGTTCTCAATTCATATCAAAACAGTTAGACGTAACATTGTGGGGTCATATTTCGTGCCGTAGAATTGTCTGCACATGGAGTGTATGAATCACTGACACTTCAGCAAAGGTCGTTTTGTCTCTTCAGTTGAGAATATAGTTTGGCCCACAGGACAGCAGACACAGCACAAGATCCTGTTCTGATAGGTTGTGAAGACAGACAGTGAAGTAAAGTGTCCTAATGTTAGCAATGGCACACCATGATTGTCTCTGATGTCAATGAGGGAGAACCAGTCACGATGTGGACCAGTCGAGCCATGTAGAAGAGACCGCATCTGTCACACAAAGTATTGACAAGATGCATGTCTTTATAGAGTGAGCACATGTTGATATGGATGCTAGCGGCTTCTCTTGTAGGTGGTATTAAGTGTGGTGTAGTCCAGGCGGGATGTACATCTAGTGTTGGATGTATTTTAGCAATCAGTGACAGTTCTTCATCTACGGCTATCCTGTTTTTCGTTGCTTTAATATGGTAAGATCTGACTGCCTTCTTGGCGATTCTCTTCCAGGAACTGTAAGTCAGGAATTGTCCAGGAAGTAGTTCGGCAAAATTCTTGAGAGAGTGTTTTTGCAGCAGTCTGCAGAGGTCAGGTACGAATCCCCTTGCATCTGGGGATACATCATGGAGGTATTGGAGTATCCTCGAGGTTAGTATCGTGTGTGGAAGGAGCATTGAAATTCATATATATTCATATATTCATATATTCATATATTCATATATTCATATATTCATTCATATATTCATTCATATATTCATATATTCATATATTCATATATTCATATATTCATATATTCATATTATCATATATTCATATATTCATTCATATATTCATTCATATATTCATTCATACATTCATATATTCATATATTCATATATTCACATATTCATATATTCATTGAAACTAGTGTCCCAAAGAATATGAGTTTATGTGTGTCAAAGTCAGCTTTCAGTGGAAGCCAAAAATATTTTTAATTTTAAAAGGAGGGTTCTATCGGGGTATTTTGGGGGGAAACGAAGTTTGTTTACACACATATGCTATTAATACATGATTAAAACAGAGTCACCATGACATCCATCGGCGCTGGGAGTGGGGGAAACCTCGCTACGGCATAACAGCAAATTGTGTATCAGTTTTATTACACGTAATATTCTATCCATGTATATATTTTATCATTAAAAGGTTTTAGGCACGATATAGCGTAATGCAGAAATAAAATGGCGGATTTTGCCGACATGACGGTCCCTTTAAAGGGGCAGTAGCACGTTTTTTGCAAAATTTATTTTTTTCAAATTTCTTATTTATAATAATAGTTTGTGCCATTTAAATTTACTTTAGAGGGAATAACATCTTATCACACAAAGCAATTATTCGTAGTAGTAATAACTGTGTTGCGTTTAAAGCAAAAATTGCATGGCGGCCATTTTATTGTGAACACATTTTATTATTTCGAATGACAAAAACGATTCCAATGGCTTTTCTTAGCCATGTACACTCATTTTTAACTTGGTTTTACGAAAAGAGAAGGGTGTTTTACGATTGGTGAAATTATTTTTCAAATACATTTCATCGACTTATTTGGACGATAAAACGTGCTACTGCCCCTTTAAAAACTTAAACTTAATTGTAGAGAGAAGAGGTTTTCAAATACCAGTGCACTCTAGCGTTTCAATACAAGGTTTGTTGTCAACCGTAACGATAGGGGGTCCTGAAAGTTCTCAGTTGGAAATAATTTAAAATTCATAGCTCTCTTAAGAAAAGATAAACTGATACAGATTTATACATTACATTAATTTTAATCGAAAAATAAGCACGATGAGGAAAAACTCTGTATTTAATATGTGTGTTTCATTTTTTAAAGCTGAAATTTAAAGGCGTTGTAGCAAGGGTTGTTTTACTGATATAAAGTGATCTCACGAAAAGGTAAATAAGTGTTTACAATGGCTAAATAATACTCCTGAATCAATAAATACAGTTCTTAAACGAATGTACAATGTTCGGTTAAGCCATGCGAGTCAATTTCCCTTCAAGCGGCCATTTTAAGGTGTTCACATTAAACTGCTCGCTCGAAGGTAGTTCAAGTGATCTGACTGATGTAGTGATTCCTAAACACTCAAAATAGAGATGTAAATATGATACAATGATAGAATGGTCAACCATCTTGCTGTCTGAAATATCAAAATCGCATGAGACCTGCAAATTTACCTCTCACACTGAAGAGTTCCAAACCACTGTCGCTTTGTACGTCGCACTAGTTTATTTCAATACGAATGACCATTTTCTATTGATACGGCATATCGAGTTGTGTAATGAGAAGTTTTACCCTCTAACATAACAATATATTCATTTTGTATAAACTTTAATAATACATAGCAAATTTGAAAATAAAAAATATGCAGAGAAGGTGCTACAGGGCCTTTAACACTTGAAAGTGAGTTAAATGGCATCCCCCTCCAATTTCTTCACACAGAAGTAACTCAACCCATATGTTCCCACGTGATGTGTTTCGTAACCTTGTTTGTAGAGAATGACAATATGATCATAGAGTCGCTTGTTGTTGTTACCTCAGGGATAATGCGTCAAAGAAAGTACGTTATAATTATGTTATACCTACAACTTGACAGCTGACAGCTGTTTACTATTGAATTATATAGTGCATCGTTAATAAATAACTTACATGTTCAGAAACAGAACCTGTAAAATACGGTAGAGGGATTAAGTAACAAAGCTGTTAAAAGGGCTATAGAACGTTTTCTAATGGAAATCAAGAGATTTCACAAAATGGGAAAGAAATGTTATCAATTGTCAGTCAAAGCCCGTCTCCTAGTTTGCTCCAGAAACACTGTCCACTACAACACCGCCCAGCACCTCGCCCGACTCCTTGCCCCACTAGGAAAATCAGTCAATTCCTTTGTCTCAGACTCAGCCGACTTTTGCTCCAAGATCAGCGCCATCCTCAATCCAGGCATATTTATCAGCTATGACGTAGTTGACCTATTCACGAACGTCCCCAGAGATGAAGCCCTCGTCATACATGGCATCTTACCCGATTCCGACGGGTTTACCCGATTTCAGGAGGCTTCACCCGCGTCCCCGATCGGGTATTGAAAAAACCCGATTTTGACATAATCTAAAAAAATACTCGCTTGAGAAAGTGTACTATACATTTTCAATATTATTTACAAAAAATTGTCCATCAACATTGCATTTAAAACAAATTTTGTCAAAGATACAACCGTTCGAGCGTGTGTGTGTGTGTGGCTTCAGTCTACCGGTGATTCACGAATTAGTTACAGTTTAATTTTTGCTCCATTAAATAGTTGAATCTGTACACATTAAAGTATATCAGTCATAGCAAATAATACTGATAATATGATAGACCAACATAAATCAATAGCAAAGCTAAAATACAAGTTGTAAAATGCAAAACCGTATCAAAGACGAACAATTGGCTTTGAAATCTATAACATTATTTCATAGGGCGCTATATGCAAACACCGTTTGCTAGCTCCAAACAGCGCGTGACCCTAGCTCCAGACAGCGAGCAACCGCTCCGTGATACGTGATCGTATTTTCTTGACGACAGACAGTAATAAGAAAATGCTTAATAGAAACTCCAAATTCTTTTCGGGTTTATGTTATTGCCAACTTATTTCGTAATATGTTTATTTAAAATCGCTAAATATTCCTCTAAATAAAATATGAAAACAATGTAATTTAAATAAGTTAAATATCTGATAACACATATTGCTAGGAAATAAGTTGTAAGGTAACTAGTTGGACCACATGTCTAACGAACTTCCTGTTTGTGTTTACGTAAATATTTGTTATAAATAAAAACGATTTAATTTCTAATTTCAAAATGTATATTTAGAAATATTATATACACTGAAGGTTCAATGAATAATATATGATTAAAAATATCAGAAATTCCTTGTCTTTCTCGTAGCAAATTCGTTTGTTAACTCGCTCAAACTAGCAATGTTGAAAGATCGCCGTTCGTCAACAATGGACTTTCTTATTGCAAGTAGATAATTTACGTGTCCTCTAATGGATTCATGAACAGTTAAATACGATCTTTATTTATTTTAGATGGAAGTATCTGTTTGATTAACTGTCACAGACATGCCATTTTCTAAATGACGTCATTACCAAATGGATATTTTTAATCATTTATTTTTCTTTTAAAATGTTGCTAAAATTTAACCTGTTAAAAAAAGTACCTCAATCTCAGTTTTTTTTTATCAGAACATGAAGTTATTTTTCAAACAAAATATATTTAAGACAGTTTTGAAATCTTCAATATTTCCATAGTGTGACAGGTGAAGTATGTTTTCAATTTTCCATAAACATTTATTATTTATCATTTGAAACATAGTATCATAATGAATTAATTAATTGAATTAATATTTTATATATTCAAAAGTTGTAATTGTGTGTATGATAAACAATTAAAGCAGATAAGTATGTTAAATATATGATTTATATTGATTAGAAACGAAAAACAGCAAAGGGCTAAAAAAACCCTCTTTGGGAAGGAAAAACCCCCTTTTCAGACCCTAAAAACCCCCTTTGCCATTATCGGGTGATGCCATGTATGCCTCGTCGCCATCAGAGAAGACTACAAAATGTCCATCCAGGGAAGATCTCTCCAGAACCATCTCCATGCCAACGGTCGACCAGCCTCAACAAAACAAGAAGATCCAGCTGGTGTTGTTTATCACATTCCATGGTACCTGTACCTGAACACGGGAGGTACGGACCTATATGGTCGCGCGGAGCGCTTAGTAGCTGCACCGAAAGTACAGTTCCTTCAGGGTAATAATTGTACCGCCATTGAGCAGTGCTTGCACTGGATATTAGGCGTTAAAATGTATATTATTATTATGTACATCAATCTAATTACATGTAAAAACATAATTACCAAAATTGTATATATTCTCCTGGTTGTCATGATAATGTATCACTTGCTTGATAACGGTACTAGTATCTGCATCGAAACGTCGCACTCATATCAATAAAGAAGTTGACTATCCATAGAACTCATTCAATTGTAAAACAATCCTCATCAGTTAATTAATTAATTAATAGATTTCTAAAACGAATGGTTATATTTTGTTTAAGTATCGCGGATCCAGTTTCCATCCTCAAACTTTCTAAAGGTGTTCACACTAAAATGGCCGCTAGCAGTTTTCATTTCAAACATATTGCCGTTTTTCTCGACTACGGAGGATCGGGTCTTGTAATGGACTGTTTACCCTCTTAAATAAAGATATACTGAACAAACTGTTGTAATAAATGGCAAATTTGAATATATAACAAAAATGCAAAAGAAACAAAATGCTGAACCGAGGGCGTCGTGCCTCTCATTGTATGAGCTGAAGGTGCCGAATCTCCAATTTGTTTCAATGATTTAGTCTAAATCCTACATGATGGCTCGGCAACAGCGGCATGGGCATGTATCACTTAAAAAACGTATATAGATATATGTCTAAAGACCGACACATGTTTCATTTTGTAATATGGTACAGTATATAGGCACATATGTCTTTCAAACGTTTTTTCGAAACGACAAACGCCCCTGTGGACATGTATCTGTATGATTACAGAAATAACGAAGTTGATATTCACACACATTTTTCTTCATTGCCGTGATTTCAACTTCAGAGACGCCTTTAAAAGCAGTTACTATTGAAAGCGTTATAAAGCCACAAATCACCTAACCCCAGGTCTGAAGTATATAATAGCAGGAGAGGTGTTAAGCTCGTATCTGGCTGAATATTAAGATACGGTGTGTGCATTTTATTTCCCATATAACGAGATATCAGGTGGTTGTTGAAGAATAGCGGTGGTATGACACGCCCTTGTCACACGCCATGTAAAGTGCAAAGAGTCAGGTCACACGCCCCTTTAAAGATTTGACGTCTTAGGTTACACGCCCTTTGCTATACAATATTCAATATAACACGTCATTTAACGACCAATACACCTATTTGATGCATCTAACTTTACCTTTGTATCAATATCCCTACAGTTTTGGTTTTGATCAGTGCATAACGGCCGTACATCTGTATATACTTCTTCACACGGGAAAAGGAAGACTTTCTGGATAACGAACTTCTGTAATGTGAAAATACACGACGTTTCGGGGTATATACTCACTCCTTTATCACATTGCACCTGATCAAGGAGTGGGTATATATACTCCGAAACGTCGTGTATTTTCAAATTAAACAAGTTGTTATCCATAAAATCTGTTCTGTTCTGTGTATGCCACTTCTAAATGCCCTTCAAGGACATTCGTCACATGGGTATTACCATTCATTAAACTGTGATTTTAAGGACATTTGTTTGAAAAAAGATGACATTTTAAATATAAAATTGGTTTAAATGCCACTGAAAAGTGTACCAATCGAGTTTTGAACAATAGTCAGGGCCTTTCATTTTATACGCAATTTATATGCGAGCATGCACGTAAGTAAATAACGGCACTAACTTGGTACTAACGATCTTAAGCTTCTCTACCATACAGCTAAAATGGGTGGAATTATCATAAAAGGTCTCCTGTTATCAGAAATGAGGGAGTCGATACAGCCTGTGATGAATCCTGACGAGGGTCAAGTATCACTCCGTATCCAGGTAACGTCTATACAATAAAGAAGTTGTTATCAAGAAAATCGTGTTTTCTTATGGAGTCTTCTTCTTAATTCTCCTCAGATATTCATGTAAAACAGCAGCCAAACTAAAGCTGTGGTCCATTTGAAAGAGAGTATGAAAGTTGGCCTAAGTATGTAGTGCGTTTGTTATTATATGTATGTACTGGTGAGGTATTAACGTAATCAAAAGTTTGCTTGTTTACCGAACCAGATTCTCTATGAATAATTTTTTTTATTTAAACCAAGTATGTAGAGTTTAATATACATGTATGTCCATACAATCATACCGAAAAACACTCAGGCCTCAGACTCAGGCCTAGGTTTATATAATATCATACATTCAAAGATCGTTCAGCTTTGCGATCACGGTGATTTTACAGCCGATCCCTTATATTTACTGTATCGATCGGAAGTAGATTCTGTCAAATTATCCATTGTCGTCTCAAGCTCGGCTGCAGTGATCTAAAGATACAGATACAATCGACACATATCGGAAACTCGGAAGTGCTCATGTGGTCACTATAGCGAAGACGTAGTACACTACCTTTTCACATGTCGGATTTATCAAAACTTAAGAATTAACATGTATTTTTATGCTCGTGGATATGATGTTCAAACTACGTTGTATGGAAATGGCCTATTGGATAATTCAACAAATAAAGAAATTCTTAACTCGTTACACCAGTTCATTTCTAAAAGTAACAGTTACCTATAATTGTTGTTACAGACAAATAGTATATATAATATATGTTTCATAACAGCTGCAGCAACCGTCATTACCAGGCATTCCAAACAACATAAGAGAAAATTTTCTTTTTATACTTGGAAAATAATTGTAAAGACTTTTTCTTGTTTTAAGTCTACCTTATTTCATTGACTTATTTCTGCGTCCAGCTTTTGCTCTCATTGTACTAGAGCGGCGTTGAAATAAGCCTATGGCTTGTTCGCCAATCCAGGTTTCTTTTTTTGGAAATAAAAATATGTTTAAACCATTTACTGTATTGTGTCGTACGGGTAAGGTTACAGTGATCTTATACATGTAATAACATTGAATGTCATTGTTGGTGACGCCTCAAGCGTATCGGTTCTGCTCAAACCTTTATTCAATAATTTTTTCACACTTTCGAGTTTTTGTTACAAACAAACAACTTCCTGACAACAACAGGGATGCGTATCAGCTTTTTAGTATTATTTTATTCATAGAACAATATAACTACATTACGATATATATATATATCATGAGACAGGTTAGGGGCCTAATGGGAAATTATGCACATGTTTAAACCCAAGGACACATCTGTAAACGCGAATTTAAATCGTGTCTCTATTTGAATACTTGAATCCAAAGGAGTTTATTTTCAACACAAGTCTATCGAAATTAAAATGGAAAATTTTAATGCGTTCCAATTATATATTTTTTCAATTTTTGAAATGAGAATAAACAAGCCATGATATATATAATAAACATATTAGACATTCGTCCCTCCAACTTGAAAAGGTTTTAAAAGGTTATCTCCAATCTTGAGGCGCTGCAACAGTTCTAAAGCATAATTGCACGCCTATTTTTAAGATATGAAGAATGCACAGAAAATGCATATCTCTCGATATTACAACTATCCGCACTGATGTAATCTACCATAAAAAATCATCTGGAAATTTCCTTACATATGTTTGATGTCGACTGCGACACTAAAACCAAAATGCCTGGATATTGTAATACTAATAGAATTATTTTTATCAAGTCTTCAGAAGTTGAATGAAGCAAGATCTATTGTGAGCATAACACGTTAAAAATAGAGCGTTTTGAATTATATGCTTACTCTTTCATCAGGCGGATGTTGGTTTTTGATGTGCTGCGGCTTGTTTTGAACTTGTGTCACGTAGTGCTCCGTATAGTTCGATATCATGTCTCGAACAAAAACACAGCCATCTTAATGCTTAATCCGCACTCCAGGTGACTGTAATATTTGTATGACTTTTATTAAGGCTACATTCATTCAACAATGAGAAGTGAAGCAATTCATCGGCGCTACAAGTTTGGAAAGCTTTCCTACTGCAGAAGACATTAGTGATTAGTTTAATGATAAATTATTTGTTACTTTGTGAATATTATTTTATTTTTAAAAGTAAATGTTTAAAAAAATGCATTTCGCGCAATGCAAACAAAACCAGATTGCGGACAGACTGCGAACAGATCTCAGTGTAAGTGACAAATTATCTTGAACTTGAGCTTGGCTTCACCACTGGCTAATTTGAGCTTTGCTGCATTTGTCCCCTTTTCTGTACCAGTGTATCCACGCACTGCACCTGGAGTTGGTTGCGCATTCAGAAACCACTGTCACAGAAAAACTGACGAAATACAGCAAGGTATAATCTAGGGACACTGGGGTTGTGTCTAGATGGGGAGATTGGATGAGGTAAAGCACAGAAGATACCCACTGTTGATGTGTTTATCAGTTCTTGGCGGCCCGTACCAGGAATTACCAAGCCAACCGACTGGTTAATACATATCCTTAGTTAAACCAGGGCCGTGTTCAATAGAGGTTTCAAAGTAATCGCTCAATAAGCAAAGCGAGCGAACTTTGAGGTTTTTGCACCGTGTCGTTCAGGAGAGAATGAGCGTTACTTGAGCGCTACTTGAGCGCTACATTGAGCAATCAATGAGCGATTATAAGCCAGAAAAGCCACTGGTATTTCTGTTAAGGGGAAACAATGATGCCGAGTTCTGATTGAAGATAAGTTATTGTCACAAACGTGACCATGCCCCCGCCGCAATCAAGATATGCACTAAAAGGATGGACACACGGTTTTTACAGAGTAGTGAACTTTTCAAGTTTGATTCAGGCCTATAGTACATTATATACAGACACTCTGTTAGGCAGTAGAGAGTGCAGGGTTTTTTTCTAAATCTAAAAGGCATGGTATAGAACAGTGACAGATTTTCAACTTGTATTTTGCAACTTCTAAGTAAAGATATGAATTTATTTATGAATATTATGATTTGTAATGTAATATTGTTAATATACCTTTGTCTCAATTCGAGATAGGCCGGATAGACACAAAGAACACTATTCATCTTCATTTACATTCATATTACTCATTGTACATAATCTATCGTCTTTTTCTAAGCCAATACATCTGCCTTTTTCAATTAATAAATCACGAAAAGAGCAGCGAAATCTTATAAGCGAGATTCTAAATTTCCTAACATTTAACGATGATAAATAGCTTTCATTGCAAATAGATTATGAAATAAAGACATTTACTTCAAACAAAGTCAAAGTCAAGGTCAAAGTCTTTATTCGGTATTGGAGGCCTCGTGGCCCAGAGTACAATTATGTTGAATGCATTTTGTATGTGGAGTGCAACAACCATAACAATAACATGGGTATATAATGTGACAGTAAATGCTAAATACAATGCTTCTACAACATCAAAATATGGGAAAATATGAAGTCATTTTACAAATAGGTTTCTTTTCAAATACAACGCCAGTCCTTTCAATACGTAATTATATATAAATATCTTTTGAAGACATAAGTTGCTGTAGTTTTTCGCCGGTAGGATAGTGATGAAAATATTTTTGAATAAATGTGTTTCTACCAGAAGTATAATATGGACAATTCAAAATAAAGTGGAACTCATCTTCGACACTCATAGTATCACACTTGTCACATATTAAAGCAGATTGATCAACAGTTTCTCTACTTTTCTTATAACGTTGGTTCTGTATCTTCAAATTATGAGAAAGTATACGAAACTTTGTGAGAACAACTTTTAAGTCTTTTTCAAAAGAATTTGATAATAAATAACTTTCTGGGGTAAATAGTGATTTATAAGAACTATAGTGACACAGAAATGTTGAACTATTGATTTGCTGAAACCAATTTTGAATTTCTAAATCTATACAACGTTGTTTAAACAATCTTAGAAAAATGATTCATATCTCCACAATCCTGGGTGATATAAATATATGAGAATTACTTGATACAGATAAATGGTGAAGCCAATCATGAAGATACATATCTTGCAACCTTTGTTTCAAGCGAGGACAAATTCTGTGCGAGTCTGTACATTGGTCAAGCCATACAGTACCAAAACCAGTTGAATTTAATAGATCTTTAAGCACGTTTTTTCACCGAAATAAGTCGATGAAATGTATTTGAACAAGTAATTGTCACAAACGTGACCATGTCCCCCGCCGCAATTAAGAAATGAGCTAAAAGAATGGACACACAGCTTGTACCGAGTAGTGACATTGACATGTTTGAATCAATTATTGTTACATCGGGCCAAAGTCTTGTAGTGACCTTGAAAACGGGGTCAAAGTCACCCAAATCGACTGGTGTCTGCGTATTCCCCAAATGAAGACTGATACTAAATTTAAAACCAATAGTTCTAGCGGAATCGCACTAACAACATTTTCAAAACTGGTCAAAGTCTCGCCCTGACCTTGAAAATGAGGTCAAGGTCACTGACAACTTTTCAGGTCTACGTATTCCCCAGATGAAGACTGGTACCAAGTTTGAAGACTCTAGGTCATAGGGTTCATGAGATATCGCGCTAACAACATTTTCAAAACTGGTCAAAGTCTCGCCGTGACCTTGAAAATGAGGTCAAGGTTACCAAAAACTTTTCAGGTCTGCGTATTCCCCAGATGAAGACTGGTACCAAGTTTGAAGATTCTAGGTTAAACGGTTCATTAGATATCGCGCTAACAAGAAGCGGGACGGACGGACGGACGTACGGACGTACGGAGCTGAATACTATGTCTCCCGCTCCGCGCTTCGCAACATTTTAAAAACTGGTCAAAGTCTCGCCGTGACCTTGAAAATGAGGTCAAGGTCACCAAAAACTTATCAGGTCTGCGTATTCCCCAGATGAAGACTGGTACCAAGTTTGAAGATTCTAGGTTGAGTGGTTCATTAGATATCGCGCTAACAACATTTTCAAAACTGGTCAAAGTCTCGCCGTGACCTTGAAAATGAGGTCAAGGTCACCAAAAACTTATCAGGTCTGCATATTCCCCAGATGAAAACTGGTACCAAGTTTGAAGATTCTAGGTTGAGCGGTTCATTAGATATCGCGCTAACAACATTTTCAAAACTGGTCAAAGTCTCGCCGTTACCTTGAAAATGAGGTCAAGGTTACCAAAAAGTTTTCAGGTCTGCGTATTCCCCAGATGAAGACTGGTACCAAGTTTGAAGATTCTAGGTTAAACGGTTCATTAGATATCGCGCTAACAAGAAGCGTGACGGACGTACGTACGTACGTACGTACGGACGTACGGAGCTGAATACAATGTCCCCCGGTCCGCGCTTCGCGGCGGCGGGGGACAAAAAATATGTCATCAATAGTAAAACACCCTTCTCTCTTCAGAAAATCAAGTCAAGTAAATGAGTGTACATTGGTCCGTAAAGCCATTTGAATCTCGTTTTTATCAATCGAAATAATAAAATAGAGCCATGGGCTCTGTAGCTCATCAGGATGTGTATTGTTTGCAAAACTGAAATAATTTGTTCTCAGCTAGTTCTAGAGCTTTTCATACTGGGAAATAAGTCAAAAATAGGTTCTACAATTTAGAATCCTCATTGTCTAAAGAGCCTCTACACAACTTTTCAGCTCTCTTAGAGCTTTTTGTACTGGAGAAGAAGGTGAAAATAGGTTTTTAAGGTCGTGACCCCTGTGACACTATTTGGGGTCATGGGGTCATGAAATCTACAATTTAGAATCCCTATTGGACAAGGAGTCTGCACACAACTTTTCAGCTTTCTAGACCTATCTGAACTGGAGAAGAAGACAAAAATAGGTTCTAGTACAGTTATTAGCCAATGACAAATAATTATACAACTGTGTACCAAGTTTCACAGTCAGAGCACGGCCTACATATCCCCATCCTCGGTGTTACCCAGGGTTTTATATATGCTCCGTTAATCTCCGCTGGAGCATATATAAAACCTTGGGTAAACGAGGATGACACATCCTATAACATAGCATTTTTAAGTTATATCCTTACAAAAGACTGTTAATTACGAGTACTCTAAGACTAGCTATTACGTATATATAAAACTGTTTTAATTTAACGCCTCAAAATGCTCTGAACATAGTGACAGATTCCGACGGTTTTCGGTCCTTCTTTCCTCTTTGACACTATCCAAACCTTTCGCCGTGTTGCATCCGTCTTTTCATTTGAAAATTATAAATAAACTAGATTAGCGTTTGCGGGACACCGCAAAAGCAGAGCAGCTCCGAAACTTAGGGTCTCGCCTTTCCCTGTTCCGCCTTCTCGTCAGCATCAATGAAATGGGAATTCTTTTTAACAAAAGTTTGTTCATTATTCGAGTTATTACTAATCATCACTGGGGTCACTTTTCACAAGTTTGTTCTTAAAACCTATTTCTTGTTTCAAAATTTGATCAAAGGATTAACGTGGCCTTAACCAATATCCCATGACCTTGACCTTTGACCTTGAAGGTCACACCATCAATGATCACTTTTCATCGCGTATAATAATCATGCAATGACTCAAAGTGTTCATAGTTAAAATACGGCAGATTCACAAAAGCATGCCTAAGTTTTGACATCACTGTGACCTTGACCTTTGACACATTTTAGCGAAAACGTTTTCAAATCTTGGTCTTTCTCCATAGTTCATATATACCAATTAAGAGCCTAATAGCACCAAAAAAGTTTGAAGTTATCACATTTACAAGGATTGTTGTAGCGATTTCAGAACTCATGACCTTGACCTTTGACCTTGAATGTGAACATGTCAAAATCATTCACCAGGTGTATAAGAAAGAAATTAAGCTATCTATATGAGGTGTTAATATATTCATGGAAAAAAGTTACTTAGTGATTTCAGAACTGGTCAGCATGACCATATCTCGTGACCTTGACCTTTAAAATTCAAGGTCACACAATCAGTGATCACTTTTCATTGTGAATCACAATCATGTAATGATTCAAAGTGTTAATAGTTGAAATAAGACATTTTCGCAAAAGCATGCTTAGGTTGTGACCTTGCTATGACCTTGACCTTTGACGGATGTTAGCAAAAACCTTTTCAAATCTTGGCCTTTCTCCATAGTTGATATATACCAAATAAGAGCCTGATAGCACAAATATTTTACAAGTTATTGTGTTTACAAGGATTGTTTTAGCAATTTCAGAACTTGTGACCTTGACCTTTGACCTTGAATATGAACATGTCAAAATAATTCCCCAGGGGCATAAGTAAGAAGTTATGTATATGAGGTGTTGATACCTCCTTGGAAAGAAGTTATTTAGTGATTTCAGAACTGGTGACCAAGACCCTATCTCGTGACCTTGACCTTTAAAATTCAAGGTCACACAATCAGTGATCACTTTTCATTGTGTATCACAATCATGTAATGATTCAAAGTGTTAATAGTTGAAATAAGACATTTTTGCAAAAGCATGCTTAAGTTGTGACCTCACTATGACCTTGACCTTTGACGGATTTTAGCGAAAACCTTTTCAAATCTTGGCCTTTCTCCATAGTTGATATACACCAAAGAAGAGCCTGATAGCACAAATATTTTTCAAGTTATCGTGTTTACAAGGATTTTTTTTAGCGATTTCAGAACTCGTGACCTTGACCTTTGACCTTGAATGTGAACATGTCAAAAAAATTCCCCAGGGGTATAAGTAAGAAGTTATGTATATGAGTTCTCAAAACCTAATTAGGAAAAAAGTTATAGCCAATACAAAACGCCGCGGCGGCAGCAGCGGCGATGAGAACTGCACAAAAACTGATAGCAGCTCCGACTTAGTCATCTACTCTAATGCTTTCCCTTTCAATGCGCTTAGGACCAAGGCGAGCCGTGGAGCATCTCTGACGTCACAGCCTAAACCTGCCGAAGGCTACCGGCAAATATGCATATGCGCACAGGCAACAGTCGCTGCGGTTGTTATATCGCGTAATTAGTAATTAAACACGGCTTTCCATATTATTTTGGGGGGAATATATTTTTTAAAGTATATTTTAATATAACAGAATTTAAATCTTTACAAATATTCTCCTTTAAGGTTGTGACCCCGGTGACCTTATTTGGGGTCATTGGGTCACGAAATCTACAATTTAGAATCCCCATTGGCCAAGGAGTATGACACAACTGCTCAGCTCTCTAGACCATTTGGAACTGGAGAAGAAAATGAAAATAGGTTTTTAAGGTTTTGACCCGCGTCACGAAATTTAAAATCCCCATAGGCCAAGGAGTCTGCACATAAAATTATAGCTCTCTAGAGTTGTTGGTTCTGGAGAAGAAGTCGAAAAAGTGAAAAGTTTACAGACGGACGGATAGATGGATGGACGGACTGATGCTGGACATCATGCCATGCCATAAGCCCATCGAGCCTTTCAGGCCTGATGAGCTAAAAATGTGTTCACAATAAAAAGGCCGCCATGCAATTTATGCTTTATCCGCAAGTTACGCAACACAGTTATTACCACTACATTTGGTTTGTTTAATAAGATGTTTTACCCTCTTAAGTAAATATAAATGACATGAACTATTATTATAAATGGGAAATTTAAAAAAATAAAATTTGCAAAAAAAGTGCTACTGCCCCTAATGACCCAATTATGTTTTAAAAATTTGATCATACACCACCATCATATTATATAACATTTCTTCGGTAATCTATAACCGGACATATTTAATATTTTCAACCAGTATTTTACTGCTTTAACTTTTGATTCCAAATGTAAGGAAATCTGCCACATTCACCGAAGACCATTATGTTTGAAGTATTAGATTTCACACAGAGGAATTTTTAATCGCATATAAATGTACTTTTTCTAAAAATCAAATTCCTTAAGTCCCCAAATGTCCGATCTGTAAAGGAGTATAGGACTAATCTTAGCGTCGAAAATTCTAAAAGAAAATGATTTATAAGGCATGTCGCACAAAATATGAATATTTCTCATTATACCTAATATTATTTTTTTTGCTTGCATCGATGCATTTCTGGCATGTAAAGACCATGACAGGAGGTTTGTGAAATAAACATATATTTGTAGGATGTGGGTTGTTTCAATCATTTCGCCTTCGTAGTACCACGTTTCATTTGCGGCAAGTTTACTACCATTTTTAAAAATAATTATTTTAGTCTTATCTCTACAATACCGTGCTTGAGAAGAGTATTATATCATCAGCAAATAATAGGAGAAACAGCTGTACTAATCTGGGTGCAATTGAATGCCATTTGAACATTTTTCATGAATTTGTGTTGCTAATTCATTGATAAAGAAAGAAAACAATAACGGACTTAGGATACAACCTTGTCTAACTCCTATTTGGCTTTTAAAATATTATTACATCGGGCTGAGAATTCTTTTTTGAGTCTCGTAGTGACCTTGAAAATCAGGTCAAGGTCCCCTATATCAATTGGTGTCTGCGTATTATCCCAAGAAAAACATCGTAAGAGGTTATTCCCATAAAAGAAACAACCTACAAAATAATAAGCAAAATCTCACCTAGGTTTATAATGGTTGAGTAAAGTAAACAAAACAATTAACATTAAGAAACATATTTAATTTCATTATTTAAATAATGATAGTTACACAATTGTTAATACAACACTTACAGGGTATTGTATCATCCTCTTCACTGAATTCAGTTTACATTTTCACTGTGCAATGTGTTGATTCAAGGGAAAAGCACCTGAAAAATGGCAGTAGCTTAACTCAGGGTTCCTAGGTTTTAAAGGAGCAGTAGCACGTTTTTTTTGTTGAAATATGTCAATGAAATGTATTTGAAAAATAATGTCACCATTAGTAAATCACCCTTCTCTTTGGAAAATGGAGTTTTAAAATTAGTGTACATATTTCCGTAATGAATCGTTTTTGTGATTTGATTATAATAAAATATGTTCACAATAAAATGTCCGCCATGCAACATCGATGTTACCACTACGGATAATTGGTTTGTGTAATAAGATGTTTTATCCTCTAAAGTAAATATAAATGACACAAACTGTCATTATAAATAGGAGATATGAAAAAATAAAATTTGCCAAAAACGTTCTACTGCCTCTTTAAATAATTTTTCATGGAAGGAATATTATCTAGTGCAGTTGTTAACAGTATCATGGCAATTATGATCATATAACATTCTCACATAATCTTCCTTTAGATCAGCCAAGGCCAAACCAACATTAAGTTTTATCAAAATTTAAATGGAATCTCCAGACCGTGCAGAGCGTACCAGTTTGCAATTCAATGTACATAACAAAAAATAGTGTCATTGACCCTGTAGCTCATTAGTTTGTATGGAATTTTAAACAAAATATATCAAGCCATTCTCAAGATATCCCACAATACCATGCCCCAACATCAAATTGAAATACCATCAACATTTACACATAAAAGATAAATCCTTGATACAGTTATTGCTGGTGGCTGACTGCTTCAAAACGCAGGACATAACTCTTGCCAATCTGCATTATTGGCTGATTTAGGCCTTGCTGTATTTCCCTCGCTTTGTTGTGCCTAGATAGTGAATTGCTGCACCAGAAATGCATAGTGGGCCTGGATTTCTTAGCACAGATATCTTAAGGAAATACTGCAAGGCCTAAATCAGCCAGTAATGGAGACTGGCAAGAGTTATGCCTTGCATTGGGAAGTTGGCGGTTGAATGAGGTTGTGGCTTTGAAACCCTCAAGAGACTCGTCAAACAAAAAAGTACAAAAAATGTACTATTGCAGAATGCGTGATCCATTAAAACGACACTACACTGACTGTATGATTCAGTTGTGGAAGCATTTAATTTGGAAGCAGGATGGTATGACCACAGCAATTACATAAACATAAGCCAAGGGCTAGAAATTAACACTAGTCCTTCGGCCCGAGGCTAGTAAAAATGACTCCGGGCTAGTAAATGTTAGCTTCTACTAGCCCTGTTGGCCTTTAAATATTTCTGAATCCTTATGAAATACTCAAAATATGACTAGAGATTCTTGTTTTTTTCAGCAATATCAGATGTGAATGATTGAAGTAGGGAAAATACTTGCCATTGTAGTTAAAACATAACATTTTATTATTGTTTGATTACTAGAAGATACGGGCTAGTGATAATTGTATTGGGCTAGTAGAAATCAAAACGACTAGCCCTGCAGGCTACCATATGTTTGAAGTTAATTTCTATCCCTGTAAGCCCTACCCTCACCTGCAGGTGATCAACATATTGAGTAGCCCTCAGCCACATTAAACCTCCCCCCTTTAATAAATTGGCATGTACAGTGGAAACTGTCTAAACCGGCACCCATCGGGACCGAACTTAAATGCCAGTTTAGACAGGTTGCCAGATTAGACAGGTACGGTCTCTTTATAACATGACTATCAAGACCAAAAGTTGATGTCAGTATTGACAGGATACCGGATTAGACAGGTGCCAGTTTTGACAGTTACCACTGTAAATATATTAAACCCCATTCATGCACTCAGCAATGAAAGGCAACTGGTGCATGAATGAATGAATGGTTTATTCACAATGTACAATATTATTATGGGAGCATACGTAAACAAGTTTTTACATAGTTACAAACTTTCCACAGTAGTGCATTATGCACGCATGCTCTGCGTGATGTTTATTCAGGAAATATTCTAGCCTCTAACATAACATTGTATAAACTTTAATAATTAATATCAAATTTGAGAATATGAAATATGTAAAAACATGCTACAGCAACTAACATATTTGAGAGTAGAATGTTATCTCTAATTTGGATTGGTGATCAAAGTGTTTCAGGTTGCTAATTAATGTTAGTGTATGGAACGAAGCCTGTAACTTGTATGTTTTGCTTCCATCTGCCATGAAAATTGTCAATTTGAGGTACCCTGTATCTACTTTTCAAAGTTATTTGATATACTACTAATATACATTTAAACAATTCATTCTTTCATTCAACATTCACAACATCAAATTATTTATATGAAAAAAAGTTTGTTTTTCAAATGGAAATTATATTTCATAGAAAAAGTTATCAAAATATTGATAACTAGAAGTTATAAATTGAAAATACTTTTAAATTTGATAATTTAACAAATTAAATATTATTTAAATTTCTTCATCAAACATTCAACACTGCATTATCTTAACAATATATTTTCAATGAGTTACTATTTAGTACCGGTCAGTAGTTTAGTAATTATAGGCTTTTAAGGGGCTGTAGCACGTTTTTTGTTTGTGTCATTTATATTTACTTTAAAGGGTAAAACATTTTATTACACAAACCAATTATCTGTAGCGGTATAACAGTGTTGCGTATAAAGCAGAAATTTCATGGTGAACACATTTTATTATTTCCAATTACAAAAACGATTCCCATGGCTTTACTGCACCATATAAAATCATGTTTTAACTTGATTTTCCAAAGAGAGAATGGTGTTTTACAATTGGTGACATTTTTTTCAAATACATTTCATTGACTTATCTGAGCGAAAAAATGTGCTACTGCCCCTCTTATCTATCTTAAATATGAAAATGAGCTGACACAACATAGATAGTTTAATAATTGCAGTAATGCTTCAGATTTACAATGGATATAAAACTACAAAACTGGCTGATGGAACGCCACTTGACCCCCCAAACATCCAGACACATACATGAAGTGTACGGGAGAGAATTTAGTTGTTACCACCACATCGTTGTGAGAAATATTGCATCCAACCTCAACAAGCTTCGCAGGTCTTGTTGGAACACAGTCACAGAGTTCCTGGCAATCTTGGTTTAGCGCCAGCAGTCGAACACCGTTACCAAACGGGGAGCAAATAATCCTACCGTCGGTACTAAAACACAGTTCTTTTATAAACCCCCTCCCTACATTCGGTTCATCTATAAAGTGAAGAAGTCGAGGTTTATTTCGATAAATTTTGTTAGGTATTGAACGCGTTGTCTGATTGGCTGCCCGTCTTGCTGAGCGAAGGGGACGAAAGTGGGGCAGTATGAATGTATCTAAAACTGGATGATTTGGTCTTTGTGATGAGCTCTCACTGCTCTGTTCATTGACACAAGGATCGGAAGAGTTAGCTCCCCTTTGTGAAGCAGTCTCAGTAGAACTGTCTGAATCATCCGAATCGGAGATTGTTGTAAATATGGAGTTGCCTCTCCTTGATAAGTGATTCCCAAGCTGCAATCTATCTTCAATAGGGAAGTCAAGGGAAGGGAACTGATGATGGTCTCGGTCGATATCATCATCCATGTCGTGGTCATGCAACACTTGTCCGAAGCGGCGGATTCCGGACGAGAGGAGATTACGAGAGAGTATGTTGAGGTTTGAGAGGTAGTGAGCTTGTGGATCGGATGATTGTCCGGAACCGGTGTCGCCATTATCGTAATCTCCGTCCTTCTCCTCACCGTTAGTGACAGCCTCATTCTGGCCATCCTTCCCAGATGCTTCACACGAAGGTACCTCTTCCTCTAGTTCCTGGATGTTGTGGGTACAAGTCCACTAGAATTCAAATAGATGGATTAATAAACAATTCAAGATCGTTATCTTTTCTCAAATTTTCAAATGATTATTCAGTTTGTACAAAATATCCTTCAGAGGCTAAAACATCTGATTACATGACCTGATAAGACGTATTCATAGAAAATGGCCATTTTAGTGTGAACACCTTAAAATGGCAGCTCCAAGGGAAGTGGACTCGGATACATTTGTTAATAACTCTTTTTATTGATTGAGGAGTATTATTTATCTATTGGTAACACTTATTTTCATTTTCATGACAGCACTTTTATTTCAGCATGAATGGAGTGTTACAGTGCATTTAAAACATTTATTTAAGAAAATTAACACAATCTTTAAACAAATCTTCATTGCAATGCTATGAAATCACGAAAATAGTCTGTTTTAATTGAATTGATGAAAAGAAAAGATTCATACCTCTGAATTTTCATCTGCACTGGTATTTCTGGATACAACACACCATCCTTGTGGATGAACCTGTAAAACAGTGAGACGGTTTGTTAGTGAGATAGATCACCGCCAATTTGATAACCAACCATTAACTGGGACAGCGATAGAAACATATTTCAAGCGTGATAGGGAAACCGACACTATCAATCACTTGTGAATGATTCAAACACATTTTGAATTCATTGATAACAGCTACACAGCTTAAATCACTGTGGTTTTATAAACAGTGGATATTACGATTGTGACCATGTCATAGCTTAAATGTTTGGTATATATTTCATTTAAGCCATTTTTACAGTTGTACATGAGCTCTAACAGGGAGTATAAAGATCAAATCAATTAACATTTTATACATACATTGTATATTGTACATTGTCCCTGAATTTTAGTATTTCCCCTGAATGGAAGCGGCACTTTGCCAATATGTAGGAATGAGTGTTCTAACTAGAAGATGATAGAACAACTAAGGTAAAAACAAATATATATTTATCATCAAAGCTGTCTATTTGACGCCACTGAAACATAACATTATATCCAGGGTTCACAAAGGGGGTACGTCAAAAATATCACCAAAATTGTTCAAAAGGGCAGGGAGTCCCAAACCCCCTGGATCTGCCGATGTCAATCTCTCAAGGACAAATATAACATTATTTATAAAGGTTCACAAACCTGTAGAGATGCTATAACCTCGGCCTGGTTGTCAGCTGGAAAGTCGCTGATCATCTCCACTCGATTCCTTTTCCGCTCAAACACGCGGTTGTACATCAGCGACAGTGCGCTCCCCTCCGAGTTGAGCTGTAAAAGGCGGTAGATGTTCGGCTCGAAGCCTCCGAGATCGTCCGCGAGAGTGGACAGATCGAGATCATGAATGATGACTAGAAACCCTCCCGTGGTGGTGATGATGAGTTTCGTGCTGTCCGGTGTTAACTTGGACCTCATCAACGAGTTGGAGTAAAATACCTTCTTGTGTGTCAGCTCGTTTGAATAACTGTTGAATGAAAATGGCGCAATTAACAGGAGAGGAAATTTGAAGATAAAATGCTGATACTTGATCCAGGGAGGAGACAAATGGGAAAATGATCATGAACTGACTTGTACTCCACACTACTCCACACTACTCCACACTCAGTACTAAATAAGGTCTAAAAAATAAAATAAAATGTTTCTGGTCTTTACAGGCTGACAAAAATTATGTGATGACGCTTTTTCTTTGTTTTTATTTACAACATTTTTTTGGGGGAATGAAGAGATAAACAAACAAAAAGATTAAAAAAATTTATATAAATAAAGCACAAACCTTCTTAAATATGTGTTACTATTCCAAATAGTCAATAATCTCCCTACACTCCATCTCAACAGAAATGAGTGACATTTTCTATGTCAAATATTTTCTGAGGACAAAAGATTATAGTTATCTGCCCCTTATTTTTGTTAAAACCTGGGGAAAAAAACCTGAGGCGTGGGTTTGAAACTGATGCGGGCGGAAACCAGAAACAAATTATTTTCTTTTTTTTGGCCTAACAAGTAGAGAATTGAACTTCGTTATTGTACTTTGAGGATTTTGAATCAAGATTCACCTCAAATATTTGGGTTTTTTTGTTTGGTGTTTTTAGGTTTGGTAATGGCACAGGAGCCTGCTTCCCTACACTGATATCAAGAGACTTGTAAGGATGAAGTTGATATTTAGCAAGACTTATTTAAATCAGATGAAACGTAACACTTGTTCCTCATTCGTTGACCTGAGCAATACTCCAAAGAGGTCGTGTCAGATGTCAAAGTGAACTTTGACCTTCAATAATTTTAGAAAGTCATTGGCCTTTCTAGATATCTCTATGGTGCAGTACTCAGATCAGAAATGCAGTGAGATACAAGTTAGGTTCTATCTGATTTAAATGAGATTGGCAAGAGTTGGGGCTTTCAGGAAGTCAAAGTAATGTGAATTCTTTAAAGACAAATTTTGTATATATTTTATCAAAATAAATTGGTTTAAGAAACTCAACTTTTTTCAGCTAAAATGCTTACATGCTGTCATTGTATAATCCTAACAAAATTACAAGTATTTTGTATATTTATGAATGATACCTACCTCTAAACTTATCTGCATTTCCTTGTTTGTTTACAAACATCAACAACAATAAAAAAAAAACTTAAACACAGTCTATACTAGACCTGTCAATCTTTTGAGTCTACCCACTTCGCTCGTGCCGGCACCTGCACTTCGTGACCCATAATACATCAGTCTAATCGCATCACTTTTCCTTGAATCAAGTCACACGATACGCTGATAACCGTTCTGTGGGGAGGTCCGGGCGGGTTCCAAACTATAAGTTTAGAGGTAGGTATCATTCATAAATATACAAAATACTTGTAATTTTGTTAGATTTCTTTCATTCACTACCTCTAAACTTATCTGCAGAATCCCACAGATCGGCGGAGGGTAGGTAATCAGCGAGTGATTCAGCAGACTCAAAAGAGAAACGGCCTAAACCAAAGACAGAGGTCGCAAGAACGAAGTTCCTGCTAAACCAAGTAATGGTAGGCTGGCCTAGGCAGTCGTGGATTTACAACCGTTAACTGCTGTCGGCCAACATAGGATTCCTCAGCAAGAAGGAGGAACTCCGTCCTACAACATCTTCTAAAAAAGAGTTGTAATTACCTATGTTACTGCTTGTCGGTTTGGACTGCCCCCGCTGTCACAAAGGGTCCCAGTTGATGTAGCCCCTGGAGATCCGTCTGGACATCCCTCAGGTAGTACGTGGAGAAAGTCGTCGAAGAAGCCCAGTATCCCGCAGCGATGACGTCTTCGACCGAAGCAGAGTGCCACAGCGGAGCTGACGTAGCCCAAGCTCTGATTTTGTGAGCAGACACCTTACCATAAATCGGCGGAGAAGTCGCAGATTTATGGTAAGCTGCCTTAATCGTCTTTTTCAGCCAAGCTGAAACTGTGTTCTTCGTAATATCCTTATCTGAAGAAGGGAGACAAGGCAAGAAGAGCCTATGTCTACCCCTTCTAAAGGATTTCGTCCTGGTCAGGTATTCTCTAAGAGAACGAACAGGGCAGAGAAGAAGGTCCTTTTCCATGCCGTCTGATAAAGCAGCGGACAGAGCCGGAACAGAAAAACATCTTCTTCCCAACGGGCCAGCTACCGTCTTCTGATTCTTTGCTACAAACCCCGGTAAAGTAGACAAGGAAACCGACTGCCAGTTCTTAGAGTGCGTCATAGTAGAGTGGTCTAGCGCATGTAATTCAGATACCCTGCTTGCCGAGGCCAGCGCCAACAGGAAAGCTGTCTTCCAAGATAAAAACGGTAAGGAAACGTCCTTGATGGGTTCAAACGGTTCCGCAAGCAGGGCAGACAGAACCACTGAAAGGTTCCATTTCAGCTGAAACTTGGGAGTCTTCAGATCTTCAAGCTGGAACGACCTGGACAAGCGATGAATGGCTTGGTCATTCGACAAATCGACCCCTTGCAAAGCCAAGGCAGATGTTAACGCCGATTTGTAACCATCAATTGTCCCAGCTTTCAGCTTCTTGACCCTCCTTAGAAAGAGCAAGAACTCAGCGACGAGTGGAACGGAGATGACAGCATCAGGCTGGAATTGCTGCTTCCACTCGGTGAATTTACTGTATCTACAATCATAGAGGGGGGAAGTAGAAGATCTGAGGCCTCCCTTGACTGCTTCAGCGACTTCTTGGGAGAACCCACTTCTCCTGAGGTTACTCTGGATAACCTCCAAGCGTGTAGATGTAGTGACTCTGGGTTTCGATGGAATCTGTCGGACCTTGGCTGTCTCAGTAAGGTCGGAAACACTGGCAGCTCTACCGCCGGATGTGTTGACGCCATCAACAGATCTGGATACCAAGGACGATTGGGCCACGCTGGAGCAATCAGAGTGATGATGCAGCTGTGACGTCTCGCCTTCTCCAATACTGCTGGAACCAGCGCCGGTGGAGGAAAGGCGTAAGCTAGAAGACCGTCCCAGCTGATCGACATTGCGTCTACGGCGAAGGCCTGTGGATCCGGAACTGGACTGACGTAAACTGGGAGCCGAGTGTTGAGACTGGTCGCAAACAGATCCATCATCGGAGTTTCCCATAATTGAGACACCATCTTGAAGGAGGTGGGATGAAGAGTCCACTCTGTCGACTGAATCTGATTCGGACACGACAAGCTGTCTGCCAGCACATTCAGATGCCCTGGAATGTGTCTGGCCCTGATCTGACAGCTGTGCTGGTCGATCCAATCGAACAGTTGAAGACAAATCTGCAACACCCCCTTTGACCTTGTTCCTCCTTGTCGATTTATGTATGACACCACTGTTGTGTTGTCTGAGGCTATCATCAGTCTTTTGCCTACTAGCTGATCCTGCCAAATTGCCAAGGCTTTCAGAATGGCCAACATCTCCAGCTGATTGATGTGAAGATGGACTTCGTCTAGAGACCAAGCTCCCTGCACCATCTGATCCTTGAAGTGTGCACCCCAGCCCACGTTTGACGCGTCCGTCACCAGTAGAACGTCCTGAACGAAGGGAACCAACTGAACTCCCTGCAGAACGTTCTGGTCTAGAAGCCACCAATGAAGCGTGCACAGGATCTCTTGCGGAGAACAGCACACGGTCGAAAGCTCGAGCGATCTCACGGAGTTGATCCAACACTGAAAGTGACGAAGTCTCAGCCTCCCCCTGTTGGTTAAGTCCTGCATGCTCGTGAGCCTGCCCAACAGGGACATCCACTGCCGTAGGGTCTGAGGAGACTGGGACATGGACCGAATCAAATTCCGTGCGACCTCTACTCTGTCCTCTGGAGGTAGAACCTTCGAGATCTCTGTGTTGAATATGGCTCCTATGTACTTCACTCTCTGGGACGGGATGAAGTCTGACTTCTCCGGGTGCACAATAAACCCCAGGTGTTCCAAGGTAGAAACGGCAAGATCTCTGTTGGACTCCAGACAGTGATGAAACCGGTCTGGTAGAAGAAAAATGTCAAGATACCCGTGAATCCTGATTGACCTGGAGTGAAGGAAACTCAGCACAGGAGCTGTGATTCTCGTGAACAACCACGGAGCTATCGAAATTCCGAACGGAAGAACCCTGAACTGGAACAGCCTTCCGTTGACCGCAAAACCAAACTGTTTCCGGGTAGGAGTAGAGGGCTTGCTTTCGGTGACTGACGAGTCCTACGAGGAGAGACAGACAAGGCGAGGTTATGTAGGTCTTCATTCCTCTTCCTCTCAAGATCCTTGTCCCTCTGGGTCAGAGCATCACCCACCGCATCCCCGAATAACGTACCCGAGAACAAAGGCGCCGAATATAGTTTGTCCTTGGTCTTGACCTCTGTGGACTGAGGAAGTTGTTTTACATAGGCAGAACGACGAAGCAGAGTTAGCTGTGCCTCCATCCACAAGAGATGCCGATCAAGATCCAGAACAGCATCTCCCAGTGAGTCGAAGAAGGCGAAAGCCGTAGACAAGGCTGAGAAAGGTATGGACGTCGATCCCTTGGGGTCCGCATCTTCAGGTATGGACGGAAGAAGCCTAGCCGCAGTGGCCGCAAACCAATGAATATATGTAGACGTCTGCATAGCCTTGTGGATCGAGGTCTCTACGTCCTTGAGTCGTGCGTCGCTGACCCGGATCTGCTCAGAAGGAGTGCCCTTGCCCATGAGATACCGGAAGTTGTCATCCAAGGGGGTCTCCTCCGGCTTGGTAAACTTGGCATCATGGACCTTGTATGGGAACCCCCTGTAGAAGGACGATCTTGAAGGCTGTTTGTCAAAGCCTAGTTGCCCAACCCTCTCCGACAGCTGAGAAGCAAGTTGAGCAGTCGAATCCGGTGGAGGAAGGGAATTAGTGGCAGCAGGTTTAGGTTTCTGTGCGGCCCTACTAATGTCATTGTGAATTGGAGCCGTTGGCGCAGGTGAAGGAGTCAAATCCGGAAAGTGACGGTACACCTCGTCTATCTTGTCATACCATGACAATCCTGGAAAGGTAGGCTCTAACTCCTTCGGATCCTTCCTAGGCCTCTTGTTGGTTGCCGCCCCGGAGCCGTAGAAGGACATCTCTGGAGGGGCCGTGGATTTCCGTTTCCCTCCGTCCCCCGTCGGAAGTGGAGCTTCATTGTCCTGAGGCCTTGATGACTGGAGCCTCCGGTTCCTGTTCTGGTCCCGATGGGTAGAGGACGAAGAGGAAGACCTGTCGTATTCCACAATGGAAAGCCGCGGCTCCTCCCGCGTCTGGTTCCCGTCGGCGGACGTCAAGGAGGCCACAGGTGAAAGCGAAGATGAGACCTTCCCCTTGGGCTGCTTGTTCCTAGCCTTCCCGGGAGTCCCGGCCGTCCCGTCCGTCGGGAGAGAGCCGGGAGTCGCCCTGGAGCCGTGGATAACCGTCACGGTAGCCGTCGTCACCATCGTTGTTGCCGTGACCGTGGCCGTCTGGGCCGTCGAGACCGCCGTAACTGCCTCCGCCGACCTCCGTACAGCGTCAGCATTCCTGGTGGTCAGCCTGTGGACCTTCTTAGCAAGTCTAGGGTCCCTGGATGCCGGAGTCTGTTTAGCTGATTCGATGACTGACGGTGCCAAGATAGAGATCCCGTCTTCTGACTTCTCTTCAGCCCCCCTCGTATCAGTTATGTGGGAGACTAAGTCTCGCCCTGACCGAGGGGTGACCCTTTGACCGTCCCGAGAGGTATCGCCAGCTAGTTCCGGGAGCTGCATGATCCTGGTCATGAGCGGCATCATCGTCTCCGCCATCTTCTTAAACTAGGCCAAGTCTGACGCTAGATCTGACGACGCAGGAGTAGATATGGTAGAGGATTTAGAAGAGGCCTTCAACAAACTCTTCTCCCTGGCAGCCACGTAAGCTTGAAAAGAGGTGTCTTCCAGCGGGGCGCAGAAGTCACAACGTTCATCAATAGTACATCCCGACCCAAAACAGCGAGGACAGCAAGGATGAGGGTCCGTAGCCGACATGAATTTGTTGCATCCTTCACACCTCTTTGCCGAATTCATGGTGTAACTGTGAAAAGTTAAGGAAAATTAACACACAGTAAACACAAAAATTAATCATGAATATAAATATATTCACGAAAAGATATATACACAAGAAAATATAAATTGCATATATATATATATATATATAAATGTATACATATAAATTTATTTACAAACAGAATGTAAATAAGAAAATAGTATAACACGTAATTTCGCAAGTAGATTTTATACCGGAAAAACCCCACTTCACGAAATTGCAATAGAAATCATTAAGAGTAGAATAAACATTAAGAAAAGAAAACTACCATTTCCCAACTACATACAAATTGGAAAATAAGTTTTCAATATTGACTCAAGTATACATGATATACGGAATCAATACATACAGTAAACCTGAGCGTAACTTACATACGCAAAGTACAAACCAACGCAAAATAAATAATGAATCGTCGTAAAATAACCATCATACCACTGCCAGTAGCAAGCTGAACACGCTACGAAGCGAGACAGCACAATGACAGTAAACACACAACTCATCGATCAAACGAAAGTGGGCGGGGCTACCAAACACTCCAAAAATCGACAAGGACATTAATTCATAACATAATACATATTTAGCACAATAAAAAATAGCTAAATAATGAAAATTATGAATACGAAACCTTAAACAGGGCATAGAAAAATTGATTAATTTTTTTAGTGCCGTGTGCAAAGCGAACAAGAAGCCGCCATTTTAGACAAGTGCCACGTATACCAACACGCGACAAAAGTCGAAAAAACATGAATTTTTTACAAAAGTTACATGTAAAAGAAGGGTATGATAAACATAACAATACCAGGATACAGAATAATGAAGATATCTTCAGAAAAAGGTAAGTTTTCTCTCTGGTAGCGAAATCACACGTCTTCGTGTGATCAACAACAAGGAAAAAGTGATGCGATTAGACTGATGTATTATGGGTCACGAAGTGCACGTGCCGGCACGAGCGAAGTGGGTAGACTCAAAAGATTGACAGGTCTAGTATAGACTGTGTTTAAGTTTTTTTTTTATTGTTGTTGTTGATGTTTGTAAACAAACAAGGAAATGCAGATAAGTTTAGAGGTAGTGAATGAAAGAAATACCGTATATTACCGGGTATAAGTCGAGAATTTGATACAAAAAATTAGGGGGTCAAGGAGGGGGGTCGACTTATACACGGGGTCTATGTTTCAGCCCCAAAAATCTAGAGGCCAGGTAAGTATCTGCCAGCCCAGCAAGTCGAACGGACGATGTTTACACCGGAAACAATTCACAAACATCGATGTCCAGTCAATATTAAAATCATTGAATAAAAAACATATGCTTTATTGTTGTCTTTTTAAAATACAAATATAGCGTGATATATGAATAAAAAATAACATTTCAATCACGAAAGTTCATTAAAGTTTATATTATAATCTTCACTATTACCTGACAAACATCGATCGATATCTAGCCTTGATGTAAGTCGAGTGACCCGATAAGGTCACGTGGACCAATGAGATTCTACATAGAAGCCGGTGACATGTGAGATAGATACTCATGAACAAATAATCAAGTGTTTACGCAGTGAGAAGTGCAAATTACTGGTAATAATATTTAGGGCAAAACAATTGATAAGTCGATCGATCGACATCACTGCTTTACAATCGCCGCTGTGTTGACTCTTGTGCATGTCGACTTGTCACTCGGTGTCAGTCAGCACGTGGTAAAAGGGGGGTCGACTTATACATGAGATATAGGGTTTTGACCAGTATTTGGGTAGTTGAGAAAGGGGGTCGACTTATACGCGGGGTCGACTTATACCCGGTAATATACGGTATATCATATATGACAATAAAGAGGCCCTAGACTTACAAATTGGAGAATTGTTTAAAATTCAAAAGTTAATGAAACTTTCGATTCACTTATTCCCAAAAAGCTGCATTTCAAGAAAACACTGGAACAATTTAAATTATTAAGCATTATTATGTCCCACATTTACTTCCCTCAGATATATTAAACCTTGACACTAGACAAAATCTCAATGTATTAAGTTATTAACTCACTTAGCAATGTCCCATGTGTAAATACTTCCATCAAAGCCTGACGTGACCAGAAGACCGAGACTAGAGGAATATTCGATGTTCTTCACCCAGTTTGAATGACCCTCCAAAGTTCGCACTTGCTGCTTTAAGTTCCGCACATCCCACAATGCAACAGTAGCATCGTCAGAGCAGGTAGCAAATATTCTTGTGTCCAGAAATCTACAAGGGAGCACATTCATAAAAATAATTTCATTGACAACAAAGCTTTCAAAGAACGTATAAAGCAGTGTTTGCTGTGTTTTTAAATTTACTGGTGTTGTGTACGGACACTGTCTCAAAATTCAGGCTGAAGATTTATTTTCCCTGTGAGACAGAGTAACTCATTATTTTAATATACATTAGACTGTAAATAAATTTATCATCCAAAACTGTGTTCCATAGGAGATATCTTTTTGATTTTGCACAATGCATCAGCTGTTTACATGTCGTCCATGAGGAGTCTTGAAGCTCAAGGTCCAACCCGAGATAACACTGACTGTACTCTGAGGGTGTGGGTTCGAATCCCACATTGGACTCATTCCGAAAAAAAGTACAAGAACTTTTACTGTTGCAGATAGGGTGATTCCTAAAACTAGTATAACAATATTATATTTGTTCACCTTATAAATGGCATGTGTTTCTTTGACCTCTCATAAGTGATATCTGCTAAAATATTAATAAAATATACAAAGATAAGAAAGTGCTCACCTGACACAATTCACGCAGTCCTGATGAGCATTGTTTTTATGACCAATAAGTTTGCCGTTGAACGGATCAAACATCAAGATGCTTTGCTTCTGACAGGCAGCCACAAGAATAGACCTGAAAATGTACCAATTGTTTATCAAATAAGTTTTTATCATTGCATGACATTTTGAGGACATTGTGATATTTCATGTCTTGTTTAAAAACAATTTTTAAAGTAAAAACACCACAAACTTGTATCTTGGGGTCCACATATAAACATTTTACGGTCCATCTACCATGGCTACTAGTGTCAACCTTTTGAGACCTTCAACAGTCACGATTTAAGAGACGCATGGTGTTACCATGCGGCAGTATTAAACTTAATACACCCAGCAGTAAGTGGGTACCTGGTGCATGTAAGATGTGTTGAAAGTGACCTCAAGAATGCTTCGACAACTCCGGTAATGTGAGGTGAGATGAGATAATTTGGCTTAACGCCACTTTCAAGAGTAGTTCACTTACATCACGGCTGCTAGTATTATGACAGGGAGAAAGCCTGCAATGCCATGTGGCTATGCATTGTAGGGAAACCTGCGAGCAAGGGCTGGAAGCTCAGGTTAGAGCAGGGTGTAAATGTTATTGTAGTGCTTAGAGCTACAAATAGTTTTGTCATTTAGACCCAAATTTTTTTAATTTGACTTCTAACCCTATTTGCTCACACTGACATCACTTAGTGGGAATTAATATCTATATAATATCATATCTATTATCTCCACATCTTCTTGGACTGGCAGAGTCCTCAACAAGTTATTGTTAGCAGTTATAATATATCTTGTTATATTATAAACAAAATTAATGAAAATGTATAGAATAAACAATCAGTTTGATTAACGTCCAGCAGGGTTGGGGTCAAGTACATTTGAATGTACTCAAGTACAAGTACAAGTACTTTTAAATTTACTGAGTACAAGTACAAGTCCAAGTACAGTTTTTTTCAGCTTGTACTTGACAAGTCCAAGTACATTTTGAAAGTACTTGAGTACAAGTACAAGTACTTTCTCAGTCATTGGACACTGTGTTATGGTGATCTCAAGTTCACTTATGTGTTAGATGAAGAACCATGAGATCCAGATATCAGACTTGAACAGTGTTTACACTTGGCCTTGAAGTTATCCTTGCTGTCGTCAGGGATGATGAACTCTTGCAAGACTTGGGACTGACTTCGAGCTGACATGCTTGCATCAATGTCAATCAACTGGTACACCATAAGCTATAACTGTGTTGAGGGAAAACAGTGTTTTCTTTACAATAAAGACTATATCCTAACTATTGGCTAGTTTCATATCCCTTTACTCATTGGATGTAAATAATAGCAAAATGCACTTTGCTCATTGGTAATTAGATTGTTTCTTGGAAAATTAGGAATAAATGACATAAAAACATTGGACTAATTTTACCAAATGCAAGAGAATGAAAGATTTGAATGTCCTGTGATCTAATTACAATGTGATCATTCAGCTGTATCAGCCTCCACACCAAGTTGGTAATCCCCCTATTGTCTGTGTCTCCAGCTAAACATGTGGTTAGCAGGTGTGTCCAGTGATGAAACAAAGGCTGGACCAAGAGTTGTTTTAGACATTGTCTTTTTTGCTTTGCGATCTTAAACCAACTATATGTTTATTTTTGTTGTTGTTTGACAAAATGATTGTGTTATCATGGAAATACATAATGCAAATTAGTTTTTTATCAACTGCACATTTTAATATAATGGATGAATAATAATAATATTAAAGGAGAAAATTTAATATTAAAATTGTTTTGTTTCCTTGAACACAATGTTTTAACTTGGAAAAGTACTTGAAATGTACTTGATATTCCAAGTACTTTTTAAATGTACTCGAGTACAAGTACAAGTACTTTGTCAAAAAATATCAAAAGTACTTGAGTACATCAAGTACATTAAAAATTGTACTTAAGTACAAAAGTACTCAAATACTTTTGTACTTGACCCCAACCCTGACGTCCAGCAAAGAGAACATCTAGCTCCAAGGGAAGATAAAACCAGACTTGTCCCACAAATGTTTTGGTGTTTGGTAAAACAAAAACGTCAATGTGACTCCTTCACTTCACTTCACATACCCGTCTGTCGAGAAATCAAAGTTGAATATTCCACCATGATGTCCGTGATTCACCGTTTTGCTGGGATCCCAGAAGTTGACTCCTTTCACTGACGAGTAGAAACTTTTGTTCATAACGTTAGCCTGTCCACTTCTAACTGGCGTCCCGATTTCACGAGAACCAATCCACTTCCATGGCATAAAAGTCGAGGAGGGACTCGTAATTTTGGAGAATCGTGATGAGTGATAAAAGGCATCACTGGTTTTCACTGTCATGTTGATAATTTTTTATCTGCACATGTTTTCACTGTTAACATCCATTGAGTAAGATTGAAAGATCACTTGAAATCCATTAATTCCATCGATGTCTTGTTTTTTATTTACTTTGACATTACAAAACTCACAATTATTCATAAACCTTTTTAAATTCATTATAGCCGATTTCCAGGCTAATCTCATGTTGAAGGGTGCTCATATCAAAACGTTTGGATGACAACATTAAACACAACTAACACCTGCGAGATCTCATAAAATTCGTCCACTTTTCTCAGACAATGAAAAAATGTTTCGCAGTCGACCTTTTACAAATCTGTCCATCGTTTCATGTTATGAATTCTTCACCATACAATATGGTATAAAATGTTCAATATGCACTGATATATAACAACCAAACACATCCAAAATGAAACTACAGCACACTGATTTGTTTAGTTTACGATTAGAGAAAACATGGCGACTCGTTATTACATTTTCGCTTATCTTTATGATCTTATCACTGTCTGGATAAACGAACCGACGAGAGCTTTCAAAGGGAGGTTACTCCAAATATTACACCAAAAAAAGCAGTGGGTTGGTAGAGCGCTCGAACCTTACATTTCTCAAACTGTTATACCGTTACATGTGCGTCTCTCTGTGGATCGACCCATTATCATTTGATAAATCATTATTTAAATTTTTCATCAAATGTTCTATACTCTACCACATGCAAATTTACATTCAAACACATGCCCAGGGACTAATTCAGAAATAATAGTATCAGCTGAATATGTTATATGTTTCTCATCTACATATTATTTATATTATTTGTAACATTACATATATTTGATATAAATCGTTAGAGTACTATTTCGTTTGCACATGAAATGAAAGAAATATTTCATATCACGATCCTCTGATGTAATTTGTTTTTAAAAAACTACAAGGTAAGCGCGCCCCACTGAATGTGATGTCACTAGACGGATTTTCCTTTACTGTGTAATTACTACGTAATTGATGAATACAATAGCAAGGTTTTTGGAGACTGTGAACTTATCAATTGCACAGTCACTATAGCAGCGCACTTGCAAATTGATATTCTCGACTTTCTTCGAGTTGAAGAGTACTCATTTCACTAATCTATTGTATATTGTAAAATAGTTATAAACATTAAATTGTTTTCAACTGTTTGTAAATATGCAACTTTCTGGAAGTTTACATAGAACATTATTGTGAGAATACTAGCCTCCTACCAACCTATAGATGACACATCAGTCTGATTAAAATCGACCTTCTTCCGAGGAATAAAATTTGCAAAATAATGCATCCACCGCGCTACGAACAGGTTCTGTAGAAACCTCCGAACAATATGAGTTCGTATCCCAGTAGAAACACTATTTTGCTATTTTTATTCCTCGGAAAACCGAATATTTTAATCAGACTGGATGACACATAATAGATAATATAGGCCCATATTTTCCTTGATTCTAGCAAAAGAAGTAGTTGTAAAAAACAGTTTTATAATTAAATATTAATATATGCATGAACCACATGTATACCGTATTAAGTCGCCTGCCTTGTATAATCGCCGAGTCTAAGCATCGAAAAAACACCTCAACTAAATTGTGCGATTTTTCCGTTTATTTTGTGTTGAACAATTTGCGAAAAAAATAGTGCATATGTTTCAATGAAATATATTTTTAGTAATTTTCCGGTATTTTTTATGGACATACAATGGCTCTTCAAAATTTCGAGACTTGTCATCCCTTTGTCAATTACTTGTATAAGAGTACCAACCATAAATCAACCCTGTATGATGAAGCCCCTACTGAATGTTGACTATGCTGGACAAACTAATTTAGGAATATTAGATATTTCATGATTAATAATCATTAGGATGTCAAGTGATAAATAATAAATACATCAGTATTCAAAATTTAAAAATTTAAAAATTTAAAAATGTTAGGCCAGTATATATGTGATTCTGCACAATTACCACCTTGACTATCTTCCCATCTTGCAATGTACACATATTTCGCAATGGATTCCATCCTCGGTTACCCATGGTTTTATATATGCTCCGTTATGAGGATGAATGGAAAAAAAGAACTTGTTATGACTTACTAATGTTCGTATGCACTGTAAATGTACTATGTACAGGCCTGTGGCCTTTTCAGTACTGAAATAAAGATTGGATAGGACTATCTTCCCAATCTCCTATTTTTCATTCATTATTTTGAATAAAGGCTAACTTACCAGATAGTTATTCATTATTTGCATGTTGAATAAGATTCCATTTCGGGAAAGATGTTCCTTGGTCTATGTTTCCATATAATACAGTCATGACATGGAGAACAATACTTCCTTTGGGCAGAGAGTAAGTTAATGGATGATAACTAATGTATTTTAATTTTTTTCAAAAGAAAATTTCCGTATTGTACAAATATATGTTTCTCATCTAAATATTATTTATATTATTTGTAACATTACATATATTTGATATAAATCGTTAGAGTACTATTTCGTTTGCACATGAAATTAAAGAAATATTTCATATCACGATAAATAAAGAAGTTGACCATCCATAAACCCTATTACACCAATCTGACAAAAGTCATTGTGTAAATCCTTGCCGTGTATGCTTCTGAATGTTACAATTCCTATACACATGGGTCTGAAAGGCCCAGGGACATTGCTTTGTGATATACGCATTACTAAAAACCCATATACACATGTAGCCTTCCATTGGTGCCAGTCAACAGCATTCATCATGGAACTGTTCCATTATTACAGCTAAGAGGAGTCCTCTACACTGAAGGGTGAGTAATATTTTATATTTTGAATGGAATGCATTGTTTTAAAATCCAACAGTTTATGTTTAAGGGGCAGTAGCACGTATTTTGCAAAATTAATTTTTTCAAATTTCCCATTTATAATGATAGTTTATGTCATTTAAATTAACATTAGAAGGTAAAACTTCTTATTATACAAACCAATTATCTGTAGTGGTAAAATCTATGTTGCGTATAAAGCAAAAATTGCATGGAGGCCATTTTATTGTGAACACAATTTATTAAAAAACGATTCCCCTGGCTTTACCGAAACATGTACACTCATTTTAAACTTTATTTTCCGAAGGGGGAAGGATGTTTTACTATTGGTGAAATTATTTTTCATATACATTTAATCAACTTATTTGAGCGAAAAAACGCCCCTTTCAAGGCGCTGTAGCACGTTTTTTCGCTCAAATAAGTCGATGAAATGTATTTGAAAAATAATGTCACCAATAGTAAAACACCCTTCTCTCTTCAGAAAGCCAAGTTACAAATGAGTGTACATGGTTCCGTAAAGCCACGGCTATCGTTTTTGTCATTCGAAATAATAAAATGTGTTCACAATAAAATGGCCGCCATGCAATTTTTGCTTTATACGCAACACCGTTATTACCACTACGGATAATTGGTTTGTGTAATAAGATGGTTTACCCTCTAAAGTAAATATAAATGACATAAACTATCATTATAAATGGGAAATTTGAAAAAATAAAATTTGCAAAAAACGTGCTACAGCGCCTTTAACATGCTTAAATTCATAGATTATTTCATGAATTTTGTGGAAGAGCATCCTGGCACCATGTCATATCATGACTCCTCCAGGAGGGACTTTTATGAGTATACGTATGATTATTTTGTTGTGAGTAAAGTGTCATGTCAACATTATCTTCATTGATGTCAGTTTAACTTATTTCCGGAAAAGCACATGTCTTATGGAAGTCTAAAGAAACGTTCGACTTTCGAAGGGGAAAACAAACAAGTTTTATATATTAAAATATCGTTACATTTTGGTGAAAAAACGGTTCATCCTGAAAGGGTTATCATTTATTCTGCTGAAAACGTTTAAGTGAATCGTTGTCATGTTCCTAGTTAATCTTGCAGGTGATCTACCATCTGTAGTTTCTCAGCAAGGGATATTTTGTCTACATTGATTACTATATTAAATCTCAGAATTGTAGAATTGGTTTTAAAGTCTGCGACACAATGACACTATTTATGAATGATTTTTATACGACTATCAATTATTATTTCAGGGTATGCAGAGTTCTCCCCAGCATATGGATTTGTCCTTGTAACCACCTCCATCAAAGTGGAGATACAGGAGAAGTTTTAATTAAATGAACAGACACTACAAAAACTACATCATTTCAAGCACATATACTTCACTGATATATTGGTAATAAACACGTTTTCTGATAAAGAGACGCCGAGTTTTTGTTTCTATGTTATAATGGGTTGAGTTGAGTCGGGGGACAACGTCGCTTTCAAGAGTATTTCACTTATATCGCAGCTGCTAGTATTATTACAGGGGGAAAGCCGACAATGCCAATACAGTGAAACCTGCGAGCATCGGTTGAAACTATCGAACAATGGGGGGGAGGGGGGGGGGGGGGGATTGCAGCCCTGACAGACGGAAAGCCATATCTCTCACTCCACCATTCTCCGTTTCAAGGGACAGATTGTCAGCAGAACTCCTGTCAAGGCCTTTTAAGATCTCATCTTCAGTCGTTTCCCCCCAGCATTCTCTTGTTTCTCTTAAAGCATTCGTACTCCCAATGTTGGTAAAGGATACAGTCTCTTTAAATATGTCGTCAGTCACAAACAGTTTGAATGTATCATTGACCACCCTTTTCACTGGACCTCGCATGATGTTTTGGGGATGTGTTTGACTAGCGGCAATGAAGTGGTTGACCATTTACTTCCATCTTTTTCAACCATTACATTTGTCAAGATTCATGAATATCAAAATAATCTTTCTCCTCTGTATCACTGAATTATGCAACTGTGCCATACAAAATCACTGTAGGATGACCTCTGTGTTCTATGAAAAGTGTTCCTGCCTCTTCATTGACTTTACAGTTAAACTGACCATTATCTCTTCATTGCTCTTCCTTCGCATGCTCATATTGAATCTAAGTAACACGTTTCTGATGTAGACTAGAACTAGACGTTTTGGATATTGTACACAATACGTTTAGCAATGTCCCTGGGCCCGTCGGGCCCATTTATGCACTTAATGTGGGTAGAAACTAAAAAGAACCAAAAACAGTAATTAGATGTTGATGAACTCTTTCAAACTGCAAGAAATCTAAGAACTTGAGGAATACATAAAATGTCAGCTAAACTTTCTAATTTGTTTCGAAGATATGAAAGTGAAAATAGGCTCACGGGCCTATGAGGCCCCGGAATACAAGGTAAGGGTTAAGTTCTTGAATATATAGTTTGGTTAAATATAAGGAAAGTACAGTAAATAAAAACAAATGTTCGCATTGTAAGGCAAACTTTATGCTAAAAACATTTCTGGGAATGATATTTAATATGGACATAGTTTGAAAATAACCTCGCTTGAAGCGCAAATCATGTATTCCTCGCAAGACGTGACACCGGTGGTCAAGCGTGACAGTGTAGACAACTCGTTTCTTTTCTGCCTTGCTTCATCTCATCTTCTCACAGTTTGTCCCTGCCTAAAAACGTTACTATCGCAAAAATAAATAGTCCAATCTAAAATAGTCCATGTCGTGGATTAGATAAGATCGAATGCTTTGCAAATAAATACTTGAAGTATGAAGATGCATTTGTATTTTGAATTTATTTTAAAAGTTTACAGAGAAATAAAATTGAGACTTATCGATGTTTGTTATATGAGCATGAACAAAATTGTAAACACTGTTCAGCTGGAAAAAAGGATATGTCGCCTGTAGTTAGTTCTCAATGGATAATACATGCAAATAATGAAGCGTCCGTAAAATCGGTGTACAGCCTTTAAATTGTGCCCGAGCTCGTTTTATGCTGGTATCGTTAAAGGCAATACTTTGTTTAATTTTTGCATTTTATTATAAAACTTGTGTACTATATATATTTACTTAAGAGAACAACCCATTACATGGCGAGATTATCCCTAGTCGTAGAAAATGGTGTCACGTATGAAACGATAACTGCTATCGGCCATTTTAGTGCGAACACCTTTTTAATAATTCGAGGATGGAAGATTGATCAACGTTACTTAACCGCGCCATGACCATTCGTTTTAGAACTCTATTTATCGATTGAGGATAATTGGTTTGCAATTTGTAACATGTTTTTACCATTTCGTGAAGTTGCTTTATTTCCATTAGAGAACGTGCTACAGTCCCTTTAATAATATTGAGGGACATCAACCCAAAGGTATCATTTCAATTTAGATAAATTATTTAATTTGTAGCAAACAGTTGCAAAAGAAATCCATTATTCGTATTCTGACTGTGTTTATGCTATTCCAATGAAATATAAATCGTCAATAAAGACATAATTACACACGAAAATATGCTATAATTCCTTTACGAATTTCTTGCAAATTTCCCTTTAACTCTCGCTCAGGATTTGATGTAAAAAATCTAATTACAGACTAGCTCTTGTGTTTAGCTTAATTTATCTACTCTAACGACTATGGCAAAAGGTTAAATAATACAACTTTTAAATACCATCATCTTTGTCTATTGTGGGTTTCTTATCAGTTAAAACTAAACATGCTGTCATGGATAAAGAACCAGTTACAGTGTTCGATATTTGCAACTACCTGTATATTTGATTGAAATAACATTATATTCCTAAAACATCAACCACAGTTTTAAGAAGCTAAGTCTATATGTTTGTGTCTTCTGATATCAAATAATCAACACGAGTTGGTAGAATACCCATGTATATCTCAAAATCATCAGCGAAGAGAACATGACATCGATAGACCATTAATGCTTCGTCTCCTACATCTACATGTGTTTCTGAAAACAAATACCAACAACACAAGTGGTGTAGTCAGGGTTGAGAACGTGGTGTTAAAGTCGAATATTGTATTTGTTTTCTTGGTCGTTTCCATGTAGGCCTACATTTGTAATTTAAAAAAACCCAAAAAAACATGTATACCAAAATAAATATTGTACCTATATACACTGTCTACAACATTGTCAGCGATGAGAATATGAATTCTTGGTTGTTGACATTCATGTACGTTTATGAACGTATATATCTTTTAAAATATGCTTCCCGTGTATATCTTAAAACCATTAGAATAAGAACATTACGTTCCATTAATATTTGTCTCTTTGGTCATGAAAACATATATACAAGCATAATGCTGGCAATGATACATCAAAGCCAAAGGTGATGAGTGCATGACGTTTACTGTCATTAAAATCTTTGCTTCTTTGGTAGATTCCACACATGTTCATTTATAAAGACATGCATGTTTACTGCCCATATGCTCGTATGTTGTTTTAAAAACAAAATAAAGAAATAACGTTTATCCGTATTCAAGGCCTGATTGCCAAAAGTGCGAGCTTTTGTTAAATATTCAATATCATGCAAGTGGAGATATTAACAAATTAAACTTGCATGTGTCGGGTATGTATGATAGTATATTGGTAAGTTGTTTACAAATCTAACAGAGAGAAGGCATATATAATGCCCATGTAAACTTCAAAACCATCAGCGATGAGAAACATGACATTGCTAGTCTATCAAATATATTTATTTGAGAGAGAAAAATATACCGAAACAGCATATATATGGTGCCATGACGTTGCTTGTAGAGTCATTCTTTGTCTCTCTGATCATCTACGAAAAATGTGTACAAACACATATGAGCAGCGATAAGAACATGACATTGCTAGTATATTAAATATACGTTTATTTGAGAAAAAATATACCGAAACAGCATATATATGGTGCTATGACGTTGCTTGTCGAGTCTTTCTTTGTCTCTCTGGTCATCTACGAAAAATGTGTACAAAAACATATGAGCAGCGATAAGAACATGACGTTGGTAGCCGATCCATGTTCTATCTATTTGTCATCTACGTACCTGTATCAGAACAAATATACCAAAAAGAGCTTGCAACGCCTCATACCTCGCATAACCCTCAACACCATCAGCGATGAGAAAATGACGTAAAGGCCGACTAATACATTGAGGTTTGTCCAACACACACAGACAAGCCTGGCGATGCCAGTGGCCGGAGAGTCCGCTAACATTGACATTCAGAGCCATACAAACTCTGACAGATATGACTCTTGGGGTACAACAGTGACCAACAAGGCTAATATTTTGAAACAATATTTGGTCGAGTATTAGAGTGATTACCTGGAGTCTTCATGGTCAAGTCAAAACTTGGTGTATAACTGTAACAAGTTGGCAGATGGAAACATCGGGTAAACATTTTTCAGGGTTTTCAACGTGAAACTGTCCTTTGCGGTGAAATCTTAGTAACTAATCAGTAAGTATTATCAGGTTAAGCTTATTTGCATATCGATATTTGTGTCCAGTGAGTCTAACGATATGTTGACAATGCTGTATGGAAAGTACAGTAAAGAAGCAGGACCATGTCTAGCAGGTTCCACTGCAATGCATGGCCATATAGCTGTCGTAGGCTTTTTTCCTGGCAGTATTATATCCGCAGTGAGCACCAT
This sequence comes from Gibbula magus, assembly GCA_936450465.1. NCBI lineage: Eukaryota > Metazoa > Mollusca > Gastropoda > Trochida > Trochidae > Gibbula > Gibbula magus. The sequence goes on from OW388303.1 coordinate 19,457,957, forward strand.
CACCTTAGAGCTATCTGCAAATTTTATAAACTATATAAGAATGAAATTTTAAACAACTGGTTGTAATTTTAATCCTTCGTCGTTTTTCTCGATTGTGATTATTCATTCACTGTTAATAATATCACCAAGAACTTTGAACATAATCACTCTCGAAGGAGTGTAAGAAGATGTGGAACGCTTTTTGGACATTCATGAATAACTATTCAAATTTTAATTAAAAACATAAAGCATGTGATGTTTTAGCATTCACTACCATCAGTTACATTTGCATTTGTAAAACTATCCACTAAATACTTCTTCTAAATATTTATCAATTACCTAATCGTGTTTAAAGGGTTCAACCATATTCACTTTTTCTAAAACTACATATAATAGCAAAACGAGGAGATTTCGCAGATTATAAATTCAAAATGTAACGTCTGTCTGTAATAACTTCACTTTGTTCTAAACCCGTACTGAAATAACTGAAATAGCACATAGCATAGACTGACATAAACTGAGCAAAAGAAAAACTACAATGGAACATCGGATATAAGTCAACAAGGTATACACATACATAACGTCTGAAGTTCGAGTCTGTTTCAGTTTGTTGGCAAGAAAGTAGCATTTGCTCTAAGCAGTGTAATTCCTTTGTTTTCCTTTCATAATCCCCTTGTAAACTGGATCAATCTCATGTCATGTGCAGGATTTCACGAAATCTCTTAAGCGGATATTGTCCTTTTCTAAATATCTATTATATCTAAGGATAATTGAAAAATGAAACAGATGATATGATGTAGTTTTTCCAATTCTGAATATTGTTGCATGTTACACTGCCCTCAAATTAAACCATTACGATTTTTTAAAATCCAACAAAGATATTGATAAAATTTGATTAGTTGGATTGTTTTGTTTTTTGCCTTCTCGGTTTTCATCTGTTAATGTTCATTACAATACGTAATTGATCGGTAAAAGTCTGGAATTGTCTCTGGAGAATTGTTAAGAATGAGTTCAATTGGTAATTGATGTCTACATGTATTTACTATAACTATGAACAACTGATGCTTAAAATGTATCTAAGTAATCATCCTCGATAATCCGGGGTATACGTTCCGATAATATATATACAGTGTAGATTATCGGAACGTATACCCTGGATTATCGAGGATGCAAAGTAATAAACAGTGTACGTATTTGAGTTAGTTTTCCGTTGTGTTACATAAAATTTTATTTGGCTTTGATACGTTCCAACTCAGCACATTTGCTGTCTGCAATTCAAATAAATTCACTCAGCTTGCATATTTTATCCCCAATCGCCAAATATTTCATAATTACTAATTAAAATCGAGTAACATCATTATGCATGTGCAGAAACCGAAACTGCACGTCCCATTTACATACATAGTAGTTATGTGACCTATTAAACATCATCAACTCAAATTTGTCTTTTTGTCTGTTATAAATAAGATTTCAAAATTACGTTTGACTCATTGACGCGCGCCACACGCTGTGCATTGTCCGGTTTTCGATCAGGAATCACTACTTTTACCTTCATATCGTCAATATGCTCAGTCTGCTATCATAAAAATGGTAGTTTTCGGTAACAGTCGGTACTTCTAGATAAAGTAACACCAATTATAACGTTTGCAATATGTGACCCCCAACAACACAATGGATGTACCTTTAAAGCTATTCTGTTAGAAAACAACAATACTTTGTAACTCAGCCCTTTCACCTATCTTGTAAATGAAAGTCATAGGTAATAGAGTACATCACCTCCTCGGAAACATGTGTCTGACACAGAAAGCATGGGATTAAAACACCGACACTGTAAAACCTATTGGTCACTGTCGAACTGAATAGAACAGGGGAGAGAGCATCTCCCTGTTGCACTCCTAGCACGAGACGGGCTTAACTCCGGTTAAGTGGACTCGCGGGGGTGGGGATTAGGTAGGCAATATGTTTTTCTTTGTTTCTCATCTCCCTCATAGTTGGCAGTCGAATGTACTGAACATTTGCATAAACATTAATTCTTATATATCGTTTACATACATGTATTGTGTAAGTGTTGGCAGGGGACCTCAACGTTAAACACGTACAGGTCACAGAATCATTTAGCAAGTCAAAATCAAATATTAACAAAGTAGAGGTCATAAATTAATGAACAAAAGAAATGGCACCATACAAAATACAAGATTTCAATCCACGGGTGATACATACGACTGACACAGAGTACCTTCATGTCTTTAGAAGACAAGTAAACTAAATTAGAATATTAAAAACATGATCGGTCCATGTGTCTTAATAACAAGCGAAATCGTTTGGGTTTTTTTGTATTTCCTTAACTAGACAAGATAGCAGAGATAAAAAGGGTTTTTTTGGCTTCTTTTATAACTTCATATAATAATAATACATCAACAAAGCCTAGAACAACATCTCATATTACTTCTACTATGTCGACATTTTATAAGTGTTTAACATAAATGAAAACATTTTGAAAAAAGCGATTGCAGTACTCCAAACGTATTTGAACGGTATAAAAAATTGAAGTATGATACTCTGGTGTACGAAATTCTCAACATGTAACTATTAAAAGACATTCAAAATGGACTTTCTACGGCAACTGTATGTTTTACTCCGTTGAAAATATGGTGACATTTCTTTTGTTCGTTAGTGTAGTTTGATAGGAAACGAGAAGTTAACAGAAATAAGATGACGTTTCATTCATTCAGGGTGACTGTCGATTATCAACGATATTTCTAAAGCTCGCTGTGAACTTTAAAACGCGAGACAATTTAAGTCGACCCAGAAGGGAAACACATAATAATTATGGATGGCCTTAGTACAGTGGATCCGTGGTTTTCTGTGATGGGACTTGAGGTTTAAATCCCGGATCTGACCACATAGGGTTTATGTGTGTTTAGGTAACACTTAACGTGTTTCTCTTTCTAATTACTGTCCTTGGTCACTTGGTAGTGGACATGTGACTGAGGGGGCTTTAAACTAATGGTTGGTTTCTGACTCTTTGATCCTTGGACCTCTCGTGTTGCAGGTCGAGCGGTTTTGGCGGGAGGATCATTTAATGACCAGTCTCATTAAAATTAGACCTTACTTAAGTTACATTACGGTACAATATATACGTAAAACGTAATGAAACTTAATTATTGTCTGATTTTAATGAGACTGACTTACTTTCAGAATTTACGTTCTTGAAAGCGATGCGTTCGGTACTAAGTTTGATTCAATTATTTCTTTGTGCTCCTCATATAGTGTATAGTATATGTTTATAACTCGGCCATCCTTTATTTTCTCGCGATGATGGTCAATCGCTCTTTACTGGAAGATCAATTAATATCGGAAACCAGTTCATGAATGGTAAGTAAAAACATATTTTGATCAAGTGTTCCTATTCTCAACTGACGATGCATATTTTTTTCAAGTGCAACTTTTCATTATTTATTCAAACCAAAATGAGAACACTCAAACACTGTAACAATATACCAATGCCAAGATCTCACGACACAAGGAATGAACTCTTTTGAATAAATTTCATTTTTCTTATATTCCTCTTTCTTTGGTATTTTAAAGTACAAGTGGAGAAATGGCAAATGTTCACAAAAAGACATCCAGTAGTAACATGTTTTACCCAAAAAATTGTCGAAACTGCCACGTTACGTTGTTTCTATAACATATCATTCCTATAACTATAAGGGGGTGTCAACCATTATTACCATGGATATATGATCAACAACGGCATCATGGGAAAAGTCATAATACTGCATTATAATGTTACCTTGATTAAAATAATTGATAATTTGTGATGTTTTTTTTAAACGATATTAAGTCTCTTCACTAAGTTATATACTTACCTATCATGACTAAAACTTAACCATCACATTATTAAAAATAAATGAAGCATATTTCAAATGTTATGTTTGTTCGAGAAGAAAACTCACATTACATCAAACATATGTCAACTTTTTAACTATCTTTCCTGCTTATATGACTGTGAACGAGTGGGTGACCTTTTATGTATGCTACATAATAAAATTCAAAAGCATATAACCCCTTTAAAATAAGAGTAAATGACATTTGATTCCGATCAAGGCTCTTATCAAATAACTTCTATTCTTCTATACCACAATCAGTTCGCTTTAAATCATCAAATTGACTATGTTTGGCCGCGGGCACTTGTGGGAACAGGGCCATTAATTAATCAAATATTTTTTCAAGAAAATTCAATTCTATTCGACCTTGAAGATTGATTAATTCAGTTGACTCTGTTTTTACCAGAGATTCCAAGCCTTGCAGGTTTGCTTTCCTAATTTAATATCTTTGCGTCACTGGCAGATCCAAATATTTAGCAATTTGACTAGCGGAGAAAAATACCTTCAGTGAAGCGATGAAAAAAGTGACATAACGACACAGGCCAATTGTAATCAAGAGGGTTGTGTATGTAGCAATATTGACATATGGAACTAGGTCTCTGCTTCTCGACCTTGCTGGGCCCAGATTGAAAGCTTAATATTATGAAGAAACTGAACAGACTTGTTCAGCGCATAAATGAAATATTTAATGTAAACATTTCCCTCCCATTAAAATCAAGGTAAAGGAGTCTCCAAATGCAACTAAAGCATGCAATTACGTCAGAATGTTAAAAATTGCGTTTTCTCGTCTGCAGCCTCGCTCAGTCGTTAATCACAACAATAATTCAGTGTCAGAAATGTATCTTAATTGTATCATACTTGTAAAACGAGGAATATTGTAGATAAAACCGCCTTAAACCGTCTGACAGAGGTACGTAATTCATACACCGCAATAATAATTTAAGTTTAACATATCTTCTGTTTGAGAGGGGAGAGGGGGAGGGATGGCGCAATGGTTAGCGCGTTCGGCTTAGTATCAAGAGGTCCGGGGTTCCAATCCTGACATGGACTCGCTAACTTTGTCTGCTGTAGAGAAACTTTCTTCATGCTTTAAGGTTTGAGTGCAATGATACACTGAATTTCAGCATAGTACCACCCATTGTTCCTTAGTTCCTGTCGGTGCTCGCAGGTTTCACCGCAACGCATAACCACAATGGCGTTTCGGTCTTTCTCCCTGCAATAATACTAGCAGAAGTGAATAATCTTGAAAGCGATGTTAAATCCCAACTCACCTCACCTGTTTGAGAGGCAATCTAGAGGCTTGTGTTATAAGGAAGACAAGGATATTAATGGATAATCAACTTCTTTATTTTACAAAGGCGACATTTCGGTATAAATCCTAATACCGTTATCAACATCTATATACTAACATACAATATTCGTGTACATTCTCTGAAACACTTTTAACTGACACATTGATAACTTAATAATGAAAAACTAAAAACTTAACATACCTTGTTGAATTTCAGGGTATCTAAAATATTATATTATATTATATTATATTATATTATATTATATTATATTATATTATATTATATTATATTATATTATATTATATTATATTATATTATATTATATTGATAACATGATATTAATAATAAAAAAAATAAGATGAAGTACTAATTTTAAAAATTCATAAGATATAGCAATGTAACATTATTATGTCTTTTTAATTCAAATTGTTCTGCCGTGAAGTATATAACCATTCTAGTTCGAAAAGTGTCCATTCTACTTCAAGTCTGACCATAACGTGAGCATCTACGATTGAAACCAAATCTTCAGGTTCAAAGTAAATCCAGCTTGGACAGTACAGGCCACGTTTTTCTAAGCGCTTAAAGTGTTACGGCTCCTGTAAACTGAACCAGGCACGTTGTCCTTACAGTAACAAGACTTGAAAATGTCACTGTTTAGAGGCCGAAGGTGGCGGATGTACTGTAGCGGTAAATGTCACTGTTAACGTGAAGAATTAGCGGCATGTGAAATGAGACGAGCCCTGATTCCGTACAACACGTATATACCATACATGGCAAATCCACTTTCATTCACAAATACTGGGACCGAAGCTCGGGTCATTCACAACTGTGTTAATCGCATTTCCTGACTCTCCTTTAATTAAAAACTTCACACGTTTGTTTGTTTCGAATTCATTACCGGTGTAATTGGTTTTGTGAATTGCGCAGCAAATGGCATTCGTGACATACGAATGTATTAACAAAATGTAGTATTGTGGCATGCAGATCCTTAAATTGAATTAAAGCCTAGGCAAGTCTACAGTCTGATTAAAATCGACCCTATTCCGATGAATTAAATCTGCAAATAGTTGATATCGGGATACGAACTTGTTCTATAGATTCCTCGCCACAAGGACGGTTTTGCGAGGAAACCTCCGAACGATATGAGTTCGTATCCCGATAAATGTACTATTTTTCAACTTTTATTCCTATGAAAACTGTTTATTTTAATCAGACTGTGCAAGTTTATGACTAGACAGGAGAGTGTGGGTCCTTGTTGAAATTTGAAATCACGAGGCTCCTTTTTATTTGATTTTTCCTTCAAATTTAGAAATGTTATCCTGAACATAATTTTGAACAGCTGATTTTAAACTAAAAAAAACTAAAAAAATTGATTTGTTGACACTTTTTGGTGGGACTTCGATAATACACTTAAGCAAAATAATAGTTCCAAGGCATCAAACTGAAGGTATCAAAAGATAATTATCGAAATCATAAATAATATATTCGTTGATTTTCTAAAAAAGTTTTTATTTCCATATACGAACATTTGAGAAATTCTTTTTTGTATTATAAACACTGATCGAAAACATAAGTACGTGCTATGTTAATTGTGATAATATTTAAAAGTACACGACATCATGAATTGATATCACTTGATAAATAGAGATTATTACCCGAGGAAGTGTGTCATATGACTTTTACGAAACGAGTGTAATATTTTGTATTGCCCGAGCGATATGAGACACTTTCGAGTGTAATAATTTCTTTATTACCCATTTTATCCCATTTGAATCGCGTAAAATTAGCCAGGAAACGACCCTCTTCTCTTGCGACGGCAAGCTACAGTGACGTCACGAAAAATCGGTTTATGACGTAACAGACGAGAAGTCGCGGTGAAACAATGGTTGCTAAAAGTGATATGTGCACATGTGCTCTTATCAATAATATTAACTCGGTTATTTTCAGCCATATGGGTAATAACGGTGATTACGTGTCAAGCAGTAATATTCCAAACATTGTAAGTTAGTTCGTGAGTCTATATGTGTAAATGTTCATTATGAAAGAATGAAATATCCTTATTTAGCTCTTTGTGGTTTCTGCCATACTTCACATTCAAATTACACTGTTTCTACCTTGTTAAACATTTTCTTATATTTGGTAATATTTGTAATAATCTTATTCCACATATCTAATAAAGCTATAATTACATTATAAAACACATGGATCCACTTTCTTTAATAAAAACTAACAATCCAAATAGCATCAACACATTTGTCCACTTCTTCTCTTTAAAGTATTCCTATCACAATTTCATCACATTGGAAAAAATACAATCAATATTGCATTTGATAAAATGCAATGAAAGAAATCATTGTGTAGAATTTCTGCGGAATTGGAACCACCCAAATACTGCATAACATCACAATTGAATAAATGAAACAAGAAAACACCCTACATATAAGTCGTCACTGTAATATTCGAAAGCAAACACAAACTATCGATTTGAGATTATCAGAGAGGCGTAAATATGCTCCTGTTTGATGAAAAGATTTGCATGGATATTTAAAGTCCACACTTACAAACACGGACCCCGACCTCACGTCCCAACATCTTACATACGGACCCCACCTCCTGCACACCACAACAACAATGCTTTCTACACCCTGGGGATCAGTGGTGGAATTCTGACTCTACCTGCAGACTGCACCTCATCTGTTGTTGTTCAGAATCCACGCCTTGCATTGTTTGGGATGGTGAAACTCCCATGTTCAGATTAGGCAAGGGAGTAAAGGAGGTCCCTGTCTGTTTCCTATGTATAGCAGCAGAGGCACATACTGTCAACACAGCGCTAACTTTGACATATTTAGGGTCTAACCTTGTTTGAAGTGGCATTTTTGTTAGAGAGGGAAATGTCAAAGAATGATAGGACAATAAAACAACGACAACTTCATTTTCTCTGTGAATTTTTGATAGTGATCGAAGTGCATATTCATAAAGTGCATGTATATCAAAACAATGAGCAAGACGAAAAATATTAATATCCTCAAACAATGTATAAATAAGCTTACAATTTGACTTACTGTAAGCTATATCATAACTATCGCCCCTGGTTTAAGCACATTTAAGCGTAGCAATTGTTCACTATTATGTCATACACGCTCATCTTAAATATCTTCTTGATTTCAATTCTGATGGTTAAATGTGATCTGCCAAACATTCTTGTTTGCATATTTTTAAAAGTTAGACTTAAGTGTTTAGTGTTGGTGTGAATGATTTAAGTGTTTACTCTCACATTCAACGTACATAATAACTACACATAAATCATTTACGTTTATATAAAACTGGTTTTGTCCGTGTCCAACTGGCACATAATAAAAAAAAACATTACAAGCATTTATAATTTTAGCGAATTATTTATAAAAATATTAAATTGACAATGATTCCAAATCGCGTTCAAAAAGTACATTCTGTAAAATAAAAGTACTGCTATTAAGACGACTCCCTTTTTGGCAGAGGCCGTGTTTTCCATAGATGTACTGGCACAAAAGGCCACGTTTAGATACATGTATACGAAGATAGGTGGACAAAGGTCATTGAAGAATTGGCGCTCACTGCATAACATACTGGACAAATACAGGACGGTAACCTTGACCATTTCATTGACCGTATGGATGACCGGAGTTGGTCAAACATCTATGTTTAGTGATGGTCAACATGTTTGGGTCAAGCTTGTCAGAAAGTCTTGTTCCAACTATCACTGAATGTTTTGTCGAGGTAAACAGAAAAATAAACAACAATTTGGATAGGACAAACGTAAATAAACAAAGATTTTATTTTCACAGTTATTCAATTGAGGTTATTAGTCATCTGAAATATTTTATTGTTTAGCAGTTTGGATAAATATGTTTATGTTTAACGGTTCTGATATTGTTCATCTGACTGGATGTTGAACTTGAATATGTGAACAATGGTAATGAATGCTGTATAAAGAAAACGGGACAATATTTATACTTAAATGTTGCGTATTTTCAATCAATAAATATTTATTTCATCACCTTAGTGTTGCTGACGAATTCCATTTACTGAACTAAATACAGTTTAGACATGTCCAAATGGGGCGAATTTCTGGAGTAATTTAGTTAGAGAATGATTCTCATCTGAACTTCATCGAACACATTTTAACTTTGATCCGTATAAATAGACTAAATGAAGGTTTTGCTCTAAAACTTTGGTTGTATTGTACTGAATTTAAATTTAGTTTGAATACTCTATGGAATATGGAGTATTGTATTGTAAAAAATTTACCAAAAAATGATGAAACGCCTTAATGTTAATTTCTGGATCTTGCAATTTCGTGTATATTCAGTTGAGTGTAGACTTGCTGAAAGAGGATCTAGACTGTATCAAAGTCTTTTATTTCGTACAAAAAGTACGAGTAATGTACTCTTAAAATGTGTTTGAGGATCTACATAGGTATTCGGGATCGTATTAATGCCACCCTAGGAACGTTTTCATAACAACTTATAAAAATTAGATGCAATGCTTTACACAGTACCTTTGAACTTTTGATTACTTTCACTTAATTTTAAATTATATTTTTAAACATCTGACAGAAAGTTTTGCTTCTTGATCTTAATGTTTAGAAACATGTTATAAGAAGAATTATGAACTGGTGATATCACTAAAGAAATTAAAGAAACTATGTATTGTCAATTCGATATATTAACACTTACTGTAGTTCTTGATGGTACAAGCATACATAGTCATGTAAACAATACCATTTCATTCTCGTGATTATTTTGTAGTAGCATATGTAGAATACCTACGGTTGTTTCCTAAATAACATAATTACTATGGAATAGTGTAATATCTATAATTCGCATATACTTTCCTCGCAGGTCTAATGCCTCTTGACACAGTCGATTAGCAATGCTATTTGTGAAAATGATTTTTAAAATTACTCTAATACCAGATAACCCAATACACAAGATTAATACGAATGGGTTTTTGTAAAGAATGGGTTTACACAAGTAATTAGGTTGACGTAATTGTGTAAACTCATTCTGTACTTAAATAATATTCTTACAAAACCACCATATGTAAAAACATAACTACATCGTGGTAACTGGTATGTATCCCTTATTTTATAAAGGTCGCATCTATGGCAATTTAATGTTGACTGTCCATTATACATTGTAGCTTGTTCTCCTTCGTGATCATTCTACCTGTAAAAGCCATAAAACAAACATGTAGTTCTGGGCTCCGTTCAATAACAGCGACCGCTTATAATGGCTCATTGATTGCTCAATGTAGCGCTTAAGTAGCGCTCAAGTAGCGCTCAAATAGCGCACAAGTAGCGCTCAAGTAGCGCTCATTCTCTCCTGACCGACACGGTGCAAAAGTTCGCTCGTTTTGCTACGTAGCGCTACATTGAGCAATCGCGTTCAAGAGAGGTTTAAAAGTAATCGCTAATTGAGTAATTACCTCTCTTGAACACGGCCCTGCTATGTACCTGTGTGTATGCATAGCGTATGCTTATATGTTTCATTTCAGTTTTTTCTTAAGAACGTACAAACTCAGGACGTTCATAGCTTTGAAAGAGCACACATTACTTAAGTCAAAAACGTGCATTGGAAATAAATATATGTCAGAAATATCGTACCATCCACTTTCACCACAAAGTAGAACAGGGCCTCATTCACATGATGTGTAGAAACCACATTAAACTGTTTAACTGACTTCATGTGAGCGTTCAGTCAGAAAATCAACTAAAGTTCACTAAATAAACCTAAAAGGGGGAATAATTATGGCTGTCTGGTTCACTACAAAGGATAAACACGACAGATCACTTTACACTAATGTTGAAAACACTAGTAAGGTTCCCAATCATTACCTAACTCAGTATCTGATGTAACCGTTTCACACTTTTTCTACACTCTTTTTCTGCACGCTCCCCCTCTTTTTCTGTAAAGATTTTTAAATTGACCATTGAATCTTTAGTCAAGACAATGGTGCAAACCCCTTTTTCGAGAGAGAAGGTTCACATACAATACTTTTCATAAATTATAGTAAGTGGGGAACAGTTTTGATTAACAAAAATGTCATAGGTATAACCTCACCCTCTCTTTTCACACAAAAATGTTTAAAAAATGACCATTGAATCTTAAGTCAAGACAATGGCGCACCCCCTTTTCCAGGACAATGCTGAGGTCAATACATGAAGGTTCTGAAGCGGAGGATCCCTTGCTCTCATTATACATCCTAAAATGTCGCACAAATGCTCAACTTTTAATTGGATGGTGCGATACTTTTAAAGAGGTGTATTTCAATTGGGAATAACACACACATGGTGTAGTGGTATTGCGTTGATCGTAGCAATGGTGTTGTGTCTTTATAGTCAAATTAAGATAAGAAAATATACAAGAAGCCATGCCATAAAACACTTATCATGGTAGATTATGACATCGATTGATCTATTTGACAAGATATGAGCCAATATCGTAAATCAGTAGTTACATTAGTGTGTTTTTGACACTATTACACAAGGATTTAAGATTTACAATATCTAATCTCTTATAGATACGCGAGCCAGGGCATGTGTTTGTGACCCTACTTATTATAGCGATACAGGGGACACGCTTACTTTAGTAGCAGGTGCATGTACATGTATACACTGTATGTCTGTTCAAATAACTGGCGCAATGCCTCGTCGGGTAATGAACTTTGTACATACTTTATGGGATTTGATTAATTTGTTTTATGTAATTGATGCTTATCAGTATATTACATTATATGCCAGCGTAAATTTTGTCATGTGAAGGAATAAATTATCTACTCTCGTGTACTCAGCAATTGTCTTCACGAGGATCTTTATCAGTAACTATTTAGTTTCATTACATTAAAATGTTTAGAATCAGTTTCAAGCTATCAGATTTACGTAAGAATATCCAAAAACTTCGCACCACCAGTCGAAATATAGGAATAGCAGCGTAGTAAATATGGCTGTATGTATTGCTTAGACCATTTTGATGAATCTTGGTAAAAAGAATCATGGAATAATTAACAAATCAATAACATAAATATCAACAATGCTGAATCCTTAACAATGACATTGTTTGAAATACACTATATGGCAGTTTTCTTACGTCAACTGACTTTTCTGATCCATTAATGATATATCATCAGGGTCTTTCCTTTCTAATTCGTTAACGTTACAATACAAGAACGGAAACATCGTGTTAGTTTCCTTTAAAAGTTTCCCATAACTTGTCATTGTATCCTCTAAATAGACAGCAAGGGAACGTGATTCTATGCAAAACCTCCTCATAGGAACATTCTAACTGTTTCGGATAGGAAGTAGAACCAAAGCAACTGGTCTCAAAGCACATATAACAAACACGAAGTGACAAGTCAATGTGTCTATCTGCTAAAAGCCGGCCTCACAGTCAACAAACCGTTGGCGGAAACTGGGATGTGGCAATACCGGGCCTCCATACCATTGAAGTCCCGTTGTATAGAGGTAACAGTGGGGACGAGAAGCAGGTGTCCGTCACGCGCCCACCTCCACATCGCTATATAACTGTCAGCCTCTCTCTCACTGTTCCATTCATGTTACAACTGTTGCTAACTTCACATCATCAGCTACAGTCCGGAGCAAACGTACTTTAGGAACAACACTGAACTTACTTTTAAAGGTAGGTGTGTGTCTATATAATTGACATTTGTCCATTGGATACTTATAGAGACATTTGTCCATTGGAAAGTTATATAAAGACAGTTTTCCATTTAACCCTTATACGATAATATGGTTAATAGTTTTCCTATTTCTTATCACTGATTGTATAAATATGTTAAAACTGAGGTTAAAACCATATTGGAAGTACGAGGTACGTATCGATTTGGTTGATTAATGATATGCAGTGTAGATTTCTTAATTAATTGATTTACTGATATTTTATTACTAATAACAAAATTTAATATTTTTGAGGAAATAGGGTTTCAGGGACAATATTGAGCGTACTTTTAATGGAAGATGCTTTGCTTACATGGGTGATAACTTATGAATATAAAATACATATACATATACAATTCAAATATAATGTTAGTTGTTATACAAAGGCTTTCTCACATTAAGCATACAATGATATTACAAAAGAAGGGATGTGTATTTCTTATCGGTTAACTTTCCAATTATGTGTGATAATCTAACGTGTTGTATTTCTGTTTAATATGATATTATGTGATATGCTTTAGAGAAGATACCTGCCAATCATCAACTATTCTTGCAGTTGTAAAATATGAAATTATTATATGCAAAGTTTAACGTTCTTCGAAATAATACGTTTTCTACTAATTTTTTAATAAAACATGTATGCCTTAATGGCCTTAACGTAAGACAGTATACTATTTAATTCTTCTTTTTTTTCATTAAAAAAACACCATTTGTGTAATTGACTGATTTGGAATGGTTGTAATCTTGACCCTTATCTATCAATAACATTGAAGTTTACAGAGCTGGTCCACAGGTTATCTGCAAAGTAGAGATTTGTGTTTTCAACTTGGAGTGGAGAATTTAATCCCTCTGTCACAAGTAGCTGACGTATTGACAAGCGTACTGTACAGGTCATTTCTTATCAATTGAATTCAATGTCAACATTTATATTTAACCCAGACGTTAAAGCTTATACAAATATTGAACAACGAATTTCAACCAAAACGATATGTCATGTCATTGTATTGGGAAATTATTGTATACCTGCATATTGGTCAACATACAGATGTATGTACAGAGTATAGCAAATTATGACTCTATATTCAATGTTATTCAACATATGTACATATTATATCAAGTAAAACTATTAATAAAGTTATGATTCTGTATTCAATACGAACATATGAACAGGGTATAGCAAGTACAAATAGTAATTGAATTATGACTCCATATTCAATATTATTTAAGTATGTACAGAATATAGAAAGAACAAATATCAATTAAGTTATGACTCTGCATTCAATATTCTTCCACATATGTACAGAGTACAGACAGTACACATATCAATTAAGTTATGACTTTGCATTCAAAGTTATTTAACACATGTACAGAGTATAGCAAAGTACAAATATTAATTAAATTATGACTCTATATTCAATATTATTTAAGTATGTACAGAATATAGAAAGAACAAATATCAATTAAGTTATGACTCTGTATTCAATATTCTTCCACATATGTACAGAGTACAGACAAAACACATATCAATTAAGTTATGAATTTGTATTCAAAGTTACTTAACATATGTACTGAGTATAACAAGTACAAATACTAATTGAATTAAGACTCTTAAGTCAAAATTATATCTAATAAATTACAATTTTAGAAATTTGTTACCTCATATCACAAGGGATATTTGAAAAGTATCTATGTATCCAGTAAATACCAAACATTCTGATTTAAAGGATAAAAAAGAAAACCAATGATTGACTGCATACTGATTTAGAAAAGAATGCACACACTTTAGGCAGATTAATTATTGATAATCGCTTAGAATATCGAAACTCTTTTGAAACATTCTTGACACAGGAAACTATTAGAAAGTAGTTAGCAATAATTGATATCAATCTTTATCATTGTTGTGGTAACAGTCATTAGCATCGAGATCGTGTTCCTTTCTTAGCATGCATCTTTTATCACGTTGTGTATTGGTTTCACTTTTCTCTTTTGATAATTAACCCTAGAACAACCTTGAATGGAGGTGTTTATAGATCTTCGACTTCTGAGGTAGTCTGTAATGGTTCTTAATTTAGCTAAACTTTATCATATTAGGAAACTTAGATCAGTCGATTTCCAATTAATTACTCTTGTGCATTCTAAATCTGTTGACGGGGAGTTCAACCTAAATTTATTGCACGGTGTTTTATTCATAATAATATGAGATCAATATCATTTATATTAATTGGAATTTGTATAATTGTCTGGTATTGAAATGAGGTTTTATAATGACTAATTGAGAGTAATAATTAGTTTTTTTTGTCTGTAATGTAGAATCAGTTATCAGTTTTAGTTATGATTTAATGTATGAAGTCCCTCGAATTTTGTATGATAAAGAATGATGACAATATTCATGGATATTATACTTCTATACTTCGTTTTGACATTGGTTTTAATGTCCTTGTCATTTGGTTTACGAATTTTACGAATTTCAAAAGGACCATGCTCATATAAGTCTAACTTTACATCTATGAAATGCAGTAGAAACAAATCAAAATTTGAAAAAAAGGATAATGAAATAAAAATAAGCCTGTGAATCTGTAGTTTTTCCCATAGACTTGCCTAGGAATCAAGTAATGTCAGTGTCTGGATGACATAGTACAGGATGACTGACAGTTCGTATTACATTATCTGATGACATAATGAAACATTCTAGTAGCATGTATGTTTTATAGATAGTTTTGGACTGCCGCTCAGTCTATATTTCTCGGAGTTTACTTTTTAACAAATATTCGAAAAAAGCCTCGGATAAATGAATGGGTCGGGGAAGATAGTGATAACCCAAACAACCTTAAAATTTGAGATAACTATATTTTGTGGGCTGCAATACCATTCTCTATCACATATAAACTTGTTATCTCCCCTAGCTATTACACTTCCTCTATTGCATGGATGCTTCCGATGAGACAATCTATACAATTTGCAAATTATCATGTTTACAAATCACGATAATTACTTATCTTTCCTACGTCTGTATAATACAGAGAGATATCTTATATGACTTAACTGCACCCTCAGGTTGTGTGTACCAAATAAACGATTATATCTGGACTTTTGTGATTTCCCACATACTTAGGTATTATGTTATAAACATAATGTGATCATTATTACTTAATAAACAACATTTACTGAACCTTAACCTATTATGCAACACGGAAGTGAAATATATGCGGTAACAGGGTTATGAACTTGGGTTTAACTCGCATTTGTAGAGGGTGAATGAGTCTTATGTAGTATGTAATAATATTGATGGTAGATAATGGGTATATGTTGAAATATACAGAAGCACCAAAACAACATGTAACTCATAAACCACAAAGATGTACTGAAAACACGGTGCTGAAAATATACATATATAAATATAATATATATCAGACTTTATTTATTTATTCATTCATTCATTCATTCATTCATTCATTCATTTATTTATTATTTTTTATTTATTTATTTATTTATTTATTTATTTATTTTTATTAATTTATTAATTTATTAATTTATTAATTTATTAATTTATTAATTTATTAATTTATTTATTTATTTATTTATTTAAAAGTAACTTTATCAATGTTTATGTGTTGAATATCTTCAAAAACCAGAAGGTATTGAACTCTCACGGAGGTTAAAGTTTAATTTGTAATTGTTTAAAGAACATACATATATATTACTTGTATCAAAGACGTGTTAAATGACCCAAACAAGTAGACTGGGGACCTTTAGAGACAGCAGGTATCGGAGGATCTCTGTCTTTGGTAGATCAGTCGGAGCCGATGTTGCCAGGAATGTTAGTGCCGTCACGGGCCAATCTCCCATTGTTTTCTTCACTGGAGTCATGATAAGAAACAATTACATGTTATGAGTCGTGCGAAGAGTTCGTCAAGAAGGCAATGCCAGATTGCCTGAGGCACGGGCTCCTGTAAGCAGTAACGAGATTATGTAGATTTACTGCAACAGGGCAACTAGAGTCACAATGGACTCAAGCTATGCATGTACATATCTACAGGAAATACTAACCGGGTACTCCCAATAGTCCTTCTATCAGGCGGGTATCTGTATCACCATTAAGCCCCTGGTTATGGGAACACAGTTAACCACCAGCTCAACGCTTAGTACATATGGTAATTTTATTACAGCCTTGTGGATATTGTATTGTGGCGTGAACGTGTATAGGTGGTCTGGACAGAATGCAAGGCACGTATCCTTGTAGTCGAATCTGGAGCTGAAGGTGTGATCAGAGACCTCTCTGTATACTCTCTGTATACTCTCTGTATACTCTCTGTATACTCAACAGGTTCTGGATAGTATCCCCGGACTTCAAGAGACACATTTGGACAAGAATGTACTTTGTTTAATTTTGGTGAGTTAAATTTATCTTCAAAAGAATAACTAGTGTCTAAGGTAAATACAATGTCACTACAAGACCGTTGAAGTCACCAAGATGCAATTTACAGTAGATCTATTTTGGATCTATGTCAAACAGACTATGTTGGATAAACTACCTTGGGCGTATTGAAATAGCACAAGTTGTCTTTGAGCATAGAGAACGTAAATAGTGTATTCTTACCAAGCAGTTGCGTCTTAAATCTGGGAGGTAACCGAAATGCTTTGACACCCATCGCTTGAAATGGGATTTTACTTAAGTGTCTTACTTAAGAAATCAAATAGTGGTGTGGTTTGAATTTCTTACCATATTTCGGTTCGTCTTGGGAATCGAACCATGTTTGGGAGGTGTAAATCTCCTGATACATTATTAAATGATAAAAAAGAGAAAATGCAATTTGGAAAAGCGTCGCTTCAAAAAATATTTTTCAACAAATCCAAACTTTGGTGAATAACGTGCCAAGTTTATTTTTTAGAAACTTTTGACCCTCAAAGAGTGTAAATTATTAGAAAGGATTATCGTAAACAATTAATATTTCTTCATAATTGTAACTTCAATTCAAGCCTTTTTCGTTGATAATGTCCATTAAAAGATGATATTTTGTTGATATTGATATATACTAACACCTCAAGTAAATGCTCTTATTGCTGTCAACAAGACGTCACTTAGGGTTGTATGATCAATGGAGTCTCTGATGCATAGCATATAGCTTTGGTATGATACCTTGTAGATCACAATATAAGGAGGTTAATAGTTGGCTGATCGTTAATGGTATCATGACAATAAACAGTGTTTCAATTGTCCTCACCCGTAAATTCAGGGTCGTATAAACAGAACTCGGACAAAACAAAACTCGGTCATGGACTATGATATTTGAACCTCGATATCAATTAATAAGCCTTCTACTTAAGAAAATAATTTTCAAATGTTTTATTGCTCCAAAAGTACATGGTCATTCATCAGTTCCACATTTTCCTGTATTTACATCATCATAAAGGTTTCTGCAGATGTGTGAACACTAATATGTAAAGCATAGGAAGAGAGAGAGAGAGAGAGAGAGAGAGAGAGAGAGAGAGAGAGAGAGAGAGAGAGAGAGAGAGAGTGAGAGAGAGAGAGAGAGAGAGAGAGAGTGAGAGAGAGAGAGAGAGAGAGAGAGAGGGGGGGGGGAATTTAATGGTCTTTCACTTGGTTATAGATAATGTTGCCAATATGTGATGCCTTTCCCCACTCCATCTTTGAATAGGCCTACATCAAGCATATTTGGAAGTCCACCAATATGACAATAGTATGTTCAAGGCTATGAACAAATATGGTCATGTTTATGTTACCTAAAGCAGGACCATTTTTGCCAAGAAAGATATACGTTTTCCTTTCATATTCATAAGAAAGGGCGTTAAGTTGTTAAAGCCATGCTTGCTTGCATCAGATTACTAACTCGTCAATCTCACACCCTTGGCCACAGAGAGATCACGTTTTGAATTGGTTTCTTTAGTTACAGGGTTTTGCATTTCAACAAATGTTCGATGATAATTTAACACGGCTTAAAAACATTGTTACATTCTTTTCATCTGAACATTTCTTATAACATATAAGATAGACGTGAAATTTTTGTAGAATTTTCGATGATTTAGAACCTAACTAAAGATTGACGTCACTATATATTTGCCCATCAAATCTCTCTCTACTACCATCCACTCTCTAACTCCCACAACTTCTCTGCCCTCAGAGACAAGTCGAAAAAACTTGTCGTCATTTTTTCACATGTTCCTGTTTAATACTTTACCAACACCCTACGTCATTGCATATTTATACCATAGATTCACGCCTTGTAAGAATCTAACAGCAAGCCCCCCGTTATCCCCCACTCCACAACGCTAACCCCCACCAAACCCCACATCAACCAAGGTCGATGGTGTAGCGTTGCAAGAGCCAACTGGTTGGACAACAGTTGGAGCTTTGCAAATAAACAAATCATTTGGCTGGATGAGAGCAGATCCTCGATGATTTAGGTTTGTGTGCTAGGTTTGAGTTGGCCAACCGTAGTCCCTCCTTCTGGTTTGTTGGCAAACAGACCTGGTCTGGCTCTGTGTCCTTGTTTCAATAAAGTCATCCTACCTGGAGTGGCTTACATAGTTGAGTCAGAGAGCCGGGCTCTGTTATATCACGGCAGCCTCCTTCTTCATGTTCAGTGTGACAGAGCATCAGAGCAAGATCAGTCCTTTACTTCAATGCTCTCTGACATTTGTGATCATAGACTCTTCATAAATTCAAAGATTGTGTTGGCGATGTTGATTGTGCTTACGATGTGCAGCTCAGAGAGGATCCATCCTTGTCATCAAGTTTCATAGGAGCATTTCGTTTCATCAAGACATTCCTAATATATTGGCATAACGATTGGGGACAAAGAACATCTCACCGCCTAACTCCCGTTGGTCACTTTGCATTCAAGGGTTGATTGTGACATATCTGAGAAGTTTTGAAAGAAGAAAATCACATGGACTAATTCTTGTCAAGGTATATAAAAGCAAATTCCACCATCAATTGATTTAATTGTTGTATTAGGAATTTCAGATTTGAAATCAGTTCGATTTGTGACTTTAACATTTTGAAAACGATCTGTTGCTGTGTTATCGACTTTCTTCTGTGGACTGGTGTGTTCGTTGTGACACTGACATTGTGACCATTGTGCAATGTTGACCATTGGGCATAGATCTTGAATAGATTCCAACGACTCAAAAAGGTAGGTTAAGTAACAAGTATATATTTATGGTATTTGACCTTGGTAATTTGACTGTCAATGCAAATTTATTTAGATAGAATGTATTATTGCTTTCCATGCTCCTTAATACGAGTGATTTTAGCTGAGACTTTAAACATATTCTGTTTTTCATTCATTTTCAGGTCAATTTCATTTGAGCTGGTTACGCACAAACAAATCACTAACTTAAAGTTTCAATGAAATTGTTTTGGGAAAATCTGACATCGTTTGACCAATTGTTATGCCTAGCTCTGTTGACCGGGAATGTAAGTAAAATCATATTGACTTGAGCATAACGAGTTCTCTAAATATCAAGCTTTGTCTAATTAACATCTCTTGGCATGACCTGTTGAAGTGATAGTCACTGTGACTCCACTTATTGAAGCTTGAGGCATGAGTAGGACTTTTTTGACGATACACACGTTCTCGGCATAGTTGTCGTGAATAACCTGGAATGTCTTTGAGGTAAAAGTGAGTGCACTTGAAATCTCTTGTCATGGTTTACCATACGTGCTAACTGAGGATGCAGTCTTAATTGACTAATCGAACTTGGATATCTTGTTGTTGAAACGGAAAGCATGAGATCCTAATGTTTTCTTAGATGATCATATGTTAGCAAATGTGGCTTATATTCGCATATCTTTCATTACTATTAAAATGCATGTGTTATTTGCATACTGAGCTCAAAGACCTTACTCTCATTTTGCAATTATGATTCTTTATTTAATATTTAATATCAAAAGAAAGTATCAAAATTACACATACTGGATAAAACCTATTTCTGTGGTTTTAAAATCACTCAGCATTTTGCGATAATTGGTTCTACTCATTTTCAAATAAAAGTGTTTGCAAATTAATTGCAACTAATTTCTTTTTCGTTTCTTTCACTCTTCAGTTCAGCTAAACAAGATATTCATAACATTTATCAGTAACATGGAATTTTGCAAAATATTTGCACATGTAGCTTCGTAATCCAAGTGTAATAAGTTATTCCCCTAAATGAATAAAGTAAGTATCCCATATGCTTGAAAGTGTCACAACTCAGTGACATTGACATTGAGTGAGTTACAGCACGTGTCTAATAATTGGTCCACCGCTAAACTATAGTTCACATGTAGCCGTGTAATACCTCTAGCTCCTAGCTGCGTAAAACAGATCATATTTATATCCACATATTGACTTATACTGTAGTGTCATATCAACGTACTTAATCCTGGCTGACATGTATTTAGCGAGGGTAATTTATGTGACTTTCAAAAACGGCTAATTTGATATGCGTTTGGCAGGTTATATAATATAAGTTGTCACAAAGGGCAGAAGGTAACTGATAAAAAGTTTTTAAATATATTAACTTTATGTTTGAATCAAACATATCGACATACGTGTAAATCATATCCATATTTAATAATTTTTCGAATCTCATATCGGCAGTTATTACTTTACACATTTAACGTATTGACATTTAGTAAAAAGTGTATTTTGATCACGCAAGCACAAAACCGGATTTCTTATTTACCTTTGGCTTGGTACAAGCTTTTATTTTTGTTATATGGAAGATATTTTTAAAAATTGAGTAACTCTCTTCATTTCTCAACAACCTATATTGGATCATACTCACAAACCACGTGTTTTAATTGTATGTCACATTTGACCTGTATGTTTCTACTTCTGATGCCAGAATTTTTTTATTATGTCACTAATGGAGTAGAGTGACTGCGATGTGGTGGTCCCCAGAGATTGCGATTGGACTATCAATTTCAGTTGTAGTACACTGCTAAGCTGGCTCAGAAAGGATGAGAAACTTCATCAAGTCTTAAATACCATATATATAAACTTGTGCAAGCTATGACTTGCGGCTCATTATCCCCCATGTCGCTTGACATTTTATCCTATCACTTTGAAATGCATTTAATGGAGACACCTGTGTTATTATATACCGAAATGTTACATCTATTCCAATAAAGAAGTTGAATATCCAGAGAAAATGGTTTTCTTCAATACCAATGACGTCAAATCATAAATCAAATTTCCATAAAGGAAATGGCAACATAAAGCGTTTGAAATATTAGCTCACGCGATAATAACGTCTTAACACGTCTTTGCAAACTTTCTGATAAATCAGTCGCGACCAAAGAATTAAAAACTCATCTGTAATCTCTGTAGAACTGTGAATGTTTAGCGGACCATGACACAACAACTCTTCTGCATTAGGCGTGTTACAATGAGCCTGACTAAAGCTAATTCATCGCCCAATGGAGTTGGCTCAATGAATTAGTTTAAGCACAATAACTCTACAATATCTCTATTCACCTGTTGTAATGCACCAACAATGAACAAGGGGACACCATAGGTAGTATTTATTTGCCTAACGCCTCATGCATGTAATCGAGATTAAAGCCCGATTTCAGTGTTCGCTTTTATAAAATGGATTATGGACATAAAAGGTCTATGCCGTTTTGCTTGTAGATATTACAGTAGCAAAGAGAAGTCTCAGTCACATACCGGACTTAACACCCTCCGTGCTAAAAGCGTCCCAGTGCGCTGTACGAGAGTTGGTGGCTGGCTGGGGTTAAGTGTAACCGAATCGTTCCAGGGTGATATACTCATAGGCTGGGACCAGTGATATCGATCGGTTATTGATATATCTACTGAGCAGTGATTTGCTGCTACGATTCGGACTTTATTAGTATTGGTTGCTGTGAAATGAAACAACGGTATGTACATGTGTAACTCTTAGATACCATCTATAAATCTGACAGAAGATTTGATGTACCATTCTTCATGAAGGCAAGTGTGTGTGTAATGATGAAGGTGTAACGTTTCTCTGACATAAACTTTGATGTATAATACGTTGAAGATTTGATGGATAATACTTAGAAGATTTGATGTATAATTCTTAGAAGATTTGATTACCATTCTTCATGAAGGCAAGTGTGTGTTGTGATGAGAGGTGGTACGTTTTCTCTGATAGAAGATATGATTTCCTTGAAGGCAAGTGTGTGTGTGACATGATGAATGTGTAGTAATTTCTCTAATAAAATATTTGATGTACCACGCTTAGAAGATTTGATTTACCATGCTTCAAGAAGGAAGTATGTTTGTCATGATGAAGGTATTATGATTCTCTGGTAGAATATTTGATTTACCATGTTTCACGAAGGCAAGTGTCTGTGTGTATGTGTGCCATAATGAATGTGTAAGATATTCTCTGATTATATATTTACCATTCATAGAAGATTTGATTTACCATACTTCATAAAATGCAAGTGTGTGTCGTGTGGTACGTTTCCGCTGATAGAAGATTTGATGTACCATTCTTAGAATATTTACGTAACTAAACATGATTAGAAGATAAACTTAACTAATCATGATATCAAGTGTGTGTTTGTGTCATGATAAAAGATTTGATGTACCATACCTAGAAAGTTTGTGTGTGTCATGATAAAAGATTTGATGAACCATACCTAGAAAGTTTAATTTACCATGCTTCATGATGAATGTGTACCAATTTCTCTAAAAACAGATTTGATGTACCATGCTTAGAAGATTTGATTTACCATGCTTCATGAAGGCAGGTTTGTCTCATGATGAATGTGTCAAATTACCGATAGAAGATTCAATTTACCATGCTTCATGAAGGCAGGTGTGTCTCATGATGAATGTGTCAATTTACCGATAGAAGATTCAATTTACCATGCTTCATGAAGGCAGGTGTGTCTCATGATGAATGTGTCAATTTACCGATAGAAGATTCAATTTACCATGCTTCATGAAGGCAGGTGTGTCTCATGATGAATGTGTCAATTTACCGATAGAAGATTCAATTTACCATGCTTCATGAAGGCAGGTTTGTCTCATGATGAATGTGTCAATTTACCGATAGAAGATTCAATTTACCATGCTTCATGAAGGCAGGTGTGTCTCATGATGAATGTGTCAATTTACCGATAGAAGATTCAATTTACCATGCTTCATGAAGGCAGGTGTGTCTCATGATGAATGTGTCAATTTACCGATAGAAGATTCAATTTACCATGCTTCATGAAGGCAGGTGTGTCTCATGATGAATGTGTCAATTTACCGATAGAAGATTCAATTTACCATGCGTCATGAAGGCAGGTTTCTATGTGTCATGGTGAAGGTGCAAGATTCGAAAAGAAGGTTCTATTTACCATGCTCCTTGGAAGCTCTGTATATCGTGATGTTTGAAAACTCCTACATGCATTAGTAAGAATCGCTAGAAAACAATGTTAAGGACAGTCAGTGACTCAGTTTATTTAGTGAAATGAAAACTACTCTTCTTGTATAATATTCCTGAATGTTCAAATCTGGTTAAATAATTATTATGATTATGATAGTTGATATTGATTACAGAGCATATTCAACGTTAAGCGAGGTTTTTCTGATTTGCTTACTCTGCAGAAAAGTAAAAACATAAAGCTTAAAAATCGACATCAACATTATTTGTTCTTGAGTTTCCATTCATAAGTTGTTACTACTTAAATAATTGGCTTTGTGACTCAGGCAAGTTTTCGCTTTCATGTACATAATTCTATGATACTTGGCTAGCTGCGTAATTACACGGCTTGATAGATATGTGTATATCACGCAACGTATACCCTATCGGCCAAGCCTACTTCACAAATCGCCGGGAAATCCTCTCAACGATAGGCTAGGAACTCATACATGTCGTCTAAACCGAAGCACCAGAAATCTTCGAGAAACATGGGTTGTATTGTTGGTGTATTGTATAGACCCCGAGAGGCATTGATGGTGTTGCATTTGTACTGTAGAGACATCGAGAGACACACGTTAGGATGGGCTTTAGAGACATCGAGAGACACACGTTAGGATGGGCTGTAGAGACATCGAGAGACACACGTTATGATGGGCTGTAAAGACATCGAGAGACACACGTTAGGATGGGCTGTAGAGACATCGAGAGACACACGTTAGGATGGGCTATAAAGACAAAGAGAGACACACGTTAGGATGGGGTGTAGAGACATCGAGAGACACACGTTAGGATGGGCTATAAAGACAAAGAGAGACACACGTTAGGATGGGGTGTAGAGACATCGAGAGACACACGTTAGGATGGGCTGTATAGACATCTAGAGACACACGTTAGGATGGGCTGTAGAGACATCGAGAGACACACGTTAGGATGGGCTATAAAGACAAAGAGAGACACACGTTAGGATGGGTAGTAGAGACATCGAGAGACACACGTTAGGATGGGCTGAAGAGACATCGAGAGACACACGTTAGGATGGGCTATAAAGACAAAGAGAGACACACGTTAGGATGGGCTATAAAGACATCGAGAGACACACGTTAGGATGGGGTGTAGAGACATCGAGAGACACACGATAGGATGGGCTGTACTGTAGAGACATCGAGAGACACACGTTAGGATGGGCTGTAAAGACATCGAGAGACACACGTAAGGATGGCCTGTAAAGACATCGAGAGACACACGTTAGGATGGGGTGTAGAGACATCGAGAGACACACGTTAGGATGGGCTGTACCGTAGAGACATCGAGAGACACACGTTAGGATGGGCTGTACCGTAGATACATCGAGAGATATGACATGTGTTGTGTTGTATTGTTGAGACCTCGAGAGACATGGGTTGTGTTGTACTGTTGAGACCTCGAGAGATATGGGTTGTGTTGTATTGTTGAGACCTCGAGAGACATGGATTGAGTTGTATTTTAGAAACTTCGAGAGACATGGGTTGTGTTGTATTTTAGAGACCTCGCGAGCCATGGTCGATAGTGTACTGTAGAGACCTTGAATGACATGGGAAGTGTTGTACTCTAAGGACCTCGAGAGACATGAGTGGTGTTGTACTGTAGAGATTTAAGTATACATATCTTCATGCACGGATTTGGTGTGTCACTCTTGACAGTTCCTTGGATGTAGCCACGAGACGATATGTATATATACACTTCAGACGCTGCCGACATCATGGCTTTAAGAAGTACTTAAGAGATAAGCGTGTGAGTCACTGGTTGTAAAGTTTATGTGCTTTATAATCAGTGTGTACCTTTATTCCTTTAGCTTTCTATTCAAAAGAATCAATGTCAGATAGTTATGTGGATTGTCACTGTTTGTAGAGTGCGGTGTGTTCCTCTTTTAATTAAATTCAATACGAAAGATATATACCTTAAGATAAACGTATTGAGGGCTCCTTTCAAAGTTCTATTTCAGTTAAGGAAAAGTGTGCAGAAGAAATAAGCATTTGAGAGGTTCACGTTCTTTCTACTGCAGAGAAGCCGTTAAAATATGTATGAGGATGTTTCCAGAATTGTATTCTGTTCAGATTCTGTTCAGAAATATCATTGTCCGAAAAGCTGTGTGAACTTAAATAACTCAATGTTGAAAATGTTGTTAAACGTTATTTTTCTACTTCAGAGAATTACCATCGTTTGAAGGCCGTGAAGATATATGAGAGGCAGTCATGTTGAACTGCGCAGATCAGACCCACTTCCCGACTCTGGACCTGAGGAAAGGAGAAGGCGTGTTCATGTGTCCAATCCAGAACTCCGCAGTGCTCCTGGGCAGCCATGACCTCAAGATGTCGGGGGTCACGACCTTCTGGAAATCTCCGTACAACGGGGTTGTGAAGAAGCTGAGTCAGCCTGGAGTTCCTAAACAGAGGGCGTCCAGTATGAGCAGCAAACAATCTGACAGCTCTAGGTCTCTGGGTCTTGTCAAGAGTATCCTCAAGAAGAGTCGCTCCAGGGACAGTGAGTCCGACTCCTCTTCCACGGACGAGACCAAGCAACTCAGGGGAATACTCACCAAGCGAGGTGACAGCGCCGATACTAAACCCAGGACAAGAAAGAGGGTAAAGTTTGACGACAAGTTGGTAAGACTGCATGAAATCGGCAGACGCTATGCACCAGCGCCCTCTGCTGATAATACAAGTGTTGCTGATTCCGAGGACAAACTTTTCGAATCTCCCAGGGTGCTTCGGGAGCATAACGGAAACCGTCTGCTCAGTGAACGTGATGACATATCAAATGGAAAAAGACTCTTCTCCGCCAGTCCTTCTTTCAGAGGTGTAGACTTGAATGTGGGAGGAGTACAGTGTAATCTTCATCCCCATCAGAGACTTTCAGGAGGCAACTCTCGTCTTACCTTCGACCGAGAACATCGGGCCTCATCAGCAAAACTAGCCAGTGAGAACATTAAAATTATTGACTTAGAGCGAAGCAGGGGGCACCCGCGGCTCTGTAGGGCGTACACGTCCCCCATGTTGTATTCTCAGAAATACCCAAGAAAATCAGGCCAGAATGTGATAATATACAGACAAGAACTTTGTACCTCGGACGATAGGAACTCCAACAGAAGTGTGAAAAGTGTAGGGAACTATGCTCGACAGCGAATCATCATCCAAGCCCCGTCTGTCCTCAGCGACAGGTCTGACGTCAGTTCAGGGGGGTTCCTCTCACGAACCAACTTCTGCAATGATGACAAAACGAGCCAGATAGTCAGGTGGCTGCGCAATGTTAACGACAGAACAGCAAAAGAGGGAAGATGTCCTGTTCTCCTGACCATGTCTCCACATGAACTCCGTGAGTCGTGAGTCTCCTAGATCGCTGCGGAAAGATGCATGCAGACTGTGTCATTTCAGTTTAGAAATGTCAACGTTCTACACAATCATGATGGGCCTAGATCCTTAATAGGGAAATACCAGTTCCCTTTGCATGATCTGCCATGAACGTCGTGAGATATAAGCTGCAAATTCCACTAATGGTAAAAATGGTCATGAACAGTTGAACATTTCTGAAAATGGCACAAAAGAGGAATTCACGCTGATGTTGTTTCAAGAGGATATCAGACCTTGCAACTTTACCTCATGAAAAACGTGAACTACGCTTTATATCACGATGGATGATGACCATTAAGGTTCCTTCAGAATGTGCCAATGGTGTCCTAGTGTCTTGAACACTACAAGTACAAGACCACTTCCGAGCACACCTGGCCATTGTGTTCCTGAACATACCATGTTAACTATATTCCATTCTGACGCGATGGGGTTAATTAGAGTAGATAGAAGTAGCTAGACCAACAAGACACTGGCAATGTTATGATTGTTTCGTTTCAAAGAACGGGTTGTACATATCGTTTTCAGAGGTTTACCGCATCCATGATTTAGATTATCAGACTACCTCAACCATCTTCCATGGTAGTCAAGTTGTAGATTGGGTAAACATAAAAATTGTCAATAGGTTGTACTTAAGATTCGCATCAAAGGTGCATAATGTGTGTCGTCCCATCTCGGCGTTAAAGGGGTAGTAATACCGTTCGCAAATACATTACCACCTTTGTCTTGTACTGTACGATGTTAATGACAATGATGATATTGCGAGAGGGCCTCTCTGTACATACGAATAAGAAGGTTTTCTGGATAACAACTTCTTCAGTGTATTCGGGGTATATGCTTACTCCTTCATCAGGTGGAGTTTAGGTATATAGGTTTATTGCAAATAAAACAATGGTGAGGAAACTCAAACTCTGATGAAGGAGTGAACATATACTCCGAAACGTCGTATATTTTCACAATGAAGACGTTGTTAACCAGAACACCTTCCTGTTCTTCTAAATGTTCTTCAAGACCTCTCTGTACATTTTAGTATTTATACATAGTTTCTATTTTTGTATACTTGACGAAGCAATGAATGCCTCCATGCAGAAATATTGACGACTGTCATTTTGACAAAACCAGTTAATTGTATTAGGTTAGACCAAACAACAAAAACTATTTTGTCGTTTCTAATAAACATTTACAACGAAACATATTATGATTATTTCGAACATAAATTATAAATGTTGTGATTATCAAACATTAGAAGATTGTTATGTTTTCGAATGTATACATGTGCAACGAAAATAATTCTGACTATCTCGAAAACATTGAGTCAAAGAGGTTTTACAATGTAAGATTTGTAAATATCATTTTTAAAATTGTGTCTTCAAGAAACATTACAACTGATGGTAATGTTTTTAAATTTCGAAAATAAACGGTGATTTTTTTTAAATATTAAAAAATAAGCATCCCCCACACGCGTCTTCATGGCAAGATTATTTATTGTGATACCATTTCGTACTGTTTTCTTATATACTATTTCGTATTCTTTCGTAATTAACAGGAAGACAGTATATTGGTATTATCCTCGTACTTTTTCGTTTTGTGAAAAATTCTCCTTAACAATGAATGTCATCAAACGTTCGCAACTAGACAATTATTGAATATGTTCAGCTAACAATATGAAATTGTTTTATAGAGAGTCTTAGTTTTGTTATGTGTCTACGTGTACAGATTGAGGGCAGGTTTTCCTTCCTGAATGAATAAATCAGAAATCAAAACGATGATATTTTGTTCTTATTGACGATGTGCATTGCTTTCCATGAGTATTAACTTCCCCTGCAAGACTTTTCGCCAGTCTCCATCACTGGCTAATTTAAGACTTGCTGTATTTCGTTAACTTTTTTGTAGCAGCGTGCCTCACCTGGTCTTGATAGTACAGACATAACTCTTTGGCACTGAGAGGACGACGAACCAGTTATAGAACCTGGCGAAATTAGCCAGTGATTGAAACTGGCGAAATTAGTCAGTGATAGAAACTGGCTAAATTAGCCAGTGATAGAAACTGACGACAGGTATGCCTTGCGGGGGAAGTTGCCTGTGATTCTAAACCTTTGTAGAAACTCGATGTTATTGAAACCATATCTAAGGCTATATGTCCCATCGTTGCCGACTTACTCAACGTATGACATTACTTATAGGTGTAACTAGATTGGTTGAAGCTTTGATATCAACTACGTGTTCGAAGTCAGAATTTACAGCCTGATAAATCAAAGAGGATACATTTACAAACTTTCGTTAGAATTCTTTATATTTAATCAAATCTATGACATGATTCTAAGTAGCATTTGGGTACCAAGTTGTTGATAGCGCTCATAGATAAACAGACATGTATGGGGAAAACAATTTACGGACGATTAAAAAGTAGCATTTTATGATAAAAAATTTAAAATTATTATTTTGTAAATAATTGTAATTGCTGATAAAAATAAACAAACTTTTTACAACATTTATGAGTATTAATATTAACAAAAAAAATCTCAAACGATGTGTCAATGTAAGAGGACAATTGACAATTATGTGCTAAGCTAAATAAATTGACATTATGATTAATGTTGTATTTTCCTCTGACAGTGTCTATTTTCGTATACTTATGTAAATCAAACCAGAGTGTTTGGGGGATTAGATAAAGACAGGGTAACGGTATACAGTGCTATTCAGACAAAGATAACATTATCACTAACACGCAATGTACGCGGACCCGACTGAGTATCTTCTCCGGGCAGGACAGTTTATCGGCACAGGTAAACCCCCTTGATTATGTAGGGTTTACCCGTCACGCCGCTCCCGTGCATTCTAAATACTACCGATCGATGACGGGATACAATCAATCAAGATTATTATAAATTTGCCAGCACAGTTTGTTCACGTGATTGGGTTAACGACACATCTGAATATATATATATATATATATATATATATATATATATATATATATATATATAAAATGTAAAAACTATATATGGTTGAGATTGGACCATACTTCTCCAAGTTATTATTATGAACCATTCTCTCCCAACAGAAGTTTCTTAAGTCAATTTTTTCCAACGTTGCGTTTGAAGAATTGAGTTTAGTAACCTCTGTTGGGAGAGAAATACAATGAAAATTTTTACATAACGATGGTTTGTTCTTGGTTTTGATTGGTTGACTTGAAAGTTTTCCCTATGACGTAATGACAACTCGCAAATGGACAAGACGAAATCACCAAGAAGAACACATCTTGTTCAGTATATTCAGCACCTGCAAATTTCAGCGTTTAAACGACCAAGGACGTCAGTTTTCAGTCTAAATAAATTTAGATCAACATATTTTTATATTAGGTTATACCGTGTAACTATAATATAGGACAGTCGATCTAAATTTATTTAGATTTGTCAGTTTTAAAGGGGCAGTAGCACGTTTTTTTGCAAAATTTATTTTTTAAAATTTCCCATTTATTAT
The DNA here is from genome assembly GCA_936450465.1 of Gibbula magus. Taxonomy (NCBI): domain Eukaryota; kingdom Metazoa; phylum Mollusca; class Gastropoda; order Trochida; family Trochidae; genus Gibbula; species Gibbula magus. The sequence goes on from OW388303.1 coordinate 19,489,104, forward strand.
GATAGTTTATGTTATTTAGTTTTACTTTTTAGGGTAAAACTTCTTATTACACAAACCAATTATCCGTAGTGGCAATAACTGTGTTGCGAATAAAGGAAAAATTGCATGGCGGCCATTTTATTGTGAACACAATTTATTATTTCGAATGCAAATAATTTACGATTCCAATGGCTTTACGGAACCATGTACAGTCATTTTTAATTCGATTTTCCGGAGAGAGGGGTGTTTTACTATTTTCAAATACATTTCATCGACTTATTTCAGCGAGAAAACGTGCAATTATTTACCTATAAATATCTATTTAGGGAGAATTTACGCAAGAAACCTTATATATTACATGTATATTATGTTGTTAGCTGCCTAGTAACTGTGGCTAGAAATAAAGTGCTTAGTTTCAAATCTCAAACTTATAACAAAACATAATTCAAAGTTATGAAATCACAAGAGAAATAAATTAATGTAAGTTATTTAAGAAGTTTTAACAGAATTCATCAAAGCTTTGCTGCACAAACAATGGAATATTTAAAAAAATAAATACATGTACCTTTACACGAAAACGAATTCAAATCAAATTTATACACATTTAGTTTGATTCAACATTTACACATCAGCATTGAAATGTTTAATCGGGAAAGTATTGTTAAAGATAAAAGTGAAAGATACGCAGTTTGCGTTATAATCGAACATCCACTTGCACTATCAGAATTTTCTTCACTTCTTACAAAGTACATAGAGCCAGTTGTGTTTATTGTCATTGTCTATTTACAAACGATACCTGTAACTGACATGCAAATGTTACGTACATCATCAGAATTTTCTATAAGTGAAAATCATTTTTTTCACTTCTGTCACGAAGTTATTTGCAATGTCTTTCAAGATGAAAAACAGTTTAAGCACGACCTGTGACGTTACACTCAAAAACAGTTTATATTACGACCGCTTCGACGAATTTGCAAGACGTGTAAGCGCAATGTTAAATGTACATAACGTACCTTATGTGTCTTTCAACACAATAATAATCACAGTTGGAATCCATATGTTTAGGACATTGTCAGAAAATCACATCGCTTATCAGGAACGACATCATGAACACTTAGTCCAACGATACAACGCAATCATAGCAAATAAAAACAAATTTAATTTAATGGATGCTGCATTAAGGAAATATTGGATACCCCTAAAATATACTGATGAAGATTGTACATAAGTTGAAAATTACATTAGGGTACCTGCACATATACATGTTTATTGGTAACAACACACTGAAGAGATTTTACTAGTAGGAAACTTACCACCTCAGTTGATTTTATCATATGTATGATTTTCAATTGAAAATATCTCAAGTTTTCGAAAAGATAATCTAAAACTGAAAAGTACAGGTGTTTAGTCAGCAGTCAAAAAATACTTCTACATGTCTTTTTAATTGTTTTTAAAATGAAATTTTAAATTTTAAACTTCTTCAAAAATTATTTTTGATGATACACAATTGTCCGTTGACATATAAGACATATTCTATGTGAAAATTTATTAATATGCCTGATTCTGCACACATTTACAACATTTTAAACATGGTAGGGATCATGTTGGTGGAAATTTCATTTCTTATCCGTCTTCATTAAACAAAGACATTTTAACTAAAATGTAACCACAGTCACCAATTATTTCACCCAAACTACTGCAGATAAGTAGTATTGTATATTGCATTAATCAAAACCAACTGAGGTGATAAGTTTCTTTTGCCGATGAGTTTATACATGTACACTTTTTTAAACCAGACGTAAAAAAAAGTATTCAATCAATAAAGCTCACCATGTTCGCATGAACAATAACAACACAATTTCTTTTATAAACAATTAAAAAAAACTGCGATATTAGAGGATTTAGGAAATTGTTGTTAATGTAAAATAAAAATTGGAATTAATCGTTTATGTGGATTTAATTAGTAAATGTCATCGTCATAATTAGTAAGAGAAGATGCAAAACAAATAATGTATAACTATTCCATGTATAAAAAGGTATCAGTACCGTGTGGTATGTATTATGTCTAGATATATGTTTGCCAAAGTTCAGGGACTCATTTCACAAAGCAACTTTAACTATAAGGTTAACCTTAAAACCAATTCTTTAACAGAGCACTATATGAGGTCAACTAAGGGTACCTTATAGTGAGCTGAGGTTAAACGCCGCTTTCAAGAGTATTTCACTTATATCGCGGCTGCTAGTATTACGGCAGGGAGAAAGCCCAAAATGCCATGTGGCTATGCATTGCGGTGAAACATGCGAGCATCGGCTGGAACTAGCGAACCATGGGTGGTACTACACTGAAATTCAGTGCAGCATTGCACCCAAACCTTACTGCATGTAGAACAGTTCTCTACTGCAGACAAAGTTGCCGTGCACTTCGAACCCCGGACCTCTTGATCCGAAGCCGAACGCGCTAACCACTGCGCTATCCCGCTCCCTAGCTTAAAGTGACTTCCGATCACCTTAGTGTTTTGTGTTTATCGATTAAGACAGGTATGTAAACAAAACCATAGAAGACACTTTAGTATTTAGTATTACCGGAAGCCAACATCCCGATATACGAGGTCGTGGTGGAATATGCATAAGATACGTGATTCTTGTAAGTAGTCATTGGTTTAAAGAAATTGTATTCATTGTGAAAAAGATAAGTAACAAGTTCTCCAACTTAGAATACCCTCTCCTCGGTGTATATACATAGGTGATTTATATATTTTACAAACATATGACAGATAGATGATAGACAGCAGTAGTAGAAGAGGACATATATTCTAAGAAATAGAGAAATAATTATATTATATACAAATAAACTGACGGACAAAAGAAAGTATGACACTCCCTTAGTTTCGATTAACTCAATATTTTAAAGAAATTAGATGCATTTGATTATGACACGATACAAAAACACCTTTTAGCAGTAGTTTGAATGATTAAATTAGTGACTGTTTTATTTTTAAACTAAAATATCAATATTTTAAGTAGACAGGGGTAAGAAATCAAATTTACACCAACATGACCCCTACCATATGCATGGTCAAAATGTTGTAAATGTGTGCAGGACGAAGCACATTTATTGATTTTCACACAGAGTATGTGTTATATGTCGATGAACAGTTGTGTTTTGTCAAAATTAATTTGGGGGAATTTCAAATTTTAACTTTTGGACTAATTTCACAAACAAGTCCGTTTTTTAATACGACGTTGAACATTCGAGATATTTGACTTTGAAAATTATACATATGATAAATACAACTGAGCCATATACTTTCTTTTGCCCGTCAGTGTAGTTTAGTGTCGCTGATGAATGTTTGCACTGACATAAATACAGTTGTATTTTGACATGTTGACAGGTTTGCACTTCCTTCTAACACAAGTTTGAGGTTGACTGAAGTACCAACTAAATTACAATTGCGCTTTAAAGCTTATATACATTTTGCTCTTTGTTACTTATTCGTTTGGCATTCAAACAAATGCTGTGGATTCTCAACAGGGTTACCACACGTACAGTTTGGAGTAGTCTTAATTCCAACTATGTACGGATAAAATAACAAACAACTTAACTAAATTTCGCAATTTGTTATGAATTTGGTATGAAGTATGAAGAATATTTAGTTTTCTTTTACCGTAAAAATAATACTGGGGTGCATACACACAAAAGTCATTCAAGGATGATTGTAGGGGAGGACGTGCGTAGTTGGGCCACTGGGTAAGTTGAGCCACTATACGTTTCTGGAAACTAAAAGTGACCAGATTATATATGGAAAGTCAAGCCAATTCTTTTCCTGTCAATATTGACCTTATTCCAAGCATTGTCAGGATGTGAGAAAGAGAAAAAAGTCAAATTCTGAATCAAATCAAGTAAGGTACGTATATACTATAGCTTATCGTATAAATAGAGGATATTAAACGACTTTCCATTTAATACCGCTTTTATTAAACGAGTTTATGATTTGGTATAACACGAGCGAAAACGAGTTTGATACCAAATCATGCACTAGTTTAGTAAAATGGTATTATTTGGAAGGAAGTTATTCTGTTCATTACTTGCTCAAACTTACCAAGCGAAAGTGTGCTGGAAATAAGACTTCAGCGAGTAATGTACCATTGTGATGGCGGAACGACCGCTGAATATTATTATATTTCATACTTGCAGTGCAATTACACTAGTTTAATATTGCCGTATAAATATTACACTGTAGTATCTTTCACGGGCGAGTAAAAAAGCCTTTATAAATATTTCTGTATCCTCCTTCTTTCTTAAAAGCATACGTATTGAAATATTCTCAAAACAGAATCAGTAGAATCTGTAGAAGAATCTATAAATAAGGCAAAAACAAGTAATGATACTACCAAGTAGACAATGCCTATGCAATATGCGTTTTTCTGTTGTATATATGTTTGTTAATCAATTTCGAAGAACCACTTACTTCATACAAGAACGTACGTATGAAATCTATCTAAGTAATGTCAAATATGAAAAGATGAAAGATGAAGATATTTTACATATGATCCAAATATATTGTGTACGTTATTTTTCCTAATTCCGTTGACTTTATAAAGAACTATGGTTGAAATAGTTCATCTCGTGTGATAATTGCAAGTGAATCACAGATAATCTACATACACGTAATGCTGCTGAAACGAAGCTCTCATAAAATCATATACAAACGTTCTGATTAGTTCACAGAATTTCGAAAATGGGGAGGATATATAATATATATAATGACACATTATGTACAGAAAGTGCTTCGCAGTCGCAGTCGGTATAAAGTATAACAAAGTATGTGTATGCCGGTAATGAACAGCAATGGACTTAGAACACAACCCTGTTTGAACCCAACACCTCAAAGGGAAATATCCAAAACCTGTTATCAATCTTTAATCAATTGATTGGATAGTATAAGAAGGGTAGTGTTTTTACAATTTTTCAGCGAAAACGATTTTATGGATTCTCTTTGACGCGCACTAAAAAAGGGGTCGTATCATAACAGAACATTTATTGTGTTACCTAGTATTATGGCTGCTAGTATTATGGTAGTGATAAAGCCCGCAATGCCATGTGGCTATGCATTGTTGTTAAACCTGCGAGCATCGGCTTGAACTAGCGAACATGGGTGGCACTACGCTGAAATTCATTGTAGCATTGCACCCAAACCTTACTGCGTGTAGAACAGTTCTCTACTGTAGACAGATTCGAACCCCGGACCTCTTGATCCGAAGCCGAACGCACTAACCACTGCGCTATCCCGCCCCCTGTAACAATTAAAGTTATTTTGCTTTTTCGTTAGTATCAGTAATCAGTAATCAGTTTCAGACTGGTAATATTTGGAAATTGCCAACAGGGAGATTGATAACATATTCATAAGAGCGCCCTTACCGATAAAAAAGGTGACAGATACATGAGAATAATATAAACGCATTTTTAGTTAGTGGACAAATATAACAACTGCTCGTGTTACCAGCTGCTTTTCTGATAACACTATCTGCAATAGTAAAATCTCTGTACTTTGTCCTGGCGATTCTATTGCATGATTCGAACCCACATAATCAGATTCTGGCACCTATCGCAGCACTGAATGTCTTAAGTGCTTAACCAATCCGCTACCGGCAATCGGAAGGAACCAAAAGTTTGATATAAGCCAACGAAATAGCCATTGTTAGCAATCAACAAAATTTCAGAAACAAATTATCTTATCTATTCTTAGCGACGCCGGAAGTTAAGATTTTCCAATGCAGAGACGGCCGAATCGTGGTCTGAATCTGTAGCCAGTTTAATTGCGCAATGGTGTAAATTAAAAACACGACAGAGATTAGTTACGGGCTGACTATTGGCTTGACCCGAGTCCGTTGTTAATCACCATACCCGGGACAGGTGGTAATGTAGCGTTAATCAATCACCGGGCAAGACGTCGTCACCGACAATAACATCTCCCCTAGTCTTATCAATACACGTCTCCGACAATCAGACACAAATAAAACCATTCTTTCGGCTCGCTGCAGTATTCTCCCAATCATCGCAATACACCATTGAAATGCAATTGTTTAGCTTGCTTATCGCCCGTGATAACACTGTTATGTGCGCCCTGCTCTATTCCAAGGACTGGGTTGGAGGAGGGAATGGTTGCCGGGTGGTTTATGAGAGACAAGCTACCCTGTGAGAGACGGGGTCAGTCCACCACTGGGGTAGGTGGCTACTGATTTCAAAATGCTATCAATTTCTCCTTCCAAGTAAAGCATACTGAGGAATGTTACCAGAGTTTGTCTTCAAGAAGCCTGTGAGACAGGCACGGAATCGATGAAGCCGAAATTTTAACGAAATTCTTCAGATGTGGAATCACTGGTAACCGTGACAACGGATTCAGATGAAGATTTCGATTGGCTAAGGTAAGACGGTTATGGACGGCTTTTATTTCCACATGATTTTCCTGTGACATGGTGTAAAAGACGTTCCATTGTGATGTATATGAGAGTTTGATTTCCAATAAATCCTTACACCTGATTCTGAAGTAACCTTTAAGCACTGTTCAACGTAAGAAGTACAAGTAATCGCTCTCTTGGTTGTGTGATATATATTGAAAAACTTCAAGCAATTCCTTTAATTCTATACATAATTATAAAGGATATTGTTATTTTCTTGTATTATATTCATTTATAATGTAACTATTTTTATATACCTATAATTATATTGAAGGTGGAATATTTTATATTTAGGGTTTCAATATTGTCATGCGGAAACGAAATTGTTCAAACGTGTTCATATTTGAGACAATCTTAAAACAAAAGATTAATATCATAAATACAAAAGCTGTTAAAAATCAACACCAACTGATTGTATAAATAAAAAAATCACTGACGTTAACTGCTTAGCGATTCACGAGTTGTAGACATTCGAGGTTTAGTTCGTGTTGAGAGGCGCTACGTAAAGAGGGCACGGATTACGGGCAAAGAAGGAAAACACTTGACGCTGTGTGGAGTACTTCAAGTATAGGCTAACCCATGTAAACACGAGATTGAACTTTAATGCTGAGGTACCGGTGATACCCTATGATATTTAGTATACATACACCGAGCGGCAAAAGAAACGATACCTTATTTTCGCCAGAACACAAATATTCTTCCGGATTAAGTCGATTTTGAATATCTCTGATGAGGATCATTCTCTTCCCACAGAGGTTACTCCCTTCAGATTTCCGATCCTACCCTCTGTTGTTTTTCGCTTGAAAGCGAGACCAGAACCAAAGTCCCCTAGCGGTGGAAAGAGAAATCTCATACCGTATCCCTGCTTCTTAACCAATGAAAACTCATCTTTAATTGTCGACAGGGTAACTTCAAAGATCGAGGCATTTTACTCTGAAGGGTCTTGCTCATTAGCATATGTCATTCGAATATGTGTGATGTAAATAACGCAAATGAACTGTTTTTGGTATTTGTCTCTGATTTGGTCTTTTTTATTTATAAGTATGTTTATGATCAATAGTTTTCACAAAATCAAATAGCATAGATGAGAAAAACACAGAAAACACAGAAAACGAGAAAACGTTGGCCTTACGTTTATTTTATCATTATGACGTGTCATTGGCAAATGTCACTGTTACAACGGCGTCGCTGATTGCACAACTAGATTCAATTGCAACCAATCAGGACACTCCCTTTCCGCCTCCGATTTCAAGCGTAAAACAACAGAGGGTAGGATCGAAAATCTGAAGGGTGTAACCTCTGTGGGAAGAGAATGGATGGGGATATATGTCGTTCAGAAAATTAAATTTCATTCATAAGAGTATGATACTTATATAATTATTCTTTTATATCTTTTCAAACAGAAATTGGGTGATGAAATATTTTTTTTTACATAATGTTTGGTATTTATGGTAAAAAAATTTAAATGTGATAACCATGTTAGTACATGATGCTGTCGGCATAATTCCAGGCATTAAGTACCTTCTTGGTCTTTAAATCGATGTCATAAGGATGTCATAAGGATGTCATAAGGGTGTCATAAGGATGTCATAAGGATGTCATAAGGATGTCATAAAACAAGCAAAAATCATATTTCACTCTCCTATCTCATCTGATTGAGGAAATTTCAAAACTTTAATAGACACGGTAACTATGTTTCAGTTGTATCTATCCCTAGTGGGTTAAAATATCCTGCATTTTGATATCGTTTCTTTTGCCCATGTGTGTACATATACGTAAATGAAATACCTACAAAAGCAGATTGTGTCGTTACTATGAATTTTAGGTATATCGATATATTTTTAAATATCAGAGTATCATATTTTAAAACTTTACTTTTCTTATATTGGTATATGATTATTTATATTCAAAGTATTTATGATCTAAACTCACGTGCAAGGGAAACGTTGCCATACAAAATACACGATATTTCAACCCACACGCGATACATATGACTGAAACAGAATTACTTCCTGCCTCTTGAAGGCAACTTAATTAAATTAGAAATTTCAAACATTGTATGTTCATTTTTCAGAGAAACTAAGATTTTAATAAATCATCGTTTTCAAATCTCTTTAACTAGACGAGATAGGAGAGTCAAAAATGGCTTTTTGTCCTTAAATAATAACGCGTCCAAGCATGTAATTTATGTCTCTTTAACTAGACGAGATAGGAGAGTCAAAAATGGCTTTTTGTACTTAAATAATAACTCGTACAAGCATGTAATTTATGTCGACAACAACGTTTATCAATTAAATTTCTACAAGTTATAAATTTGTAACTTAAATGCCAAACAATATGTCCAAAAAACATTTTAAAAATGATTTCAACACTCAAGTGTATTTGAACTGACATAAAGATAAAAGTATCTTACTCTGATGTAGGAAACTGTTAGTACTTATTAACTGAACATGTGTCTATCAAATACATTCAAATTCTACTTTCTTCAACAGCAGTATTTCAGTTTATACCCACTTAAAAATTTGGGGACGTTTCTTTTGCACGTGAGTATAGTTTAAACAGTGTAATATGTCGTATAACAAATCCCAAATTATTTTCAACTAAATTAATGTAATAATTAAGTTATAAAATATTAGGAATCAGTCCCAAGCTTATGAAATAAAATGTTTAAAGCCTGTGATTGTTTTAATAATTTTAAAAAATGGATGAATTTGATTTATTTTGTGATACTCTTATCATTCATTGATACTTAACATTTTAAAACAAGATTTTCTAATAGGCTAAATAATTGCTGTGAACATATAATTATTAGATGTATCCAACCTTGTTATACCCAACATTCCACCTGATGCACATTGGACGTATATATGCCTACATGAAGTAAAGTAAGTTCTATATATGTCTTTCTAAGTTAAACGCTTTTTCTAAGCGATACACGTCCCTTTGTCTAACACTCAGACTGTAAAAAAATGAAAAGGAGCCCTTTTTCATACATTCCATTTTTTACAGTCTCCTTTTCAATATTTAATAAAATGGTGATATTTTCAGAATAAATACTTTTTTCATAGTCTGAGTGTAAGTGTGAACTGATGAATGAGTAAACATATGCTACGAAACGTTGTATATGTTCAAAATAAAGTTATTGGTCGAGAAAATCTCGTTTTCTTAATTTTAAAAAAAACACACACACAAAAGGTTAAAATTGAATGAAACACCATACTGTAACGCGTCACTAAGCAGTTTTAACTTGTATCCTCTCAATATGCCTACAACTAATTCTGCCTACAGCTTAAAACAACACATGTAAAGGTTAGTTGGTCACAGAAGTGTAGGCAGAGTGAGAAATATGTACATGACACTTAACCCAACTTACCCATGAGAAAAAATGGAAAAGCTTCTTTTGAGACTTTGAAGTTATCTGGTTAGTTAAAAGTATTCATCAAAACAGCATCTGAAAAACTGCTTTATTGTTAGTTTGTCAACTTGTTATATTTTTAAAAACTGGTTACTTGAGTTCAGTTTAGTGATGAGTCAACCAGATCTCCGCTATTAGTTATCTATCAATAAAAATAAACTCACGGGCAAAAGAATGTATATCTTCTTTTCAACAGAGTCAAACACAAAATATTTCTGCCGGATGAAGTCGGTTTTGAATGTTTGTCATGAGGATATATCTCCTTAATTCATGAGAGTATGATACTTAATATTTCATATCTGTTCAAGCACATATGGGAGTGCTGAAATAGCTTTTTCAAAAGGTATTTTGGGAAATAATTCTGAGTAATTAAGGTAAAAATTTGTTTGATATGGAAATTATGTTAGTACAAGATGGTATCGACATAATGTACTCCTTTGACTTTAAATCAATGACGAATCGTTGCTGTAGGACGTCATAAAACAACCCAGAAGGCCATATTTCACTCCCCTATCTCGCCTGGTTAAGGAGATTCTATAACGACGATTTTTTAAAAACCGTGTTTTTCAGAATTATGAACAGATAATGTTTCAAAATTTACAGACAAAGTTAGTTTGCTTTTAGAGACATGTTGTAACTATGTTTCAATCTTGTTCATCACTCACTTGCGTTGTTGTACCTATACTTTCTTTTGCCCGTGAGTTTAAGAAGACTTTGAGAAGCCTACACTTTTATTTTGACTGTAGGCAGACTGAGAGTTAATCTTTTAACTGGAGTATTGGCGCTATAAAGTCCATTATCATTATCATTATCATTATCATTATCATTATCATCATTAAGTTAATAATTAGTTTATCTTTATCTGCATGTAATATTATGTCACGTATTTGGTCCTGCGTATAAATGGCATTGACAACAATCTAAGACGATAGTCTTGTAACTCGTAACAGTTTAGGCCATGGTCCAAACTTGGCCATCAAAGAGAATTAACAATGCATATAGTCATCGATTTGATATAACAGCCTTCCGGCTAAACTGAACATATGCATTTGAAACGAAATTAATGTTTATAATGCCGCAATAAACCTGACAAACAGAACAGCGGTCAAATCCCTTATTGCAGACTGATTGATTTGCTAAAGGCGTTGCCCAATAAACTATTACATTAGTCGATCTGTTGGAATGGTAGCGGTCACGTGACTGAACGTTCTGCCTCCGATTTTCGAGACCAACTCAGTGCCATTATTCTGTGACAATCACTATCCCGTGAGCGTCATTCGAATTCTGTCGATGTCAACCATTAATGTCAACCTTTATCTATACCCCTGCTCAAAAGAAAGTATACCAAGAAAAAATTTGAATATTTTTTTTAATATCTACATTTTATATATGAAATGATTCTGAAACACATCGCAGGAACACAACACACTGTTTTCATTGACAATAAGCGGAGAATGGCGAGAACTTTCATGCAACACGGGATTTTACCAATGATGACGTTGAGTCGGATCCCATGTAATGCACGTGCAAAATCACTGTATAAAACACATGATACTGTACATCAAGACAGTAGCAACAAAAAACACATGAAAGAAATGCCGAGGTTAACGGCAATACAGAGAGAGAGAGCCATTGAATGGCAGCGACTGACACCCAACGTCATCCGGCGTTTGACGTCATCGATGCGGCGGCGAGCTCAGGCATGCATTGATGCCCATGGTGGACATACTCGGTATTGAAGACGTGTTGAAGGACTATTCCTTTACTTACGAACTCATTTTCAGCATATACAGCTTGACAGTCATATTGAGAATTGTGAATTTTTGACCCCATGTGTCTTTGTACCTCTGTTGGGCATTCAGTTTTTGTTTTATTGACATGAACGTTTCCATTAGTTATGTTAAAATACCACTCTACTGATATATAAAAAAGTTTATTCTATATCTTCATCTGTTTTTCTTCCATGCTTCTTCAAATCCTTGGTATACTTTCTTTTGAGCAGGGGTTTATCTGTGTCATTTAAATTTGTGCCATTAAAATATTCTGTTGTAATAATTATGCTGTGTTAATCAATATGATTGCCTATAGCAATTGTTTCTCTGTCAATAATGTCAATATCAACAATTACCGTTATTCTTTCATTATCAACATTCACTCTATGTCAATATGAACAATTATTGAGTGTCAATGTAAACAATTATTCTTTGCCATTATCAACACTTATTTTTTATCAAATCAACCATTAATATTATTTTGTGTCAACATCAACCATTGACAACCTATATCAACCATTGTTCTGTGTCATTATCAACATTTATCCTCAGTCAGTATTGTGTATCTACAAGAGCCAATATTCACTGTTAAAGGGGCAGTAGCACGTTTTTTGCAAATTTTGTTTTTTCAAATTTCCCATTTATAATGATTGTTTATGTCATTTATACTTACTTTAGAGGGTAAAACATCTTATTACACAAACCAATTATCCGTAGGGGTAATAACGGCGTTGCGCAGAAAAAATTGTATGTCGGCCAAATTATTGCGAACACATTTCATTATTTTTAATGACAAAAAAGATGCCAATGGCTTAACGGAAACATGTAGACTCATTTTTAAATTTATTTTCTGCAAAGATAAGGCTGTTTTACCATTAGGGACATTATTATTCAAATACATGTCAGCAACTTATTTGAGCGAAAAAACGTGCTACTGCCCCTTTAATCACTGTCTGTTTCTTGTATGTTTATAGGAATGGCGACTGACAACTGTTGGACTTTATGGCAACGTCTGCCTCCGCGCTACCAGCTCACAACACAGGAAATGATGGCGGAAGACGAGGATGATGTCATGGGGTCAAGGCAGTGTAGTCCCTTCACGCCAAGATCATCAAGAGCAGGACTCAGTACGCCGAGAACGTCGCAACGTAGTTCCAACTTTAATGGAACTACTTTTGGCGGGATTCCACCACATACATCTGATGAACGTCTACGTTCATTTTTGGACCGGAAGAAACTAGCTTTTCCTTCCAGAAATTCCCGCTATATCTCCAACATGAAAAGTCAAATGCGCGTGTCTTCTGCAAGACAGAAAATAACAAAGGATCCGTCCATTGTTACATATATTCCTTCCATGAGAAATAGACTCTCCCCGTCTTTCCCAGTTACTAAACTCTCCAACTTACAAAAGGCAACTGTAGAGACCAAAGAATATACTGCAAATGAGAGAAATCTTTTTTACCCGGCAAAATCGTCCGATATCGGCGGTGAATTTGGAAGCGCCAGGGTGGTTGCAGTTCACAACGTCTTCCCCTTCGATGACTCCAAATCTCTTGCCAGACCGTCTTCCAGGGAACGAAGTAAACGTTATCAAGTCAACGATCTGCAGGACGCAACAATGTTCATCGACCACGGTAAAGTGATATACTTCAAGAAGACGAGGCCTGATATGACTCAAACCCTCGTTGAAGCCATAGGACCTTACTCAGCCAAGCGAGATGACGGTAGCTACATCTCGCACCTGCGAAAGGCTTATCTGAAGAACCCGCGAGACATGGCAAAGACGAAACGAGCCAGTGAGGTTGATCAGAAGCAGGTCCAACAGGAGCGCTGTGACTATGACAAGCGTGTTGGACATATACTGGAGTACTACTCGTACACTGAGGACAAGCACAGGCCTAATACTAGCGAGGCAGAGAGGAAAGCTCCGCAGAGACAAAGATCTGGCAGTCCTCGTCCTCGACTCCGGACTCCAAGTCCTCGGGGTCCTCGACTCCGGTCCTTGCTCTCAACCCCGATTGGTCAGCCTCAGCAGACCATAAGAATCCCACCACAGCGATCCATGGACAACTTTGAGGAATGGAGTCTGTACCTTAAGCTCAACCAGCAGGCTGTTCTTCATGAAAAGCAGTTCTACTTGAAGACCCCGGGCATACGAGTTTTGATTCCCGGAGTTCAGAACCTCACCCCCGGCGATGTCGCTAGCTGCAAGTGTCGTCTATGTCAGGTGGAGATGGAGCTGTCTGTGATTGCCCAGATGAACCAGATGGGAATAACTGGTATACCTCGAGAGAGGATAGAGTGTTCACATGCAACACCTAAACCGGGAGTACCGGAAGTAGAATGTCCCGGAAGACCAAACTCGGCGTCTATTGACCGGGTAAAGGAGGCTAACTCTGTGAATCTAGTCGTTGAGGAAGAAAAAGTAGACGCTCAACCAAAACCAACTGCCGAGCAGCTAACGGTGAAACTTCCGGAAATTACCGAAGAGAAAGAAGCGTCTGATTTAAGTGCTGCAGCAAATAATCAAACTTCAGGAGAAGGACATTCTAAACCTGAAGACAGTACCAAAGACGTTAAAACAGAGGAAAGTGAGTGGAGCGAGGGTGGATTAGCAGGGGCGTCTAAACCTGCTGACGTCAGCATATCTAGGTCCTGTCAGACAGAGAGTCAAGGGCAGGCCACTCAGCCGGACCCTAGTCCAAATGATCTCAGTGTTCGTGGGAAAGGTGTGTCTGAACAAGAAAGCAAAACTGAGGAATAATAACATTGGTAACCGTATCGCTATGCTAAACATTAATAGACGCCCTGGATACATGATATCGCTTGTATACGACACATTACGCCAACATGGATTTGTCTTGCTGCTCATTACTTACAATACTAATACACCAAAATGACCTTTCATCAATGTAAGTGATACATATTGTTGTGATTGGTCTTTCCGTATTAACGTATTATCAAAATAAAGTAATGGCATGTATTCATAGCGTGGTCGATAAACGAGGCGAGAACAAGTTCAGATGCTTCCAAGATAAACTGATTTTCTTGGTTTTAAATACACCAAGCTATGTATTCACTGTCAAAGTATGTTTGAAACTCTTACCAAGGGTAAGTTATATCTTACTTTTAACTGGTCAAAGCGATTCCGTGTGTTGCGATTTCATCATGACGAAAGTATACCAGGGTCAAGTGGTGTAGAAGGGAGGCGTGATATTTTATCTATGGGCACCATTCATCCTCTCAGAAATAACAGTTGCGTACATATTTCAGAGACCTTTAGTTGACATTATCAAGTGTGGAGACTGTCTGATTTACAAATGATGACACTTGTCTTCGTGAAATCATGATGGATTACAGGACATGTACCAAAACATCCCGGCACTGAGATTGCTTTAAAAGCGATATATGTACGAAATATTCACAATACGAGATTATACTTTTGAAATAGTTGGGATCTCGTTGATATTTTATCTCTTAAATGAATTCATTGGAGAAATGCTGATGATAAATTTCTAGACAGAACGAAGCAGTAATTAGACCTGATGAAAGCCTGTTGAATCAAAAACTAAACCACTTACCTAGGGTAGCCTTAATGCGTGTACAATCTGTTCAACTTTGACTAAAAAAAGCTACAAATTTTGTGAAAAGTATATGTTTTTATTTTCTTTAGTATTCATGTCAAACAATAAAGGACAGTGAAAATATGATTACATTACGAAAAAATGAAAGGAATTTTAACTGTATATCAGAAGTTTATTTTCATTTTTTTAAAACTAGTATATAGACTACTTGTATGCCAGCGATACGGAAACATGGAAATTGCGCGTTTTGTTTAAATATAATTGTGTGTACAGTGTACTAATTCTGTCATGGTACATCGTTGTTTTACGATTTACAAATAAATGAAAAGTTGAAGATGTCCACCACGGTTGAGTGTTGGTAAAGTGAAAGACATTTCTTTTAAACAAACATATTTCATCAACATGTATCAATTATTCGTATACTACTCAATCCGGATACTGATCTTTTTAATACGTTGAAAGGTTATACATGTAGCTAAGGTAAGTACATATCAGAGTATACTCCTTCAAAAGCGCTCGTGAGAAACTCTCGTTTGGACGGCGAGATTTACCCACTTCCGGTGAAAGACGTTTCGTAATGGTGTGAATAAGTCTGGAAGTGGTCTAAATTCTCAAAGAAATTAACTTAAGTGACTTTCACGGCCGCTGTTAGAGTAACATTTTACAATTCACCAGTTAATGTATTAACGGGTTATCAATTTATGAATGTTAATATCAGGAATTTTACGTCAAATCAATTAATTAGATGAATTAGGTTCACTGAATGTAATCTTAAAGAGCCATCAAGGATATTAGTGTTTCAAATACAAAATTATTTTTGGAAAATATGCTTATAACGTCAATCGCTAGAGAAATATTTTATCTACAACATGACATGTGATAAAAAAAAATTCATATCACAATAATGTAAGGAAATTTGGTTTCAAAGACAAGTACTCCTTCGATTAACGCGCGTCAAGGGTATCTGGCGTCATATAAACAGAATTCCTTTTATTGCATAAACGTAAAACACAGCAACAAGCGTTACCGAAGCGTGATGGCTCGTCCATTACGTAAGTTGCCATAGCAACCCACGTGCTGCACGATCTTCTCTTGCAAGTTACCCTTGTCACACATTATTGTTGAATGTGACGACTGCTGTATCAATTATGTTTATAATACAAAATATTAACTTTTTACTTGTTTAATGTACTTTTTATTGTGATCAGACCAGCAAAGTATGACAAATATATTAGTATTGGTTATAAAATTCAGGCAAAATACCTAGTCGGGGAAAACATTTATTCCAATATCGGTAGAAAATACATAATTAAATGAAATGGTAAATAAATAATCGCCAAAAATTATATATTTCAATTTTTTCCATTACTTATAAGTCATGTCTTTGTATGCAGTGTGTGAGCTAGACCACAATGCTTTGCGCTTGAAAATAATAGACTTGATCTATATTTAGACTGGAAAACACCTTGAGTAATTATTGAAACTTTAAGGCTTATTTTGGGTCGAAAAATCTGTGAAAAATTAAGTGTATATATATTTCATGGAAATAGATTTTTGGCAATTTTCCGATATATTTATCAACATACATGATGGCTATTTTATTGTCTCAGGGGAAAATATATGAATGTCCTTTCCAAAAGATGATAATCTAAATTTTAACTCTATTTAATAGATGACTTGTTCATACTTTCAAAACCATTAAATCATCATTTTCAGTCCCCTCTACATCATGTAATTCTTGCAACACATGATGTTCTGGTTTAACCCCCTTGTTACCGTCAAGTACACAAACGTACATGTATACGCAAAAGGCCATCAAGGTGCCGAGGTGTACATTAATATATATACTCCGTGACATACCACATTTAGATATCAACATTTTCCAAACATAGAAAATAAAAAGACTAAACATCCTACACATACAATTGTTGTAATATTCCAATGAAGCGGAAATAAAATATCGACATGGCGTTTCATTCTTTAAACGATCGTCGTGATATTTAGGCCTTTAACAGTAAGCGTTGCTATCAGGGACAGTTTAGACAATTATAGAGAGTCTCTAGATTTTTAGAAGAGTTGCAAATTAATTCATTCCACAAGTTTTATTTTGTATAATTACGAAATAAAACTACACAAATAGTTTTTTCTTAAAAAATCGAAACCACACCAAAATGTTTTTTAATAGATTCAGTCAAGGTGTAGTTGTACAGGTCAATTGTTTCACATGCTTGTCTTTTTAAAACTCAATATTAGCAAATTTATTATAATTACGTTTATCACTCAAAATACACTGTACTGTATGTCATATGTGTATGTTCATAACTCACTGTTGTTCGAGTTGAGCTTACACTAAAAAATTAGTAAATAAACGTTAATAACAGTGATGGCTCTTTAAGAACATATTATCTCCGGGGAAAATATATGAATGTCCTTTCCAAAAGATGATAATCTAAATTTTAACTCTATTTAATAGATGACTTGTTCATACTTTCAAAACCATTAAATGATAATGTTCAGTCCCCTCTACATCATGTAATTCTTGCAACACATGATATTCTGGTTTAACCCCCTTGTTGCCGTCAAGTACACATACGTACATGTATACGCAAAAGGTCATCAAGGTGCCGAGGTGTACATTAATATATATACTCCGTGACATACCACATTTAGATATCAACATTTTCCAAACATAGAAAATAAAAAGACTAAACATCCTACACATACAATTGTTGTAATATTCCAATGAAGCGGAAATAAAATATCGACATGGCGTTTCATTCTTTAAACGATCGTCGTGATATTTAGGCCTTTAACAGTAAGCGTTGCTATCAGGGACAGTTTAGACAATTATAGAGAGTCTCTAGTTTTTTAGAAGAGTTGCAAATTAATTCATTCCACAAGTTTTATTTTGTATAATTACGAAATAAAACTACACAAATAGTTTTTTCTTAAAAAATCGAAACCACACCAAAATGTTTTTTAATAGATTCAGTCAAGGTGTAGTTGTACAGGTCAATTGTTTCACATGCTTGTCTTTTTAAAACTCAATATTAGCAAATTTATTATAATTACGTTTATCACTCAAAATACACTGTACTGTATGTCATATGTGTATGTTCATAACTCACTGTTGTTCGAGTTGAGCTTACACTAAAAATTTAGTGAATGAGATTTAATAATTTCTCTACTTTCATCCATGTAATTTTATTTCCTTAAATAGTGTATATATTATTTAGTGTATTCAGTTTATCTAGATTTGCCAAAACGAACTAGACTGTATTAAAGGCTCTAATTTTTACAGTCACGGGGCAGAACGAGTAAAGCCTCCCATTGCTGCACAGGTCTATTTATAGATTGAACAGTACTGTATCACTTATCTCCCTTACATCAAAATGAACACGTCAATATCACAGACTTATTCAGCCCAAAAGGAAAACAATACACGTTAATAACAGTACACGCTCTAAAAAAAAAACAAGATGAGATTATTATTTGTCGTGTCATCCGATAACAAACTTTTATTGAGAATATTGTCCCGTTTAGGTGAGACAAAGATAATGGTGGATGAATGCGGACTCGTCTGTCGTCTTGGGGATGTAGCTCAGTGGTAGAGCGTTCGCTTTGCATGTGAAAGGCCCCGGGTTCGATCCCCGGCATCTCCAGTAGCATTTTTGAAATAATTTTCATCTCTGCTTTCCCATCCAAACGCATTTGTATTGTATCTCATTTGTAGTAATATAATATGTACGATACATTAAACAACAATGAAGTTAAAGACATTTTATTTTTGTCAAATATATTTACCTTTCAACTGACAAAAAATGGGAACATTATCCACAGAATATATACTCTGTATCGCTAGACACCTGAACAGCAAGTTCTAATCTTATAAATATGTAGGGGATTTAGCTCAGAGCGTTCGTTCCGTTTGATAAAGCCCAAGGGTTAATCAGTATGTCAAAATAAAACGCACAAACCAAAACAATCTAGTTAAAGGCGCTGTAGCACGCCGTTCTTACTGAAATATGTTGATCCCACGAAAAGGTAAATAAGTATTACCAATGTCTAGATAATACTCCTCAATCAATAAAGAGAGTACTAAAACGAATGTACATGGATCAGTTAAGTCATGCGAGTCAAATTCCCTTCGAGTGGCCATTTTAATGTGTTCACATTAAAATGGCCGCTCGAACGCAGTTCAAGTGATCTGATTGATGTAGCGATACCTAAACAATCAGAGTAGAGTCTTTATTATGACACCATGATGGGAAAGTCAACCATTTTTCGGTCTGAACTTTCAAATTCTCATCAGACCTACAAATCTACCTCTCAGACTGAAAAGTTCCACACCTCTGTCGCTTTATACGTCGCACAATTTTCTCCCAGTACGGATAACCATGTTCTCCCGATAAGATTAATAGGGTCGTGTAATGAGATGTAACAATATATTGTATAATCTTTAATAATAAGGAGAAAATTTTAGAAAGCAAATATGTGCTACAGCGCCTTTAAAATGGTTAGTTTCCGGTTCTATGTTAGGACCATCCGTGTTTCACCGCATATATATATATATGTATATATATATATATGTATATATATATATATATATATATATATATATATATATATATATATATATATATATATATATATATATATATATATATATATATATATATATATATATATATGTATTTGTATGTTTAGGGTCTGGCGCCTATGTTATCAGACTGTTTGTATCCATTCTCAACAATAGCGTTTGCCGGGTCGACAAACACGGACCTTATCGAACGCGCCGACAGAGCGGTGTCGGACACTGGCAACAGTAGGCCTATAAACTGTTAATTCGGAGAGGTAAAATAAACCATCAAGAAACGAGACCAACCACATGTTTGACAAAGGAGAGCGAGATGAGGTGAATCATGATTTATTGCCGTTTTACAGCGCATTCTTCTATCAACATCACTGCTACTAATTTGAGGGAAGCGCGCGACACCACTGTGATATTTCATTGCATTGAAACCGGTGACCGTCGGCGAGTATCGAGTTTACTATTGGTGATTCTACACTGACTTAAAGAGAGGGTTCTATAGGGGTATTTTTGAAAATCGAGAGGACATTTCTGCTTACGCATAAATGTTATTAATACATGCTTATTGCACACTCTAAATGAAATATATTAATGAGGGTAATATTTGTATGACTTAATATTTTAAAATTTTATAGAGGCTAGCGCACTCATTCAACAATAAAAACAATGGGAAAAGAAGCCATTAATTGGCGCAACGAGAAAGGAAAGCCTCGCGTGGACACAAGAAGACATTGTGGATTAGTTTCATGACATAGGGTATGTTACTTTGTGAGATAATCTATCAATACATATATTTTATTATTTAAACAAATTAAAATTAGTGAAAATACAGCATGATTTCATTTCACGTAATGCAAACAAGCAAGATAGGATAGGCGATAGGAACCCCTCTTTAAAATATAACATCGATTACACCCGAAATTGGCTGCATGTTCCTCTCTGCTACTGAGAAGGCTGTCGAACTGGTTTTAATCGTCGCTCTGTGTAGGTTTCGTCGCAAATTAGTCTTGCAGACTTTATTCCTACAACAATACTAGCCGCCGTACTGAAAGTGAAATATTTTGACATTAATTACAATTCTTACAAATGATCCAATATAGCGTATACAGAAAAACATATATCACACATATCACTGCGTAATCTTAACAATTTGGCACATATTAGATTATATCCTGCATATGATACATATCATACATATCCTGTATTGCATACGATTTAGTGTATTCTGTAGTGTAATTGGTGCATATTGTTTAGTGTATATTATTCATCTCGTTATTTATATCATTCAATACACACTGTTTTGGATAAGGTATACATAATTTTATATAAACTCTCTCAAAAAAGAAACGCAACCCTATCTCAATATCTGACAACATCCCCTGAACAAAAATAGTGAGTGTAAATTATCATTCTTTGTCATGTACTCTTAATATGTTCTCTTATGATAAGTACTAGCTCCCAAACGCAGCCTTTGTCACACGCTGACAATTTATCCGATTTTGTTTGAGAATGTGCAAAAAAGTAATGTGCATAATACTAAGAGTCGGTTGCACGTGCAAATCAAGGAAAATAAGTTGATGTAGAGGTCTATAAAAGGACGCGTAGTTTGGCAATTGTGTCATTTCATTTACTCCGAAAATCAAGGTCGACAATTGCCCGGTTGAGTAGGCCTACATCAGATCGAAATATTGCAATTGATCGCATCAAGGTCGGGCAAAGATTTGGAACAGTTGCCCGTCATCTAAATGTCCATAAACTCCCGACTTTAGAATCAATATACACAGTTCCATGCAACTGAAGAACGTCCCAGGAGTGGTACGCCAAGGACCACAGCGGCTCTCAATCGCTACATCTGCATGGGTCACCCACCTACGTAATCGACAGGGTACACCAACCGTCACTGCAACACAGGTGCCTGGTGTGAGGAGAGTGTCGGCCCAAACCATCAGGAACCGTTTACGTGAGGCAAATCTACGTGCATGGACACCATTTGTCGGACCCGTCCTGAGACGCCAACATCGGCGCCAAAGTTTCAGGTAGTGCACTAACGTGAGGATATGGACCCAAGGAAACTGAAGACGAGTCTGGTTCAGCGACGAGTACCGTTTCCTTCTTCACTGGCGTGATGGAAGGCAACGTGTCTATAGACGAGGAAATTAAAGTTTTGCTTCGTACTGCGTTCGACAGGTCGACAGATTTGGAGGAGGAAGCGTCATGGTATGGGGAACCATGGCTTACAACCAACGATCACACAATATCATCATTCCCGGCAATTTGACGGCCAAACAAAACATCAATGATTGTTTATAGCCTCATCTTCTGCCGATAATCGACCAACACAGGGAGCTGTTTCAAAAGGACAATGCCCGCCCTCACACATCTCGTGCAACAGTGAATTCTTCAAAGAACTCCAATGTCAACTTCTTGCCATGGCCCTCCATATCGCCGACATCAGCCCTATCGAACATCCATGAGACCATCTTTATCGTGGTATTCGTGCACGTACACCTCCACCGCAGACGTTTGATGCACTGGCCGAAACACTACAGGAGGAGTGGAGAGCAATACCCCAGGAAAGGATTCGCTGTTCCGAGGAGGTGCGATGCTGTGTTTACAGCTCGTGGGGCTCATACGAGATACTGAATAAAACGCCCCCTAGTTTGAATCGAGTGTTTGTTAGAGACCTGACATAAGTTTCACCATGCCAAATTTCATCGTGGTATCTTTAATAATACATGTGTAATAACAAGTTAAAAATTGATATAAACACTTTCTAAATTCAGGAGTTGCGTTTCTTTTTTGTGAGAGTGTATCGGTCAATAATTAGTATGTTTTACTTTATGCGGTACATATTCAGTATACATATGATACGGTTCGCTAAGTACATTTTACCTATAACATGCATGTGGTACATATTATTCAGTATATCTTGTACTCCATGTGGTATATAAAAATACCATTAAGTACACATCAGTATGTGGCCCATATCATTCAGTATATATCCAGCATATGGTACGATAAGAAAAAAACCATTTCGTAACCATCATATTCATACTATTCATTATTGCATAATATTCATATTCTCCTGTCTGTGAAGCATGTTTTCAGTAATATCCACATTGGGCTTTTATGTTCCTTGCATTGTAACCATGCCAATATTTTGTTTGCGGTTGTATCAAATTCCGTCAATGGCAGACCACGTAGCATGTGCCAAAGGTCTTCCAGTTACGTCATGGAATGTGTTTGTCCTTGTTTGCATGTTGAATCGCATCTGTACCATTGGCGCTAGACCCTCAACATACATATACCTATAAAACATATATATAGAAGAAGGTGGGACACGGCGGATCCTGCCATCGGACCGGAAACGGAAACTTGGATCAGTCTACGAATTTTACAAAGCGTATTTGAGTCAGCAAACCAGTTTAACCATTTCCGGTTCGATAGCAGGATTTAAGATGGCCGACCGTGTCCCATCTTCTTTATAATGTATATAGATAGGTAGGTATTCCTACATTAACCGTCCATTTGTCGTGTAATCCTCTTGTCTGTCATGTTATTCCAGCTGAGCGTAACAAATAGTCTCACCTAAGCACACGCCAGACTCTCAATCTCCCGTATTTCTCCATGTGTTAATTTATCATTATTCTCTCGTCTCGGCATTACCTCCACTATATGTCACCCATAACCTGAATATTGTCATTTCACCACCCTAAGCCTGAATATTGTCATTTCACCACCCTAAGCCTGAATATTGTCATTTCACCACCCTAAGCCTGAATATTCTCACCTTAGCATCTCCTTAGTCAACTTCCCAATGCAAGGCATAACTCTTACCAGTCTCCATTACTGGCTGATTTACGCCTTGCAGTATTTCCTTAAGATCTATGTGCTAGGAAATCCGGGCCCACTATGCATTTCAGGAGCAGCGATCCACTATCTTGGCACAACAAAGCGAGGAAAATACTGCAAGGCTTAACTGAGCCAGTAATGGAGACTGACAAGAGTTATCCCTTGCGTTTGCTACATAACATTATTTCTTTTGCACACGATATCCTACAGTCTCACTCATAGGCCTACAGTCTACGTGTATAAATCAACTTAGTCTCGTTGACCTTACTTAAGATTTTATTTTTAAATATGAAAGCTTACATAACATAATCTTGACATTAATCATTACCTGAAACTTGTTTACTCCGGAGTTCAACTCGCATTGCTGAACATACTTATTCATCTGATTTCACCAAAATGACACAAAAATTTGTTCGTGGTCGAGCACCAGACGAACACCAGGCGAACACCAGGCATACACCAGGCAAACACCAGACAAACACCAGATGAACACCAGGCGAACACCAGATGAACACCAGGCAAACACCAGGCAAACACCAGGCGAACACTAGACAAACACCAGACGAACACCAGGCAAACACCAGGCGAACACCAGGCAAACACCAGGCAAACACCAGGCGAACACTAGACAAACACCAGACGAACACCAGGCAAACACCA
Organism: Gibbula magus; assembly: GCA_936450465.1. NCBI lineage: Eukaryota > Metazoa > Mollusca > Gastropoda > Trochida > Trochidae > Gibbula > Gibbula magus. The sequence continues at coordinate 19,513,416 of OW388303.1, forward strand.
GACGAACACCAGGCAAACACCAGACGAACACCAGGCAAACACCAGACGAACACCAGACAAACACCAGACGAACACCAGGCAGACACCAGGCGAATACCACCTTCCTTCAGCACCCTATGCCTGCACCTTCATCTTAACATCCGTTTCAAAAAGACTTTACCTTTTCCTAACGCACGTCAATTCAAATAAGCACACAGTACACGCACGTTTACCTACATAAGCTGACTTCACCTCGTCAATGGTACATCTACATCGCGAGATATGCCTTTCATCAGCTAGCATCCAGTCGGCGTGCTTGTCTCGTAGCGGGTGAGCTGTAGTACAGAAAAACAATACAGAGCTCTACATCACGACTGGTGCTGTTTGTTCCCCGACTCTCCGCGGACACGCCCTCTTCTGTGGATTCCACAACACAAGCCCCGACTCCGCGCCCCACAGGGAATTGAGCTCTGTCAGCCAGACGATTATTTATGGAACGCCGTACGGGTCAAAATCATGAATTGGTAATAATAGCTATGGAAACTAAGCAACATACAGCATCAATCCATGGCCAGACTGTACAATTACAAGCCTTTACACCACGGGAAAAAGGGTTTGCCCTGTTTCTATATTCGTTTCAACAAAATAAGGCAAATAAGCTGGTTGAATACATGGGCAAGTGATTTAAAGTTCCTACTATTGGTGACTTGTTATGTATCTTATTGCGATAATTACAATTACATTATCTGAGACTGTCAAACGTCAACATGATCAAGGAAAAGCTACATCCCATCTTATGGCGATGTACTAGCACTGATGAAAGCTATAATTGGCTGTAAATTAAATCTTATTGTTTCAACTGTCTTCACAACCGAGCACCATGCTATATCACCGATCTTCTCTCCTTCTATGTTCATGACTTTTTTTCTCAAGGTTACTCCAATTTCACGGATTGTCTTCAACGCATTTGCCTCGTATCGCTAGAAATAACCAGCCAATGAATTATCTTAAAATCGAACAATCCGGGGTTCGAATCCCGCCAGGGGCACGGCAACTTTGTATGTAGTAGAAAACTGTTCTACGCGCAGTAAGGTTTGGGTGCAATGCTACACTGAATTTCAGCGTAGTACCACCCATGGTTTGCTAGTTCCAGCCGATGATCGCAGGTTTCACCGCAATGCCTAGCCACATGGCGTTGCGGGCTTTCTCCCTGCCATAATACTAGCAGCCGCGATATAAGTGAAATACTCTTGAAAGCGGCATTAAACCCCAACTCACCTCACCTCAAATCCCGACATATCATTGGCTGAAAAAATACATGTTAATTACATGTATAAATAGCGATGAGTGCTTCCCTACCCCTTTCAAATTTTCTGGATGCGCCCCCTGGATAATCAGGGAATTTGGTGAACCCTTGCGGATAACTAAACTACTGGAGAAAGATGCGTGAAAACTGTTGATTCCTCTACCAACTCAAACTCAAACTAAACGGACAATGTTAGGGCTTGGTGTAAAGGGGAAATGCTGTATTGTTGATCTGAATTTAGCATCAAGTTGAACGCTAGTTAGTAACGTAAAACACTAAATAGAGTTAAAAATTGCATAGCTGTGTTTTACTGTTTTGTCATAGAAACTGCCACTTATCTAACGAGAGGTACCTCATAGGATACAAACCCATATACTTGGAAGCACGTCCTTATCGCCAGCACTGAATGAACAAACCAGCTTTCCACGTGGGATCAAATTGGGGCCTTGTCCTCAAAAAAGAAAAATCGGAAATAATGGACGACCAAACACGTTACAAACTTTCCTATTGGTATATGTTCTAGCAAGAGCTATTTTCAAAAAGATTTCCTGATCGATTCCTGGCTGGAACGAAACTTGGGCACTTGGGCACTTTGGCACTTGGGCACTTGGCCCTTTTGAATTAGGTCACCTGAAAAAGAAACGAATTTTTATTCGAATATTTATCGCAAACTATTAGCTACGAGGGTTCATATTGGGTTTATAGTCTTCATACGGTGCCACATAGCAATTTATTACTTTGTTTTCACGATGTGACGACATACACACTGTTAAAACGTCACGTTTCGCCTACGACGTTAACTTATGAATGCAACCTTTGCTTGAAAGTATACGCTCGCTTAAATTATCAATTCATGACTTCGGTAAATTAAAAAGAAATACCATGTTAATGTCAACGGCATTCTATGTTTACAACACCTGTTCCTGAATATTGGCATATGCTCCGCTCTCGCTCGGGATATACCAATATTCAGAATTCGTATCGCTGTGCGATTTGTATGGGATTTGAAGACACCCAAAACCTCCAATTTAGTAAGTCACTTATAACGTCTACGAGGTTTGATGTTATTCTATATAAAAAAAGATACATATATATCTTAAAGGGAAGGTTCTATCGTGATATTTTTGTTGAAATTCAAAGGGGCATTAATGTTGATATATACGTTATTAATGCATGATTACAATTCAGTTGAAGCCTAGTACAGAGGGTACTATTTTGTTGACTTCAGATTTGACAATTTGACAAAGGATGACCTACAATCATTCCACACCCCAAAAAACGGAAGTGAAGAAGCTATTAGTGTAGAAAGCTTTACTACGGCATTAAGAGCCATTGATGATTAGCCAAATAATTTATTTGTTACCTATTGGATACTATATAGTCCATTTCTTTGAGCAGCCATTTTAATGTGTTCACATTAAAATGGCCGCTCAAAGGAAGTTCAAGGGATCTGACTGATGTAGCGATACCTAAACTCCTACAAATCTTCCTCTCACACTGAGTTTCACACCGCTGTCACGTTTTAACTCGCACCATTTTATTCCAATACAGACAACGGTTTGCTATGGACACGGCTTATCGATTCGTGTAATGTTATGTTATACTCTCTTATGTATCAATATATTGTAAAAACTTTTATAATAAATGACAAATATGAGAAAGCATAATTTGCCAAAAAACGTGCTACAGCAACTTTAAAAGTCTAAGCTATAGCCGTCGATTTTCTCTTAGTTTGATCTTTCACAGGGGATATTTCTTTTAAAATTAAATGCTTAAATTATACAATACTGAGGCCATTTTTTTATAATTAATTGGTTTACGGATTTTTTTAGCAAAAACCTAGGGTCGGTGGTCGAAATAAAAATAAAAATAAATATAAGCTTTGTTTCTTTTAAAGTATTTATCTCAACCTTTCAGGCAGTAGGATTTTTCTAAATTCACTGTAATTTATAAAACTCTTATATAGATAATTAAGGTTGTCAACAAATCAAAATCAAGTGATGTCCACAATGGTTTTACATATATTATATCTTTCACAAGACAATGAAGACATTTATACAAAAAAAGATTCCCAGATGTATGTTATAGGACATCGATTCGCAATTTTCGAGTCACTTTAGTCTATAAGAACTAATGCAGACAGATTTTTTAAACTTAATGACTCGGAGGTAATAAAATTCATTACAAATCAAAATTTTATTTTTATTTGCATTTGTCAAAAATAGGGTCGGTCGGATCCGTAAACCAATTAATAAAAAATAAATGGCCTGATTATGTAAATGTAATGACAATCATAACATTTGTTCATTACACATCTGGAAATTTTACCAGGAATGCGACTTATCCACAATTTTGTTCAGTACGGTGTGCCATAGTCTGTAACCACTGTTGCAGCAATCACCACCCACGCCTGTTGTGGTACTGCTCCTCCAAGACAGGATGGAAACAATTGGTTGTTGTTTTCTACAGTACAACGCCCCGTTTTCCGTCGGTCGGGCTATACCGGTGTTCCGAGCACAGACGTTTGCAGATCATTAATTTTCCACGTGAAGAGCGCGGCTAGACAGCACAACTGCATAAGACATGCTGCACACTGTACAGGACTACCCTCGGATTTGTGCAACAGTCAGTGCAGCAGGTTGACTGTACTTTACTCGCCTCGTTATGTAATAATTCTATTTTGAAGGATATCTTGTATCAAACAACAAAAAGATTTGCTGTACTTGTATATGCCATATTACTTGTCCTTTAATGGGCCTACGGCAAACTGAATAAACTTCACTTGCCCTTTGAGACTATTTGTGCAAAAATAATGATCTTCAATCTCTAATTTAAGCCTAAGTATTTAAGGGAGCCATTCCGCTAACACATCTTAGCTTTAAGATCAATCTTAGCCAATGATAAAAGACGCACGATTGATCTTGGGGTTAAGATCGGTTAGTGGAAAGTACTTTGTCCTTAAAAATATTATACGTTGTACTTATTAAGTGTTATCTCAACTTGTTTAAAAAACATAAAGATATTCGTGTATGTATACTGAAGTTCAAAAGAAACGTCCCATTCAATTTGAAGGCTTGTAAAATAACACAAGTTCCAGTGAGCCTTGAATACAGTTTTATAGAATCAGTGGAATAGAATTTTTCATTATTTATTTTCATTCGATCATAAAAAGAGTTGATAAAACCACATGGGGTCTCAAAAGATATTTTAAGGTCATGATATAATCAGTCTTTTTTAAAAGTGGAAATTTAATTTGAACGTCAATATATATTTAGTGATATGTTTAATATACACTCCAGATCTCCACCTACGTCTATTGACATCTGTATGATCTTCACATGAAATTGCAAATAAATTAAAATTAAACTGAGAAAAGCGTTTTTCTTTTCTTTTTAAATATTACATAGATTATAAAAAGTATGTTGTCTATATCAGCGGTCGAACAAAGAGTGGTATATAGATATCGCAAATTGATGAGCTGGACAATAAATATAGGTTGAAAAGATAAGTATAAGTTGAAAGAGCAATAAGCTCGCCTTTTTGTATTCCCGTTTTCAATATTTAGATATCTCAATCGACGATACATACATAAAACTGAAACAGAGTAAATTAAATAATTTAATTTACATAATGTCTTCAGGAGCCAACTAAACTAATTTGAAATTTTCAAAACAACATTATTCATAATTCCGAGAAACACACGTTTTAAGAAATCGTTTTGGAATCTCCTTATAACTTATAACTAAACTTTGGCTTTTTTAACGACGTCCTGCAGTAAAGATGCGCCAACAAACTAAAGTCCATGCAGGTTATTTATGTCGACAACATTTTTTATTGATAAAACTTCTACATTTTATAAATGTTCAACTTTAATGCCAAACATAAACATGCTAAAAAGGCACTTCAAGTGTGTTTAAAGATACATACAAATAAAAGTACCATACTTCACTACAAAACACGTGTTTATCAAATATATTCAAAATCTACCTTTCTCGACAGCAATTTTTAATTTTATACTCTTTTAAAATGTGGGAACGTTTCTTTTGCTTGTAAGTGTATATATTGCTTTATAGTTGTCAACTGAGTGTTTTAATTAAGGCGGCGGGAGTTGCATTGGGTGTTTATTCACGATAGTTATCATAAACAGTCTAATCAAAATTCAATCGCCTATATGAAAATGTCAAAATATAAAACTTTATAATTTTGAAGAAAATTAATTTTCAAAGAAACATATTAAATATTATTGTTATGTGTTTTTTTAAAATAGGGTTTAACAAATATGTACTGACATCAAAAGTTCAATATTTGGATCATTTTCACGAATGAAACGTTATACATTTCAAACTATAAAATGCAGAATCATTGCTGCATTATAATTCATGGATTGGTTAAGATGGAATATTATTTCCATTTTATCATATCATAAGTATGCCATATACATACATTTTTAAGCATAATTATCATAAGGATGAGGTATTAAGAAAGTTCCAAGAGCACAACTTACCATGTAGCATATTGATGCAGAATTCTCTATATAAGCAGTAAAATATCTTCATTTTAGATTAACTTTGATCAGCTTGAAAATTAAGAACTCAATGTTGATTGGCTGAAAGTAAATGTGACCTACACCAAGCCCAAACACAGAGTGTATGTTTACCTGAAAACAAGGGGCTATAGAGAGCATAGATTCGATGATCAAGCCCTTAATATACCCAAATAGTATTTCAGTCTATATTTCTCTTCATCGTTATGCAATATTTTCAAATAAAGAGTCATGGGACTGCTTCACAAAGCAACATTTACTAAGGTTTACCTTAACTCCCATTCATTAACATTACCTAAGTTTACCTTAGTGACTTACGATCTTAGTACTTTGTTAAAGGAAGTCCATGGTCAATTCATTATTTTTAAAGACTTCAAAATAAAAACATTAAAACAACATTAAATATCCAACTTTAACGATTATCCTTCTACTGTCAAACTTCATCTCAAATGTATGATTTCTTTCTGGTCTCTATCGTGGCAGCTTTAATATGTTTAAAAAATAACACAATAGTCCCTTCATGAAAATGTCGGGAGTGGGTTTTTGAACGTATTCAAAAACTCACTCATAACTTGTCAGTCGGACGAGGTTTGCGCTTTTCGACCGGGAATTCCTGATATTCCATTGAGTCTCGATAATCGTAAGTGGCTCGTATCTGAGTTTCTGAGTATCTGAGTCAGTCTTATTTAGCTGTATTGATTCGAGTTGGTCGTGTATGGGTCAGTTTATCATAGTTTCCCACGCTAATTCTTCTTCCAACTCTCATCCAAGTACGAACCCAGAATCGTTTAGTTGTGTATGTCCTTTATATCTCTCCAATTGAAGGTAATTTTGCTACATCAACCTCTTTAAAATCCAGGGGGAAATGACAGGCCTACCAAAAAAAAAGGCGAATTGCAACGGAAAGAATCGAAATGCATACAGAAAGAAACGAATTTGCATCGTAAATAAGTGTTGCGCTTCGCGTCTTTCATTTTGCGTCCTCGTGTATTTTTAATTGCTGATCGTCTCTTTTGTGTGTGGATTCGCGTCTCTTCATTCCGTATTGCTTAATTACGATGCAAATTCGTCTCTTTCTGTATGCATTTCGATTCTTTCCGTTGCAATTCGCTTTTTTCTTTGGTAGGCCTGAATGAGTTGTCGGCTGCTAGCGGCCCATAAGTTTGGCCGAATTCGATCGAAAATCGCCATTTCGTGCCATTTCATCGTATATTAATTGTATTTGACTCTTAATAGTGTGGTATCTGGGTCTTGATGAGTCGTCATTGTCGTTGGCGAGTCGTAAACTAGTCGTTATTATCATGAATGGGTACCCCTATAGTACCCCTAAAAAAGAAAGACTATGCAAAAGATGCAAGATAAGTAACATATCCGTCGTTGAAGATGAATTCTACGTACTTTTGAAATGTCCATCCTACACAGAAGTACGGAAAACTTACCTTAAACCACACTTACAACAATATGCAACGATGAACAGTCTTAACATTAGATTACAATCAACCGAAAAAAGTATCCTATACAATTTAAGTAATTTTCTTGTCAAGCTACACTCCTTACCGCATAAAACTGGAAAATAATGCATGCTACATGTATACTCATTCATGTTTAACTATGTATTTTTGGCCTTATACTGAATCTGTCTGTCTGTCTGTCTGAATGGGTCAGGAAGGAGTCTTTGGTCGAGTTGTTATGGCGAATTAGTGAACATAAACTTGTCACTCAATCGATGTCGTATCTGAGTTGGGATGAGTCGTAAGTTCCCCGCGTGACTTAATTGTCGGGAGTAGGTCCGCGTTTGGTCTGGAGTCCTTCTTCACTGTGTCGTATGTATGTCGTATGTTAGTCGTGTATGTCGTAGGTAACAAGTATGTGAGTCTTAAGCAACTTGTAGACATATAATGTCACATTTTTATCCCAGATGTTTTTGTGCCGACAAAGTGTGAGTTTATTCTTTGAAAGCGCGCGCTTCACTTAAATGTATCAAATCAATGAAAATAAGCGTAATTTGCCGGTTGGAGAATTATTATTTTATTTCATCGTCTCAATGGTCTCCTTAATACTAACCTTAAGTGACCTTTCTCGTAACCAAAGCTGAAGAATGACACAGAAGTTGTCAAAGAAATCTTGAACCAGTGTCATGTAATGGGTTGGGGAAATCGTTGCGTGAAAATTTCTTCAAAATCTCACGTTCAACGCCGAATATAAGAAGTATGAGCTTCTTGCAATATACCAACCCAATTTCATATTATCTAATTCACTTGATAACTACGGTTTCAATATTATCAAGGTTTTTTTAAAGAGACATAACAAATTAACTTATCAGTCAGTGAAAACAAGGAAAAGGCATGTCAATAGTATGTAAACATATCTCTCCCAAAATTTAGTATTTCCTGATCATGTAGACATTGGTCAATTTCAAAGATATTGTCGATGTAATGTACATGAAATACATTTTATATTTATGCTTACAATTTAAATTTTCTTACTGTACATTGTGAATAAATCGTTATGCGTTCTTTCTCTTTCAAATGTTATAGTACTCATGCGAATTGAATGCAACGAACGATCCCATTAAGTGAGTGTGCATTAATACAATGAATTGGACTTTTACTCAAGAAATGACATCATGGTTTCTGAGTACCCTGAGCTATGGTAAATTAATGACACAAAGGTTTTCAGATTAAAAATCAGAAATGTTTACATTCTTGTAACATGCTGAGAAATATGTACCCGTATATGTTAATACCTGTCGAATATAACCACTGTCGAAGCCTTTCAAACATAAATAGTCTTCAAAGTTTAATCCAGTTTTACATTTTATGTATTTCATCTGAAATGTTCTTACATCATTTTTCTTAAAATCTCATACGTATTAAAACAGTACTGCAAGCATCATTTCCGAAACAAAATAATGACAGTAGAGTTTCAAAGAAATCTAAAATCAGCAAAATGCTTACATGCGTATAATATGGCGAGGGAATCTTTGTGCGAACATTCTTTTCCATACCAACACCTTCCTACATACAAGAAAACAACCACACTGCCCACATCAGCACTGTTAGCGGAAACCGGGGGGATTTCGGTGTCAATTATCTTTGCCTCCCCCTGCGTTTTCCTCCCGATCCCTCCCCACTCCCCCCAAACTGATAGACAGTGCCGAGGCATACTGCCGATAAGCCAGCTTTCTTCTGCAAATAGTCTCGGAGTCGGAAGTGTGCGCATGTGTGAAACCGTTATGCCTGCTTTGTCAGAGCGGGTTCATGTCCTTCCCTCACTGTTACCCCGTGGAAATGGCAAGCAATGACGCTGCAGCGTTGGCCTGTGGGGAGTAGCCCGCTATCGTTTCTCTCACCGCTCCCCTCGCCCGCTGTCTCAGGACAGAGGAAGGCAACACACACGTTTCTTCCGATTCAGGTGACCTAGATATACACATATATCCGAGAGTCGGACGTACAGACTGACGGCGCTGGAACCTGATATCCCGAATCAGTGGGTGAACTGGACAGATCCATGGGTTAGGAAGCTCACCGAACTGGGAGGTAGGCCACTGAACGTGTTTGCTGGTTAGAGCCCGTACTTGAAGTCGAACAAGGAAGCCGCGATGCTTATTTCCAACTTTTTCTAAGCTCCGGCGAAGTTCTATACAGTCGTATCGGGCTGACCTCAGTTCTGAGTGCGCTGCGCTGCTCATTCCGTCTCCCCTAGCCCATGTGTGCCGTTAGAACGTCAGCCCTGTGTATGTTATAAACAGTTTCTTACTTTCCCTAGGTCATACAGAACTGATGCTAACGCATTTCTCTTTATTGTTCTAGAGAGTTAAGTACTTGCTTACTTGTGTAGAAACTTATCGTATGAGCAGTACGGATGTGCCGATTCCATATCGCCATTTTGCTTACAGGTCTGTGAGAGTACAGGGTTGCTGTTTCTTTGAAGTGGACTCTGCCTGCTCGCTGACCCCGGGTCAAGTTCTCAACCACCAGTGGATTGTACCGTCCTGCTAATGTGTTCTTCTCTTGTAATGAGGGTGGTGCCGAGTTGAAACCCTCCATCACCTCTGTGCCTTACGCTGTATCTCCCTTCACAATTGGCGTAGTGTATTGTTCCTTCTGTGGCTCAGCAGTCGTTTATTCCGTGCCTATACTCTATGGATCTATTGTGTGGACTGGGAATATGTCTTCAGTGCACTTCTCCCCCTTCCCTATCGGCTAACGTGAATGTCCGTGTGTGTGTTGTGACCGTCAGTCCGTCCAGTGCTGTAAATGCCAGGTGAGGTCCCACAATGCGCCCGGAAAGTGATACCCGTTGCTTCTTCAGGTCTCCGGTCGGGGGCTGACTTCCTTATCTCGGATTTATTTATTATTACAAAGTTTCTACAATATCTTCCTCAGTGACTAGCGCTCATGATTAGGCCAAGTGGGATACGTGTGAAATAGAATGCAAAGAAGTTGTATGAAATCTAACAGCATGGCAGGCGGCGTGAGTATACTAAAACCGCCCAAAGCACCCTGTTGGCGAGATTTTGTTGACCCGGTGTCCCACGGCAAGGACAAGGTTAAGGCTCAAGAACACGGGGACCCGGGTAAAGCTCACTGTGTAAAATCGGGTGTTCATGAGGGAGGCGAAAGCAAGATCCCGACTCCTCAGGGAGCTAGCAGGACGGGTAAAGGGTTAAAACGATTTAGAGCTAGGATCCACAGAACTCAAAGCCAGCATTTCATAGACGAAGAAGATTTGCCGGACTGTACATTGACAATGACACTTGCTGAAACTAAACCTCAAGAATTCGGCTTGGGCAACAGGCAACCACTGGATGATAGACTGTATAAGGAGGAAAATGCTCGCAGGTGTCAGAGTTGGCTAGAGAGTATTGAGGCATGTGAGCCTCTGGACGAGATAGCGTACACTCAGGGATCAGGAGAGGAGGGGGTGGACGTGGAGGTACCCGAAGAGACGCGCTGGAGTGAGGATGGGGAACCTCTCCGTCCCCCCTTCAACACGAGCGCGTCCAGCTCGGAGGAGGAGTACGAACCGTGTCCTGTTCAGGAAATGGGCATGTCCGTAAGTTCACCCCCCTCTCAGAGGTCATCCACAAGATGGCTGAAAACAACCTCCGAGAAATCCGTGCATGACAGACTCATCCGGAAGAAAACTTTGCAAATAAGTGAAAATACAGGGCTGGAGTGATTGGTGCTACAATGGATAAAGATATATATTTTTGTCACACTTTATGGATGTATATTTGTTGTGTTCAGGATTTTCAATATTTGTGGAATTACGTGCCTTGGATGAGCGTCCTGCCGGGTGTTGTCACGTGCTACACGTGGCCAGGAGGAGAGGGTGATAGCGGATGATTTGTAGGTGCAAGCTCGGCCCGACTCCACACCTTGCTTTGAAGCGTTGTGAGATACCACGGGTCAGGGGTCAAGGTCGCGGGGTCGTCTGCTCCCCGACCAGTGGGCTCTCATTGTTCAAAACTCCTTCTGATGTTTGTCTCATAAATTGGTGTGTATATCAGTATAAACCATGAAAATCCTATAGTCTATGGGTATTTGGGGAATCTAGAAAAAATAAAATGTTGAGTTATATGCTATTTTCCGTCACTGTTCTCTGTGTAAAGTGCCAAGACAAGATGACGCACACGGTAAAGCATTCTTAACCTCAGATCAGGTCGGCATGGCTGGCTTTCAAGAAATAGTCTGAACATATTCCCGGGTAGCACAGTGATTGTACTATCGTAGAACGTTCACATAGCCAAGGCGAGACGTCAGATTGACTAGATACACGAGAAGACTGTACCAACTCTGGTTACAATGCAGCAGGTTTATCGCTTCCAAACCACCTGTTGTACTCGTGTTTACAAAGATAGTTCAGAGAGAAATATCATTTCTAGCTGTTTCTCTGTTCTTAGGACACTGAGGCTTGAGATATTTATAGTTAAGAAGGAAATAGTTTTGTCCTAAGACTGAAGTTCATAATATTCAACCTCTTAAAAAGCAAGTCTACATCATACTCTGAATCTCTTTTCTTAGAGGCTCCTTTGCAATATTTAATTAACTGGTAATTTTTTAAGAATATTTATTAAAATGTTATATTAATACAGCGACTAGGTTTCAGTATGGGAAGCATTCTTAAGCTAATTTTAAACCGTTTTGTGCTGGGTTAAATACATGGTTTTTCTTTTCTTTTTCAAAATAATGCAACGCTTTTTTAAATGTTATTTTCCTCGTTTTGCTACTTCATCATATTTATTCATTTACTTCAGACTTGCTGGAAGATAGTTTGAAGAAGATGTCGTATCTTACTGTTGTTTTGTGCTAAAACAAAGTAATTCAAGGAAACTTTATTGCTTTCGTTACAGTTAAGAGGTTTTAGAAATAATATTAATTCTAGCTGGTGTTTTGTGCTATTTAAAGACTGCAAATAATAATGAGGTAATTCACCTATTGTTCTGTCTAAAGACGATATACTTTTCAGAGGGGAATACCATATACAGCTGTTGTTCTGTAGTAAAAACGATTTACCGGTAGTTGGAAATATCATTTCTAGCTATTTTTCTGTCTTAAGACGATGAATATTTCAGAGGGAAATATCATATACAACTATTGTCCTGTGGTTAAGACAATGAGTTATCCAGAGGGAAATATAATTTTAGCTATGTTTCTGTGATAAAGACGATACATAATTTAGTGGGGAAAATATCATATACAACTATTGTTCTGTGGTCAAGGCGGTACATATTTCAGAGGGAAATATCATATACAACTATTGTCCTGTGGTCAAGGCGGTACATATTTTAGATAAATAATTTAGTGGGAAAAATATCATATACAACTATTGTTCTGTGGTCAAGACGATAAGTTATTCAGAGGAAAATATCATTTAAGTTATGTTTCTGTGATAAGGACGATACATATTTGGAAATATCCTTTCTAGCTATTTTTCTGTCTTAAGGCGACACATATTTAAGAGGGAAATATCATTTTAGCTATTGTTCTGTGGTAAAGACGATCATGCAGTATTTCAGAGGAAAATATCATTTTAGCTATTGTTCTGTGTTCCAGACGATCAGTATTTCAGAGATAAATATCATTTTAGCTATTGTTCTGTGTTCCAGACGATCAGCATTTCAGAGGGAAATATCATTTTAGCTATTGTTCTGTGTTCCAGACGATCAGTATTTCAGAGGAAAATATCATTTTAGCTATTGTTCTGTGTTCCAGACGATCAGCATTTCAGAGGGAAATATCATTTTAGCTATTGTTCTGTGTTCCAGACGATCAGTATTTCAGAGGAAAATATCATTTTAGCTATTGTTCTGTGTTCCAGACGATCAGTATTTCAGAGGGAAATATCATTTTAGCTATTGTTCTGTGTTCCAGACGATCAGTATTTCAGAGGGAAATATCATTTTAGCTATTGTTCTTTGTTCCAGACGATCAGCATTTCAGAGGGAAATATCATTTTAGCTATTGTTCTGTGTTCCAGATGATCAGTATTTCAGAGGGAAATATCATTTTAGCTATTGTTCTGTGTTCCAGACGACCAGCATTTCAGAGGGAAATATCATTTTAGCTATTGTTCTGTGGTAAAGACGATCAGTATTTCAGAGGGAAATATCATGTTTAGCTATTGTTCTCTGTTCCAGACGATCAGCATTTCAGAGGGAAATATCATTTTAGCTATTGTTCTGTGGTAAAGACGATCAGCATTTCAGAGGGAAATTTCATGTTTAGCTATTGTTCTCTGTTCCAGACGATCAGCATTTCAGAGGGAAATATCATTTTAGCTATTGTTCTGTGGTAAAGACGATCAGTATTTCAGAGGGAAATATCATGTTTAGCTATTGTTCTCTGTTCCAGACGACCAGCATTTCAGAGGGATATATCATTTTAGCTATTGTTCTGTGGTAAAGACGATCAGCATTTCAGAGGGAAATATCATGTTTAGCTATTGTTCTCTGTTCCAGACGATCAGCATTTCAGAGGGAAATATCATTTTAGCTATTGTTCTGTGTTCCAGACGATCAGCATTTCAGAGGGAAATGTCATTTTAGCTATTGTTCTGTGGTAAAAACGATCAGCCTTTCAGAGGGAAATATCATTTTTAGCTATTGTTCTGTGTTCCAGACGATCAGTATTTCAGAGGAAAATATCATTTTAGCTATTGTTCTGTGTTTCAGACGATCAGCATTTCAGAGGGAAATATCATTTTAGCTATTGTTCTTTGTTCCAGACGATCAGCATTTCAGAGGGAAATATCATTTTAGCTATTGTTCTGTGGTAAAGACGATCAGCATTTCAGAGGGAAATGTCATTTTAGCTATTGTTCTGTGTTCCAAACGATCAGCATTTCAGAGGGAAATATCATTTTAGCTATTGTTCTGTGGTAAAAACGATCAGCATTTCAGAGGGAAATATCATTTTAGCTATTGTTCTCTGTTCCAGACGATCAGCATTTCAGAGGGAAATATCATTTTAGCTATTGTTCTGTGGTAAAGACGATCAGCATTTCAGAGGGAAATATCATTTTAGCTATTGTTCTCTGTTCCAGACGATCAGCATTTCAGAGGGAAATATAATTTTAGCTATTGTTCTGTGGTAAAGACGATCAGCATTTCAGAGGGAAATATCATTTTAGCTATTGTTCTGTGTTCCAGACGATCAGCATTTCAGAGGGAAATATCATTTTAGCTATTGTTCTGTGTTCCAGATGATCAGTATTTCAGAGGGAAATATCATTTTAGCTATTGTTCTGTGTTCCAGATGATCAGTATTTCAGAGGGAAATATCATTTTAGCTATTGTTCTGTGTTCCAGACGACCAGCATTTCAGAGGGAAATATCATTTTAGCTATTGTTCTGTGGTAAAGACGATCAGCATTTCAGAGGGAAATATCATGTTTAGCTATTGTTCTCTGTTCCAGACGATCAGCATTTCAGAGGGAAATATCATTTTAGCTATTGTTCTGTGTTCCAGACGATCAGCATTTCAGAGGGAAATGTCATTTTAGCTATTGTTCTGTGGTAAAAACGATCAGCCTTTCAGAGGGAAATATCATTTTTAGCTATTGTTCTGTGTTCCAGACGATCAGTATTTCAGAGGAAAATATCATTTTAGCTATTGTTCTGTGGTAAAGACGATCAGTATTTCAGAGGGAAATATCATGTTTAGCTATTGTTCTCTGTTCCAGACGACCAGCATTTCAGAGGGAAATATCATTTTAGCTATTGTTCTGTGGTAAAGACGATCAGCATTTCAGAGGGAAATATCATGTTTAGCTATTGTTCTCTGTTCCAGACGATCAGCATTTCAGAGGGAAATATCATTTTAGCTATTGTTCTGTGTTCCAGACGATCAGCATTTCAGAGGGAAATGTCATTTTAGCTATTGTTCTGTGGTAAAAACGATCAGCCTTTCAGAGGGAAATATCATTTTTAGCTATTGTTCTGTGTTCCAGACGATCAGTATTTCAGAGGAAAATATCATTTTAGCTATTGTTCTGTGTTTCAGACGATCAGCATTTCAGAGGGAAATATCATTTTAGCTATTGTTCTTTGTTCCAGACGATCAGCATTTCAGAGGGAAATATCATTTTAGCTATTGTTCTGTGGTAAAGACGATCAGCATTTCAGAGGGAAATGTCATTTTAGCTATTGTTCTGTGTTCCAAACGATCAGCATTTCAGAGGGAAATATCATTTTAGCTATTGTTCTGTGGTAAAAACGATCAGCATTTCAGAGGGAAATATCATTTTAGCTATTGTTCTCTGTTCCAGACGATCAGCATTTCAGAGGGAAATATCATTTTAGCTATTGTTCTGTGGTAAAGACGATCAGCATTTCAGAGGGAAATATCATTTTAGCTATTGTTCTCTGTTCCAGACGATCAGCATTTCAGAGGGAAATATCATTTTAGCTATTGTTCTGTGGTAAAGACGATCAGCATTTCAGAGGGAAATATCATTTTAGCTATTGTTCTGTGTTCCAGACGATCAGCATTTCAGAGGGAAATATCATTTTAGCTATTGTTCTGTGTTCCAGATGATCAGTATTTCAGAGGGAAATATCATTTTAGCTATTGTTCTGTGTTCCAGACGATCAGCATTTCAGAGGGATATATCATTTTAGCTATTGTTCTGTGGTAAAGACGATAACTAATTCAGCAAATATCATCTGTAGCTGTTGTTCTGTAATACATGGAGTGCCAATCATGCCATATTCTATATTTAAGACACGACTGCCAACATATTTTAGCTCATAAGGCCTGAAAGGCCAACTGGGCTTATGGCATTGGACGGGTCCGTCATTGTTAAATTAATGTGAAAGGTTGATTAGAAACTGGATCAATTGTTAAAATTGCTTTGATATGTTAGTCCCTAGACTAGAGATAATTGACAATACAAAACCTACTGAGTTAAAGAGCTTATGTCTTTATCTTTATATGTTCATGCAAAAGTGGTAATGTAGCGATTTTCAGGCTTGTATGTTGTGAACATAGAATGATATTGACACAAAGATAATGTTCTTTATATTACTGATGTTGTGAAATTGAGGAAATTACTTTCAAACACAGGCTGACCGCATTTAGAAAACAAAGTTATGAAACGTGAAACAAACTTCATTCTCTTCACCAAGTCTAGGTTTTGATTGTACATGTATGTTTAATAAAATATGTGCATTTGTTGAAATGAGAAAATCTTAAAATATGTGACAATTTCTAAACTTTTGAAACTTGAACCGAAACCCATCTCTTCGGTATTGCATACTTCTCTTCTGTGCCTACCTCAAGCACTTTTAGCATGTTGATCGTGGATATGACGCTATATAAACTTATATAGACTTATTATCATTATCAATAAACTGCAGAATAAGATTACCATAGCATGACAATTATTGAAAGAGCCCAGTGCTATGTATTAGGCGGACACTTCTTTCTCAAATCAATAATTAACACAACATCTTAAAGTTATTTTGTATACAACTTAACAAAAATTACTTTAGTTTGATTGAAACAAATCTGCCTGTCCTGGTTCCTTGTTCAAATGTAAACATCAATCAATCGAACGATTTAAGTAAAGTGATTTATTATTTTAATGTATTTACCCATATTAAAGCTTGAGTTTTATCCAGAGGGTTCGTCATAAAACATAGTATGCTAATGCTTCTAAAAGTAAAATAAAAGTTTATATCGACTAAATGAGAACAATTTCACCACAAATACATTGAATATATTATTTATGTTTGACCCAGGTGATCACTGAATATTTCACAGAATAATAAAAACTAAAAAATAGTGTTGAAAATATTGACCCCACGTGAACTTCAAATAGCTGCCAAAACTGTAACTGTTTACTATAAGGCATCAACTCAGATAATGTTATGGTTCACTTAACTGTCCTCTTATTATGCAAACATGCAAAGTGGTCGGTGTAGTTTTCGCGATGATACGATGCTTCAAAGACATGCCAAACATGATATTTACTAAAATACACAAGTAGGTAACACCCGTTCGGTATGATGCCGTACATTAGTATCCTATTGCACTGTATTTGTATTGTCTTAAGTTATTATGTTTATACTTTCTTATCCGAGTGTTGATCCGATGTAAATATTGATCTTAACCAAGTATTGATCCGATGTAGATATTGATCTTAACCAAGTATTGATCTGATGTAGATATTGATCTTAACCAAGTATTGATCCGATGTAGATATTGATCTTAACCAAGTATTGATCTGATGTAGATATTGATCTTAACCAAGTATTGATCCGATGTAGATATTGATCTTAACCAAGTATTGATCTGATGTAGATATTGATCTTAACCAAGTATTGATCCGATGTAGATATTGATCTTAACCAAGTATTGATCCGATGTAGATATTGATCTTAACCAAGTATTGATCTGATGTAGATATTGATCTTAACCAAGTATTGATCTGATGTAGATATTGCTCTTAACCAAGTATTGATCTGATGTAGATATTGATCTTAACCAAGTATTGATCTGATGTAGATATTGATCTTAACCAAGTATTGATCTGATGTAGATATTGATCTTAACCAAGTGTTGATCCGATGTAGATATTGATCTTAACCAAGTATTGATCTGATGTAGATATTGATCTTAACCAAGTATTGATTTGATGTAGATATTGCTCTTAACCAAGTATTGATCTGATGTAGATATTGATCTTAACCAAGTATTGATCTGATGTAGATATTGATCTTAACCAAGTATTGATCTGATGTAGATATTGATCTTAACCAAGTATTGATCTGATGTAGATATTGATCTTAACCAAGTATTGATTTGATGTAGATATTGATCTTAACCAAGTATTGATCTGATGTAGATATTGATCTTAACCAAGTATTGATCTGATGTAGATATTGATCTTAACCAAGTATTGATCTGATGTAGATATTGATCTTAACCAAGTATTGATCTGATGTAGATATTGATCTTGACCAAGTATTGTTCTGATGAGGTCATTGATCTTAACTAAGTATTCATCTCGTGTGGCTATTGATTTTAACTAAGTATTGATCTGAAGTGGCGATTGATCTTAACTAAGTATTGATCTGATGAGGTCATTGATCTTAACTAAGTATTGATCTCATGTGGCTATTGATTTTAACTAAGTATTGATCTGAAGTGGCGATTGATCTTAACCAAGTATTGATCTGATGAGGTCATTAATCTTAACCAAGTATTGATCTGATGAGGTCATTAATCTTAACCAAGTATTGATCTCATCTGGCCATTGATCTTAACTAAGTATTCATCTCATGAGGTTGTATCTCAACTAGATATTGAGTTATTTGACAAATACAAATACGTAGCATTGGCTAATTGAACAAAGTTACATTGTCATTATGAATATAAGGAAGCAGTCGCTAGTGGAAGCATTGACTGTCTCAACAGCTTACCCATTAATAAGTGGTGTTAATTAATGAATAAAATGAAAGAGTTAAAACTATTATTAAGGAAGAACTGAGTCTCATAGTTGCTATTTTTCTTTAATGAAAAGTAAATTGAGCCGCCATTCTTAATGTGTGTTGTAGTATTATCTCTTGATATTGTGCTTGAAATCAATGTGCAAATTTGAGTTTATATGGTAAATCTGTTCATTTCCTGAACAATACTGAATGACAAAATGGTGTTTTATGTAACATATTTTAGTAACAATGTATCATGACTGTATCGAATAATTAATCAGAAGTGATTTAAAATAAGAAAACCCTCGGAATTTCTTATCAAATACAACCTTGTTACTTCCCCTGTTATCTTTAAAGGGCAACTAGAAATGGAACAGATATGAAAAGCAAGTTCACTGAATGAATGACAACATTTGTATATAAAGAGACGTGTCGTTTCTTATATGCTTACATCTGATGAATGATGAGTAAACATATACTCCAAAACATTGTATGCCTTCACAATCAAGAATTTGTCGTCCAGAAAAGCATTGTCATTTGGTTGATGAATAGGATCAAACCAATAACTAAATAAATGAATAAATAAATTAAATTAATATTTAAAAAATAAAAAATAAAAAATAAAATAAATAAACACGTATATAAACCAATAACGAATACTTTAATTGTTACATACACTGTGTTTACTTGTTCATGTTAACTGTATTTCCTTGCGAGAGAAGAAATTAAGTATTCCTTTTTGTAGTACAGATGAAGTAATGGTTTTAAAATGTTTAGAAAGCAATGTATCATAACCGTATTCCTTCCTGAAATACTGGTGAAGTTCTCGTTTAGAAGATTTTAGAAAGTAATGTTTCATATTCACCATTTCCTTCCTCAAGCAGCGATGAAGAACTAGTTTAGAAGATTTTAGAAAACAATGTGCCATGTTAACCCTATTCCTTTCTGAAGTATTGAGGAAGAACTTGTTTAGAAGAATTTAGAAAACAATGTGTCATGTTAACCGTATTCATCCCTGAAGTAGTAATGAAGAACTTGTTTAGAAGAATTTAGAAAACAATGTGGCATGTTAACCCTATTCCTTTCTGAAGTACTGAGGAAGAACTTGTTTAGAAGAATTTAGAAAACAATCTGCCATGTTAACCCTATTCTTTTCTGAAGTACTGAGGAAGAAATTGTTTAGAAGAATTTAGAAAGTAATGTGCCATGTTACCCTATTCCTTTCTGAAGTAGTAATGCAGAAATTGTTTAGAAGATTTTAGAAAGTAATGTGTCATTTTAACTGTATTCCTTCCTGAAGTAACGGTGAAGAACTCGTTTAGAAGATTTTATAAAGTAATGTGTCCTATTAACCGTATTCCTCTCTGAAGTACTGAGGAAGAACCTGTTTAGAAGATTTTAGAAAGTAATGTGTCATATTCCCCATATTCCTTCCTGAAGTAGTAATGAAGAACTGGTTTAGAAGATTTTAGAAAGTAATGTGTCTTGTTAACCGTATTCCTTCCTGAAGTAGGAATGAAGAACTTGTTTAGAATAATTTAGAAAGCAATGTGTCATATTAACCGTATTCCTTCCTGAAGTAATGATGAATTATTGGTTTAGAAGATTTTAGAAAGTAATGTGTCATGTTAACCGTATTCCTTCCTGAAGTACTGAGGAAGAACTCGTTTAGAAGATTTTAGAAAGTAATGTTTCATATTCACCATTTCCTTCCTGAAGTAGCGATGAAGAACTGGTTTAGAAGATTTTATAAAGTTATGTGTCATGTTAACCGTAATCCTTCCTGAAGTAGTAATGAAGATCTGGTTTAGAAGTTTAAAGAAAGTAATGTTTCATATTAACCGTAATCCTTCCTGAAGTACTGATGAAGAACTTGTTTAGAAGAATTTAGAAATCAATGTATCATGTTAACCGTATTCCTTCCTGAAGTACTGATGAAGAACTTGTTTAGAAGATTTTAGAAAGCAATGTATTATATAACCGTATTCCTTTCTAAAGTATTGATGAAGTGCTCTGACCAATTGTATGATATTGATTAGTGATGTAGTGATGAAATGAATAATTTAGAAAGCAATGTGTCATATTAACCGTATTCCTTCCTGAAGTAATGATGAATTATTGGTTTAGAAGATTTTAGAAAGTAATGTGTCATGTTAACCGTATTCCTTCCTGAAGTACTGAGGAAGAACTCGTTTAGAAGATTTTAGAAAGTAATGTTTCATATTCACCATTTCCTTCCTGAAGTAGCGATGAAGAACTGGTTTAGAAGATTTTATAAAGTTATGTGTCATGTTAACCGTAATCCTTCCTGAAGTAGTAATGAAGATCTGGTTAAGAAGTTTAAAGAAAGTAATGTTTCATATTAACCGTAATCCTTCCTGAAGTACTGATGAAGAACTTGTTTAGAAGAATTTAGAAATCAATGTATCATGTTAACCGTATTCCTTCCTGAAGTACTGATGAAGAACTTGTTTAGAAGATTTTAGAAAGCAATGTATTATATAACCGTATTCCTTTCTAAAGTAGTGATGAAGTGCTCTGACCAATTGTATGATATTGATTAGTGATGTAGTGATGAAATAATCTTTATGAAGATCTGAGAGAGTCATGGAACACAAATGTATACCTTGTTATGTTAAGTGCATTACCCTCCTGAAGATGTGATGAAGTCAGAGTTTAGAATATGTTCATAATTGTTTAGTAAGGGTACATATTCCCTATTAATATGTGTACCATGATACTGCATATACCTTCCTGAAATAGTGATAATGTAGAACATTTCGAAAAATCGGGGCAATTGATTCATGACATTATGATTTAAAAGATTTGAGAAGATGTGGGTGCAAATGTCTACACATCCCTTTAAATAAGTATACTTCTACACTGTTGTACCATGTTAAAGGGGCAGTAGCACGTATTTTCGTTGAAATAAGTTGATGAAATGTATTTGAAAAATAATGTCACCAATAGTAAAACACCCTTCTCTCTTCGGAAAATCAAGTTAAAACATGTGTTTACATGTTTCCGTAAAGCCATGGGAATCGTTTTGGTCATTCGAATTAATAAAATGTGTTCACAATAAAATGGCTGCCATGCAATTTTTTCTTTATACGCAACACTGTTATTACCACTACGGATAATTGGTTTGTGTAATAAGATTTTTTGCCCACTGAAGTAAATATAAATGACATAAACTATTGTTATAAATGGGAAATTTGAAAAATTAAATTTGCAAAAAACCGTGCTACTGCCCCTTTAACTTATTACCTTCCTGAAGAAGTGATAATGTAGTGACACATTTCGTAAAGTGTGGATATGTACAGCATCGTTGCAGCTGTACTGTAGGAACTTATAATTTTTTGAAGTACTGATGAAGTTTAGGTTTAGAGGGTTTGAGAAGGCGCGGGTTAATTGTATGACCTCGCTTAGGAAGTGGTAATGATATGGTTTAGATGATTTCGGAGACGCTGGGTGTGTATTGCTTCTGTTCTTGGAGTAGTAATGATTTAGCATGTTCAATAACCTCTATACAATTTACCTTATTGTCTCCCGCCATGAAGGTGTAATGAAGTACTCGTACAGAAGATTTTAGTTTTGGTAAATGTATACATCCAATATACAATTTGATGTACTCGAATAGAAGATTTTAGTCTGGTTACATGTATCCAATATACAATTTGATGAAGTTAACTATTTCACCTTCCTGAGTAGTCATGATTTATATGTATATCATGTATTTCTAAAAACATTTGGTACATAACTCCTCTACTCTATTCTACTCTTTTCCTCTCCACACTATAGCTACACTGCCTTCTTGAATTAGTTCTTGAAATAATGGTTAAGATATTTGAGAAAGTCAAGTCAGTTTCTATACAGGTGTACCAAATTAACTGGTTCACCTTTCTGTAGTACTGGAGAAGTAATAGTTAAGAAGACCGTCTTGGTTCATATATCAACTATGCTGATGTACCACGTTAAAGTTGTACCCTATCTTGGGTTTGATGAAGAAATGGTAAAAAGGATTTGAGTAAGTCTTGCTACATGTAAGTATATCCTCTAAATACAGTTGTACCATGTTAACTGTATTACCTTCGAAAAGCTATAATGACTTTTTCTCTGTTGAATGGAGTCAGACGAAGACGGACGTTATTTTTGGATCGTCTAAAGCCGACGTGTTAGGCGGCGCACAGCTGCTGCGCGTGTTGTGCGGAGTTTGAGTATAATGCCACATTATATTGATGTCAGCCCGCGACAAACTCCTCTCTCCGACTATCGTTTCTTGCGCACGTGTCAGAGAAGCAGACGATACCGAAGTGTAAGCAGACGACTTCCGTTTCACCAATTATAAGTCTCTGGAAGCGGAATGCTTGGAACAATAAAGATTTGTTTGAACGGTTTTTATTCCGACGGAGCCTCTCGTTTAATTGCACTGATTATAGATGCATTTGCAGGAGCGTAGTTGTGCACAATTCGGAGTCTACTTGTCAAGGCGGTGCATGATCGGAGATACCGGGCGATATATGGAAGCCGCCAGTACAGAGAACAGTAGATGTGAATGTCCGCAAAAACACAACATTAGTTTTGATGTGTCATGCGAGATGATTCACCGAGCCAGTAAACATCGAGTATGCGCTTTCTGACAGTATATTCATTTCCTTGCAGTATCTGTCAGTTTCTTGCAGTATCTGTCAGTTTCTTGCAGTATCTGTTAGTTTCTTGCAGTATATTTCAGTTTCTTGCAGTATCTGTCAGTTTCTTGCAGTATCTGTCAGTTTCTTGCAGTATTTTTCTGTTTCTTGCAGTATATTTCATTTTCTTGCAGTATCTGTCAGTTTATTGCAGTATATTTCAGTTTCTTGCAGTATCTGTCAGTTTCTTGCAGTATCTGTCAGTTTCTTGCAGTATATTTTTGTTTCTTTTGTTTACTGTCAGTTTTTACAGTATCTTTCAGGTTCTTGCAGTTTCTTGCAGGTTCTTGCAGTTTCTTGCAGTATATTTCTGTTTGTTGCAGTATCTGTCAGTTGTTTGCAGTATATTTAAGTTTCTCGCTGAGTCTTTCAGTTTTTGCAGTGTATTTCTGTTTCTTGCAGTATCTTTATGTTTCTTGTATTATCTGTCAGTTTCTTGCAGTATCTCTCTGTTTCTTGCTGTATCTTTCAGTTTCTTGTATTATCTTTCTGTTTCTTGCAGTATCTTTCAGTTTCTGGCAGTATCTTTATGTTTCTTGTATAATCTGTCAGTTTCTCTCATTATCTTTCCGTTTCTTGCAGTATCTTTCTTTTTCTTGTTGGTTCTTGTATTTTCTTGCAGTATATTTCAGTTTCTTGCAGCGTCTTTCAGTTTTGTCAGTGTCTTCAAGAGACTTGCAGTATATTGTAGTATCTTTCAGTTTCTTGCAGTATATTTCTGTTTCTTGCAGTTTCTTGCAGTATATTTCTTTTTCTTGAAGTATGTTCTTTGTATTATCTGTCAGTTTCTTGGATTATCTATCTGTTTCTTGCAGTATCTTTCTGTTTCTTACTGGTTATTGCATTTCTTGTATTATCTGTCAGTTTCTGACAGTATCTGTCAGTTTCCTGCACTATCTTTCAGTTTCTTGCAGTATATTTCAGTTTCTTGCAGTGTATTACAATTTCTTCCAGTAATGTGTAGTATCTTGCTGTATCTTTCAGTCTCTTGCAGTAATGTGTAGTAGCTTGCAGAATCTTTCAGTTTCTTGCAGAATCTTACAGTTTCTTGAAGTATATTCAGTTTCTTGGTTGTTCTTGCAGTTTATTTCAGTTTATTGCAGTATCTTGCTGGTTCTTGCAGTTTGTATATGAGTACAAATGCTTGACAGGGGAGCAACCTTACGTCGAACATTTCTAAGAAGAAGGTTGTTGAATTTAAGTACACTGTTTTCTTGTTGTACGAGTAGCTTCATATTATCATAACAAACATCACTTTCAATGTAAAATTACGTATTCCTATTGGCTATATCAAATTTTCTCTGCCCCCTGGCTCTAACCATTTACACGTTTTATGTTTCTCAAAATATTTCATTTATTATTATAGGTTATACAATAACTTGTTGCGTTAGAGAGTAAAACATATCATTATACGACCGATAAGCCATATCAATAACAAAACGTTTTCCGTATAGAGGTAGAAAGCGACAGTTTTGTGGAACTTTTCAGAGTGAGAGGTAGATTTGTAGATCTCATGCTATTTTGAGAGTTCATACAGAAAGATTATTGACTATTCCAACATTGTACTATATTTAAAACTCTACTAGGATTGTTTAGGTATCGCTACATCGATCAGATCACTTGAACTGCCTTCGAACGGCCATTTCAAAGTGAACACCTTAAAACGGACGTTCGATGGAGATTGGAAACGCATGGCTTAACCGAACCATGTACATTCGTTTTAAAATACTTTTTATTGATTCAGGAGTATTATTTAGACATCATTGACACTATTTTAGCTTTTTGTGAGATCATTTTATTTCAGTAAGAACTGCGTGCTACAGTGCCTTTAATGTTATTACACCGTACAATGGTTTCATATAACCCTAAAAAAACAGTCATGATATACATTGACAATTATTCTGGTATAAAGGTGGTCAAACGATTTTCCATATTTTATTTGAGAATTTTAACTTCGAAAACGATTGTATCCTTAACGGCATAACTTATACTCATTTAAACCCTAAAGTGCCAAATAATCACTCAGTCTGGTATAGGGGATAAAACGAGTTTCATATCTTAAAGGAGAAATATTGAACTTCGAAAAAGAGTTTATCCTTAATGGCATTACATATTCTTATTTAATTCTCCAAGCGCCATAGAACCATCCAGTCGTGATGTACATTGACAACAATTCTGGTATAATGGTGATAAAACGAGTTCCATATCCTAAAGGAGAGATTTATATAGCTCTTGAAAAATATTACCTTAGTGAACCTGTTTTAAAAGATCACGTGAGAGTAAAACCTAAAATTTATTTTTATTCATTTTAAAATTGTTTTTTAAATATCCTCATGATCCACGTTATATGTCTATAATTCAGAAAGATAAAATGTTCATATTTGATATTTTTCACAATGCAGTTTGAGTATCTTTATATTTGAAAATTATACTATATTATGAAATTCGCAGTCTTTCTGGTGTCAATGTTCTATTAAATATAACTTCCCCTTTATGCTTGGCGTGGTTGAGACGAAAATGTTTAATTTCATGATAAATGCTGCAAAAGCAACTAGTGTTGAAGTGACCGCAGAGCTTCATTAATCCGGACATTATAAACTAGAGAGTATCCCTAATGCCAAAATTTTATCCGGATGAAACTCGTTCTACGTGATAATTATGGCATTTTGGATGGAATCTTAATGTAATTTACTGCAGTATGACGTTGATTGCTGTTTTAGCGGATGCTGACGATTTCACCGAACTGCACATTCACTGGGGTGTTGCGGCCTTTCCTGCTTTATAGGTTACAAAGATAACAAATAAAGCAATGTTTTACATGACGCACTAAAATATATATGACTTCTAATCTGCATAGACTGTCTTTGGGTATCAGGCAGTCAGGCAGACAGGCAGACAGACAAAACAGTGTATTTCTTGAATTATCAACGGTGGTACATATAAATATGAAATAGAGATAACTGTTTAAACAAATGACTTTAAATTCTTTAAATGCTTTTTACTCTTTTTATATATTTTTTCCATTTTCCAATGTGAAAACTAGGGATTTTGTAATACATTCTAATGATGAGCAATACACAATGTAGACCTTCATAAGACAGCGGATGTTTACACTAACACCGGATAAGACGTCACTTCCGGTAACACTCACATCAGCCTCGTTTTGATTTTAAGCAGTCCGACGAAAAAAAAGACAAAATGTTGTGAATGTTTCAATAGCTCAAGTTTAATAGAGAAATTAGATATTGGTGGGTTTTTGTGGGTTTTTTGTTGTTTCATTTCGACAAAATATACTTGATTAACCAATTGCAGAAATATAAAGAAGACATGGCATTACAGCTAATCTTTAACGATTTTATTGAACTCCACCAACGGATATAGTGAAAGTATTACAGTTAAAATACCTTCTACTGGTCACGGACTTAAATTACGTAATTAAAGTCCGTGTACTGGTACACCTGATTTACAAATTTAATCACTCAAAACTTTGTTCAATGGTTAAAGTATATGTTACATACATACTGTACAAGGAGTGATAACAGTAATCCCAAGGTATTGTTTTATCATCCAAAACTGGCTCCCACAGTACACTGAGCTTATGTAGTATCAGATATAGAGGATATTAAACGACCTTCCATGTAATACTATTGTTATTAAACGAGTTAATGATTTGGTATTAAATCGATGATGTGATGTCACGAAGTCGATGACGTAATGATGTCATAAAACTGAGACGATGCGATTACCTCACTGATATCACTACTGAAGACAGTTGAGGTTCAGTTAAACTCAACACTACTTAGGGTACATCTCACCCTCACCCTCTTCTGACATAAAACATGTCGACATAACTGACAGGACTTACATTATTCATATATTTTTCATTTCAGAAGATATAACTTTGTGGTATTATTTATTTCTCTATTAGTAACACTACTCAGTATGCACGGAATTCTCTGATTATTGAGTAATATACACATTCCAACATATCATTTTAACAGCCGATTTTAATATGAGAGTTTGGCATTGCTTGCTTACGAATATATTACAAAGAACGTACACTGAATACACCTTCTATCTTATATTATACTGTGTATTCAACATATTCTCCATGACTGAACATGGATGTTCTAGCGATCACAACACACCCCCAACATGCACCGAGTAGTGCCCGACAGATGGTTTATCCCGCTCGACGGTTTATCCCTGATGGTTTCGCAACATAGGTAAATGTTTTGGACAGGCCACAGATGTTGTTAGTAAAGAACGTCATGTTGTTGCTGAGGATGCTGTTCACAAGTGATTCGTGTTTGAGTTCAACAAACTATCTTGGTCAACGATGTTTATCGGGCACTGACCCAAATCAGCGGAATTGACGAGAAAAGATATCAAATAAAATTGGTTCCGTTTGTGGTAAGAAGTCTATTTGGTGCGTAAGAAAAAAATGACTTACACGCTTTTGCACACAAATTTAGTCCATGCGCTGTTAATGTTAGTATGAGTTATGCTCAGAGAGTATTCTGTATTTTATAATATTATTCATATGCCCTCTTTCGAAATTTTATTATATCCTTTTTTCGGCTTGATTGAGGTTGACATTTGTTGTAGATGAAAAAAAATTTTGAACAAATCTTATTTTCACAAGGAATTTAGACCTGTATAAATGTGATGTTATGAAAGGCATTATCAAAGTCAATGCCACCAACGTAATAGAATCAAAAGAATAAGGTACGTTTAATATAATATATAATATAATAAAACGTCAAATCTATGATCCCGTGTACGACAAGAAGCTACAAGTATATTATGAATACCTATGTAATATGGTAAATAACTGGTAACATACGTGTTAACCGTTACCATTTCATTTGTAGATGCTAAATTATAACCCATAAACTTTAGTTCTGATATATGTTAAGATATTATAGATTTGGATCGTAAGTACTCTAATATGACAATTATCCTGAATTAGATGTTAAATTATAACCCATAAACTGTAGTTCTGATATATGTTAAGATATTATAGATTTTGATCGTAAGTACTCTAACATGACAATTATCCTGATGTAGATGTTATATTATAACCCATATACTGTAGTTCATGATATATGTTAAGATATTATAGATTTTGATCGTAAGTACTCTAACATGACAATTATCCTGATGTAGATGTTATATTATAACCCATAAACTGTAGTTCTGATATATGTTAAGATATTATAGATTTGGATCGTAAGTACTCTAAAATGACAATTATCCTGATGTAGATGTTAAATTATAACCATTAAACTGTAGTTCTGATATATGTTAAGATATTATAGATTTGGATCGTAAGTACTCTAAAATGACAATTATCCTGATGTAGATGTTAAATTATAACCATTAAACTGTAGTTCTGATATATGTTAAGATATTATAGATTTGGATCGTAAGTACTCTAAAATGACAATTATCCTGAATAAGATGTTAAATTATAACCCATAAACTGTAGTTCTGAGATATGTTAAGATATTATATATTTGGTTCGTAAGTACTCTAAAATGACAATTATCCTGATGTATATGTTATAGTTTAACCCATGTACTGTAGTTCATGATATATGTTAAGATATTATAGATTTGAATCGTATGTCCTCAAAAATGACAATTATACTGATACAAGGCCGCGTCATAAATACAGTGGCCCTGTAACTAGGATAGTTCTTATTTTCTTAAGTTTGTCTGGTGTTTCTCTGAAACTCCTTTCCAATAGAATAAAAGTATTTTAAAAATAAATAAGTAAACATTCAGAGATTATAGTATCAGAGTTGTATGTGATACTGCACATCAGAGTTTAACTGATCATCCTTTTAAGTACTTCGTTCTTGTACACGTGTACACACGAATCAACAACATGGCACATATGATGAATCGTCCAGTTTTTAATTAAAAAGTTTTCCAATGTTTTATCTCTAATGGCTCGAGCAATGTGCACATTGCCGTTTTATAGACACATTATATGGACTCATGACAGCACAAACTCGATAACTTGACAGAGAACACTGGTGAAAATAATGTTTTAAAGAAACAATGATACATGTGTATCACTTTACAAATCGGGAGTGCCGCATTTTAATCTTTGGAACTGCCAACATCTCTCTATTACAAGACAGGAGCAAGATATAGACGTTCTCAGAACAAAGTGCTACATGAGCATCCTGCATCAAATCTACTGTGACCTTTGACCCAGCGCCACGTGCAGATTGGATTATGGGCAGTTTACGTGATGTATGAACGCGATATTTGAGAGATGGCGTAACATCACAGGGGGTCAGGCGTATGGTGCTTTCCGCACGTGACTAGTAGCAGGCAATGTTTCTGCACTTGCTTGTGGAGTTAAAGGTATAGTTCACGCAAATATAGTTCAGATTTAGCTGTGATGTTTTCGGACGATATTATCTATTGGGAAGTTACAATCATCAGCGTGTCACGCCAGAGGCTTCGGACCTAAAAGGGGCAGTAGCACGCTTTTTGCAAAAAATATACTTTCTAATTTCCCATTTATAATGATAGTTTATGTCATTTGAATTAACTTTAGAGGGTAAAACATCTTATTACACAAACCAAGTATCTATAGTGGTAAAAACTATGTTCCGTATATAGCAAAAATTGCATGGCGGCCATTTTATTGTGAACACAATTTATTATTTTGTATTACAAAAATGGTTCCCATGGCTTTACCGAAACATGTACACTCAATTTAAACTTTATTTTCCGAAGAGAGAAGGATGTTTTACTATTGGTGAAAATATTTTTCAAATACATTTCATCGACTTATTTGAGTGAAAAAAGGTGCTACTGCCCCTTTAACACTAATATAATATGTAGACAATAATATATACATATACCTACCTACCTACCTGTATATGACATATAAAGAAGGTGGATCCTGCCATGAAACTTGGATCAGTCTACAAATTTACAAAGCGTATTTGAGCCAGCAAGCCAGTTTAACCATTTCCGGTCTGGCAGAATCCAAGATGGGGGACCATGTCCAACCTTCTTTATAATGGCATATGTTGGCTGGGCCCGTGCTTAAACCTTATCTTACGTAAAGGCCAAGATTATGTGATGAATAAATATACGTGTTTGAGATGTAACGTAAACAGATATTGGAGTCTACAATGTTATAAATGGTGGGTAACAAATACAATAGCTACTTGTACATGTGTATAAACTATGTTACAGAGTAACATAACATTGATTATTGAAGAACAAAGATATTAAAAATCAGCGTAAAAAGTGTGTAATATTTGTTTACACAATCTTAATTAATCATGTTCCAAAGTATGTTTCAAGTAATAAAAAGAAGTATAGGTCCTTAGTATGACATTTTAGAAACTTTACAGAATTGATAAATATAATGTGAAGAAGCGTTAATCATGATTATTATTTTAAATGGTTAATTGGGAGTAAAACATTTGTTAAATGTACTGCCCTTCTAGATAACACGGGAATTGCCGAATGATTTATTGATTTAGGTTGATTAAACTAAGTAAATGAAAAGTTAGGACATATATACCGACGTTCAAAAGAAACTCCCCACTCAATTTAAAGACTTGGAAAGAAACCATAAACAGATTATAGAATCAGGGAATAGAATAGTTCATGTTCATGTTTTTTTCATTCGAACAAAACACAAAACAAATAATCAATAAATGACGTTTGAAGATAGGTAGGGTCCAACAAGACTTCCTCCCTAAGAGGCGAGTCCATTCAGACTCCCGAAGAGAATGTCAGTTATTTATTTATTATTACTTTAAAAACTTTTTATAAAACAATTGTTCTTGTCCTTAAATATAGATACCATACGAAAATACAACACGGGTGGAATGTAACGTTCATTTACAGATACACTGCAAACATGCGCAGTCCATGTTAACACCAACTATGCTTTGAAAACTGACAACATCCGGAGGATTCGCTTTGTCCAACTGCAGATGTACGGAGTCGTTACGTACCACTGTCAGTCTGTTCATTGTAAACTCCCTATCTCACACCCACTACTGATTACAGTATTGTTTTGCCTGCAGTTATGTGCTGTAATCAAGGCTGTAGACATGCACTGTAAGTGTAAGGATATATCAGTTGTTACCTGAAAACACACTGCCTAAAAAGCATACATATACATTCAGTCTAACGACTTGTAATAGTTGACAGTTGACAGTAGTTGTAGAGTGTAGATGATTGAGGGGAATCAAAGCACCTTTGAACACGCAGCTGGATATTGGCGCTGTATACATATATGAAAGTAAAATATGTGTGTATTATGAACATAGGTACATGTAAACATTATCATGATTAAATGACTTAGGGTATATGTCACACACTTGTTAAAATGTTCAGCCAAAAATGACTTTCGAGGCAATAAATTCACATTAACATGACATACAGAAAATTAATATATCAAAAGAGCTTCTGAGCAATACTGTAAATAATAGTAAATGAAAGTGAACAGAGAAGAGAGTATATATACTTTTAACGTGAAAGGGATGTTTAATAACGGGGGCATTAAAAGTCGAACATATATACATTGTACATGTACACTTCACGCCATTAGAACGCTGTCAAAAATCTCTGTCGTCCCATGTGCCTGTGGTGCGCACTTGCTTCTTGTCGAATCATTGTGGAATGAGAAGTGAAGTAACAAGTTTTAAAGTTATTAATTAATCACCGAAGATCAGTGATAAAACCACTTGGCCTGGGGGTTGCAAAACCTATATATTTAAAAAAGAGATCGATACAGCAGTTTCAGTCCGGGGGTAAAAATTTGATGAACCAGCGTGACCACGACCAATATGTGAATCGCTCCTGAATACCCCTGAATACTCCAGAACACTCATGAATACTACTGAACACTCCAGAATACTCCTCTGAATACACCCTGAACACTCCTGAATACTCCTGAATACTCCAGAACACTCCTGAATACTCCTGAATAGCCCTGAATACTCCAGAATACTCTTCCAAATACACCATGAACACTCCTGAATACTCCTGAATACTCCAGAACACTCCTGAATACTCCTCTGAATACTCCTGAACTCTCCAGAATACTCCAGAACACTCCTGCATGCTCCTCTGAATACTCCAGAACACCCCAGAATACTCCAGAGCACTCCTGGATACACTTGAGTACGTTTAAGAGAGAGTGATGTTTATGTTTCAATGCTTTTAGATTATCAAATTAAAATGTTTGGAAGATAAGAATTTCAATTAAATTTGAACAAAGCACATAGGCAAATAAGTGACAGCTTTTTAATATAGAATCTTGGTATTCGTTTGAAGTATTATATGGAGTATTATTTCCAAACTCTCAGAAAATTGGTAAGAGGAAAGGGGTCGATTACCCATGGTATCAACATATATATTCAACAGAGCTGGAACCAACCAGGGCCATGTTCAAGAGAGGTTTAAAAATAATCGCTCAATTAGCGATTACTTTTGAACGTCTATTGAACGCGATTGCTCAATGTAGCTAGGCGAGCATACTTCGAGGAATTTGCACCGTGTCGTTCAAGAGAGAATGAGCGCTACTTGAGCGCTACATTGAGCGATCAATGAGAGATTATAAGCGATCGCTGTTAAGGAACGGAGCCCAGTTCTGTGTTCTGTATTGTCAGCAGCTTGATGATATGATGGGGATTCTTCAATGATTATTGTACATTGTATGAAACATAAGAACGGGAAGATTTTCTGGATAACGTCTTCATTAATGTGAAAATACACGTTTGGGAGTATATGCTCACTCCTTCGTGATATACCCCGAAACTTCGTGTATTTTCACATTAAAGTAAATAAAAAAAACTTCTAAATGCCTTTCAAAGGCTTGTATATGACATTCGGAGATTGCATAAAAACACATTCCTTTGCTTAAGTATTTTATGTTATTCATTGTTTAATTCTTTTCAATGGCGATTTTCATGAACCCGTTATTTAGTCATCGAAACTTACACTTACACACATAAACGTTATCTTCTACCTTCATGATCCACATCCAACATTCTTCAGTGTCGACGGTGAGCGGGCGATAAAAGTACATTTTGTTATTTTTGAGGAAATTAAATTTGAAATAAACTTTTCTAATTGAAATTTTATGTTCAAGTAATAATTTTAACACCCTTTTCAATAACTAAGATTGTTTCAATAGTAAGTCTAACATTGTTTTGCATGATTTATTAAACACAGTTTGTACTTGAAGATTGAAGACAATATTTATGAATATACAACTTATTATTTGACAACAACATCAGAACCTATGTCGAAACGTCGCCTATGCATAATAAAGAACTTGCATATCCATGAATAGCGTCTTCAATCTTCATCATACCAACCTCTAGAAAAGCACTCAAAGAGTTCATATTTTTAACATGAACAACAGATATAAACTACTGTTTCGAATATGTACATTTTGATTTATCAAAGTCCCCCATTGAGTTGTCCTATCTATTTTTAAACCTTTGATCTTGGTGGGGTTTTTAATTAAATAGTTCATGCTATCATGCTATGTATGTTAAAACGGAGATTTCATAAGTTCCATTTCCTTCACATTTCCTAATGGCACTTACTGACCTTTTGGGGGATATTTATATATTCAATATTTAGTCACTAAAATATTTGATAAAATATGTATTTGTCAGTTTTACCATAAAGGCTTTCCATATTTCTGAATGCTGGGTATAAACTGTGCTTTGATATTAAAATGAAAGGCTCGCTCTTGAGAATGCACTCATTCATCTGCTCGCCTCTTACATGTTTAAAACAACGCCCTTTCCACATACCGATGAACACTATTTCATACAAAGCGCTCTTCTGGTAGAGAAACTTTGGCATTTGTGTATGTATATTGTAGACGTAGGGCTAGATGCTCTGTAAACACACACACGAATAGGAGTAAGAAATAACAATGAATTAACATGACATAAGCGACCGATGGAACATTTCATAATATGTACAATATTTATTTCATATCACATGGTATATCATAGCTCTGCATATGTCTTGCAACGAGGCTTGTGTATCAAAAATAATATGCTAAAATAACACTCTGACGCGTTCTTTCGTTTTGGAATTATTGTTAATATGGCATATTGTGTTCGCTGCATTGTACCACTTCGGCAATGTTATGGAGAGAGATGGTTGTTTAACGAAATATGAATTCTGGTTACATTTGTTTTCTAAAATTCATTCGAAGTGTGGAGGAAACAATCTCATGAAATATGGATAAAGAACTATTGAAAGTGGAAAGAAAATAATCACGTCACATTGGTAGGGACTATATCATCTTTTATTCCACCATAGGAGGTTGTGAGGACATCAGAATTAAACGATTACATAAAGTTATGAGATTTTGTTATTCTTTCGGCTTTTGACATTACCTCCAGGGTCTTAAGGTAGGTCTTCATTGTTAAGTGTGATTTCTGATTTATAATTGTGTTCATTTAATCTGATGTATGTATTAAGGGATTAAAAAACATTATAAAACAATTGCAAGTAAAATATACCTGTATTAATTATTCTCTGGTTATTTTCACATAAAATGCTATATTCCATTTCTTAGAGACGAACATTTTCTACACATTTCTTAATTACACTTGTTGACCTTTTTCTTTGAGTTAATTTCATTGAAATCAATTTAACCAATAACATTCCATCAACAGTGTAATTTTTAGATTTAAAAACATAAATAGTTTTGTAAATCCAAAATACTTCATGTAGCCTACAATGCAAAAACCGTTTTCCACATTAAGGAAAACAAATCGCCCCTGCCAGGTACAAATGAGATTTATTCTTCACTTCCGGTTACCTGTCATTGTTTTTGCAGGTGAATGAATCACTCGCCTGGTTACAGCTCTTCTAGCGGTATCACATGCTAAACTGCATGTTCTTTCAGTCTAGCCTCGTGGTGGAAAGATTGGTGTGCATACATACAAACTACCAGGCAAAAGAAAGTATACACCTGAGTTGGTTTTATCATATGTATGATTTTCAATTACAAATATCGATTGTACTCTAAAACTGAAAAGTGTAGGTCCTTAGTCATCAGACAAGGAATACTTCTACGTCGTGTTAATTTTAAAAAAATAATGAAATTTTAAATGTAAAAATCCTTCAAAAGTGAATTTGGATAAAAAAAAAACAGCTCTTCGTTGACTTATAATTAAGACATATTCTATGTGAAAATCAATAAATGTGCCTCGTCCTGTACACATTAACAGCATTTTAAACATAGTAGGAGTCATGCTGATGTAGATTTCATTTCTTACCCATGTCTACATTAAACAAAGATATTTTAAATAAAACATAGCCAATCACCAATTAATTCATTCAAAGAACTGCTGGTAAGTGGTGTAGTATCGTGCCATAAACAAAATAATCTAATTTATTTTTAAAATATTGAATAAATCGAAACCAAATGAGGTGCTTACTCTCTTTTGCCAGGTAGTTTAGTATGAATACATGCTAGACAAGGCAAGTGAATCCACGAATCCAAATAATATGATTATATGTGCACAAAAGTTAACATACGGGTCCTTTTGGTGTACGATACCAGTCTCCTCTTACAGCAAGTACTTAAGGGTATATAAAATGATGTCATTTATCATGTCGTCATCGGGAAAACGGCTGCTGCCTTAGTGTGCAATCGAAATAAATTGAGATCGACAATTTTGTCGACAACATAATATTATTAAAAAATGTCGATATAAATTTTCCGTACAAAACAAGATTGGAACCTGGGCCGTGTTAAAGAGAGGTTACAAAGTAATCGCTCAATTAGCGATTACTTTTCAACCTCTCTTGAAAGCGATTGCTCAATGTAGCGCTACGTAGTAAAGCGACCGAACTTTGAGGTTTTTCACCGTGTCGTTCAGGAGAGAATAAGCGCTACTTGAGCGCAACTTGAGAGCTAACTTGAGCGCTACAATGAGCAATCAATGAGCGATTATAAGCGTTCGCCGTTATGGACACGGCCAAGGTGGTCTTTATCAGCATACGCTCTACACACAACGCCATGGATTCAAACCTACAATTCGTAAGATAAACAAGAATTGGTTTGCTTTGTTTCTAAATACAGCGTATCGAAGAATTCCCATTCAGCAATCCCAGTCTGCACACTTTAATTGAACCAAAAACATCGATGAACTTTGATAATGAGATTAAATTAAATAAACCTAGTAGTTGACAAACTCCATTCATTATCCTCTATTTATTTATTTCTGAATTAACGTTAACGATTAGTCTCTGAAAAACATTTAATGTCCATTTTTTAAATATAATATATGAATGAAAAGAGCACATGAGTCATAGACTTGCTATGGTTTGATAGACTTGATTTTGGCATGTATTTTAATATAAGGTCCTAGATT
Source organism: Gibbula magus (assembly GCA_936450465.1). Classification (NCBI taxonomy): domain Eukaryota; kingdom Metazoa; phylum Mollusca; class Gastropoda; order Trochida; family Trochidae; genus Gibbula; species Gibbula magus. The sequence continues at coordinate 19,550,277 of OW388303.1, forward strand.
TTCGAAGCCCCAAGATAGTATTAATCCCATCATCTTCGGTATGACGAGATCTTCGACAATACAGGCCAAGATATGTACGACAGAATAAATTAAAATGACTTGCATGTAGAATCTGAAGACTATGCAACTAGTGGCCATCTTCCATTCAGCTTTTATTCTCTGTTAGTGCATCAGTATATCTGGAACAATAATGCCATAATGCATAATTTATTGTTATTTCAAATAAACAATGCAGTGGTTTTTTACACGCATCCGCCTGCCACTGCACCGTTAAACATCACGGCGTAATGTGAAAGCGCTTTGTAAAGCACACCCCGTGCTTGAACTAAGCACCGTACATTTCGAAGGGCGATACATCAAATGTCTACCTTCAAAGTTCCAACGAACGGTAAAGTACAATTGGGCCCACTTCCCCACTTCGATAACACCGTCTGATGTACGCAGCATAGAGGTTAAACGCAACAAGCAATTTTTCACGGCAGTTGATAAGCAACACTTGAGATAGTCGCCGCCAAAATTCCTCATGGCCAAAGCAACATCTCCCGAAACTCTCGAAATGGCATTTTCTGTTTCAAGCTCCATGGCGATACATTATGTGCTGAGCATATGGGGAACGCCCCGTCTATTGTCTCCTCATCCTATTGTTTACAGCCCCTCCCTCGTCTTCCCTCCCCATTTTCTTCTCTTCGTAACGCTCCCTCCCTCCCCCAATACACATGTTCGCACGGTCAGTGCTGACACAGATGGTGCGGATTAAATTCATCTTCATACTGTATACCTCATTGAGGTGTTTGGATATGTACTTTTGAGAAATGCGTTTTTGAAGAAGTCTGTTGTAATCAAATATACACGTATAATGTTATTATCAAATGTCAAATGAGATTGTTCAAATAAAATATCTTTTTCGATTTAGTGTCTTCATATCAATCAATCATGTTTATTTCGTATTTCAGGCAACATGGCCCACGGTACAATTGTATTTGAAGAAGTACATAGTTGTCACATAACCAATATTGCACTTGGAGGATCTTTACCTGAATATTTTAAAGAGGTACATAGATGTTAAACGAAGTATATTTTTCATCATGGGTGTTACATATTTGCTGTAGTTTCAATCTGTTTTTACAATATTTTGGATGGACAGACAATACTCATTACGAAGAGGAGAATATCTTGGGCATATAAAGAAAACATGGTACTCATATTCTACAGTATTATTGTCACAGTGTAAACAGAGAATATATATAATCTATATAATATCTAAGTCGAGTTATTCAGGTCAGGTATATTACTATAGTATTCCAAATTTCAGGATTAAATGATTTGTGATGCGCAACAGATTCCACTTTTCGCCATTTCTGTGTCTGGTGTAGCATTGGACATGCGGGGTAAGTCGGATACGATAGCATTACGATCGTTACCATAATAATAAGCGTCTTTCAGGAACCAATGTGCATTCATTTGAATTACATCTCTGTGTACAATTATTAGATCAATCGTTCATCATATGTCCAGGGTTCGAATCACAAGGTTAAATGTGCATTAATTTGAATTACATCTCTACGTACACTTGTTAGATCAAACCTTTCATCATATGTCCAGGGTTCGAATCCCAAGGCAAAATGTACATTCAATATGAATAACATCACTGCGTACAATTATCAGCCCCCCCTAAGTAATTGAAGGAAATGCGTCAATTTTGAAGACAATCCATCCAAATTTGAAAGAAACGCGCCCATTACAGAAGAAAATGCTTCTTTTCAAACCTTTCATCATAGGTCCAGGGTTCGAATCCCAAGGCAACCACGTCTACAGGAGTGTTCTTTATACATTAACGTCTGGATGACATGCTATATTATATTTCAGTACAATTAGTATAATGATATAGCTGCCATCCTGTTCCATCTTGCGGAAACAAATACCTTTATGGAGCAGGTTTAGGCATCAAACTACAGTAGGCCTACCGTCACAATGGTTTTATGGACTTCTCAATCCAGTTTTACTTTCCATTATATACATTAATGTATAAGTGTCGAAAAAGAATATACACAGTAGGGATGTCGGACAGTAAAACGACTCCTTCAACAATGGAGACAGACAGTTCGACCACAAGACATGCCGAGGAGCGATTCGTTACGTCAACGTCAACGTCAAAGTCAAAGTCAACGTCAACGTCAGTAGGCCTTTCAGTTGACAGACTATCCTCAAATGTTAAAGAGCAGGTGAAATAGGCTGCACTTGACATTCTGCGAGACGAGCCTCGCTCAACAATACCGACTTGAATGATACCTTCTTAACCAAAATAGAGTTAATATTCTACCTTGACCTTCTCGATGACCAGTTATAAATCTGATCGAGCATACACATTTTGTGAGAGCCTGTTGGAAGACAAATCCGTGGTCGCCACCCTTCACAAGCAGGACAAGAGTTGATACTGACAATGAGGTTGACACTAGACGTCATCCATGAGACAACGTGCACGAGCGTACTTCAACGCCGCTTGGGTCTAATCGACCACAGGTGAAGTTTAGCGCAAATATGTTGCGCAACAGAGATGAACGACCAGTTTTCCCTATGCGCGAACGAAGTGAGCAAAGGTTGGCAACGTCTTTCTCTCGACTCAAATCGAAATAATTTTCAACTGTCAAAATTCAATGTCCCAAAAATTCAAACTCGACACCCATTTGAACACAGGGTCGTGCTCTCTTAATCCCAACCACATATGTTGCATATGCGGAAGTTTGTGAGTGAGAATGGACCCAAAGAACGATTTGGGAAGCCTCTCTGAGCGCTTAAAATAATTAATTGTATATGTTTTACGTGAGTAAATGTAACATATGTGGTTGGGATTAAGAGAGCACGATCCTGTGTTCAAATGGGTGTGGAGTTTGAATTTTTTGGACATTGAATTTTTACAGTTGAAAATTATTTTGATTTGAGTCGAGAGAAAGACGTTTCCAACCTTTGCTCACATCTCTGTTGCGCAACATATTTGCGCTAAACTTCACCTGTGAATCGACGAATGACCAGTCTACTGTGTACGAGTTTTTTTCTAAAAGGAGTCGAAGTCCATGAATTTTGTATGTTTCGTAGTAATCAATTAAATAATAAAATTCGCCTAGTAATATCACTTATATATCTTCCAGACATTGAGCCTTTTAGATCGTTTATGAATGTTTCCAAGACTCGAATCGTTTTGAGATAGCCATATCATAGGAACAACTTTTAGTATACTCAAAGTAGTGATAATGGGTGCCAAATTTTAACATATTGTTTATAATAATCTCCCTTTAAATACATGTAATAAGTCCTTTTTTAAGAACTAATATTTATCAATTTTCATATCCACAAATGTAAAGGCCTTCAAAACCTCACCTCATTGTTGATGTTGACTGAGTGATATATCGTGACTTCTATAACTATTCAATCCTTTGCCGATCATCCTCGGTTACCCAGGGTTTTATATACTCTCCACTTTATCACCCATGGGAAACTCTGTCAGCGAAATCTGTACTCAAATTACCCGCCCTTGGCCGGCGTGACGAAGTCAGTAACCAAAGAAAATACTCAATATGATAAGACGGAAATGGTCAAGGGAGATAACCGGTGACGGGTGGCTAACAAAATGACCTCGCGTGCTTTGCAACGAAGTGACATGAATTGTCATTGGCTCGCAGGTCCAAGCTGCGTAGAGGTTTGATTGGCTCACACCGGCCAAGGGCGGGTAGTTTGAGTACATATTTCTCTGGTGAATTTTCCCATGGGTGATATAGTGGAGAGTAACGGAGCATATATAAAACCCTGGGTAACCGAGGATGTTTGCCGATATGTATGTTATAAACATCCTGTTTACTATACAGTTGTTGTTGGTAGAACACTTATACATTATACTTCATTGTAGATTTCGGTATGAGTGGTAACAGGATGGTGCGAATTTTTCCATTCGCATCTTCACTTCTTGAACATGATTCGTTAAACAAGTTTCTGGATTTTAGGTTTTAAAAAAAGAAAGAAGTAGGTTTTTCTCCTTTTTCAATTCATGTAGTTAAATTTGATTTTGTATATTTATTCCAGCCATTGTAATATTTTTTCACTTAATGAAATCGAAGCTGCATTTACTGTTTATCATTCGATTCATATGTATTTCTTTTTTAAAAATTTAATCTGAAACTTTTTTTTCGTTCTTAATTCTAACTTTTTTCATGAAAGATGATATTTCCTCTTATCTTAACATAAACGTGATAAAGAGTTGTTAAATTTCCAAAAGCATTTTACACATGATAGGTCTTATGGTTTAAATGTGATAGATATTGCCGAGTGGTTAGTTTTGAAACCGGATTCATTTATCGATCTGTGACAAAAGAGTATATATTTGGATAGTCAACTTCTTTAATGCTATGATAGCGATGTTTCGATGCAGATATTAGCACCGTTATGAAGCAATAAAGAAGCTGACTATCCATAGAACGTGTTCTTATTCATCATATCAGCTTCTAAAATGCTTCTGCCAGGGGCACGGCAACTTTGTCTGCAGTAGAGAACTGTTCTACACGCAGTAAGGTTTGGGTTCAATGCTAAACTGAATTTCAACGTAGTACCACCCATGGTTCGCTAGTTCCAGCCGATGCTCGCAGGTTTCACCGCAATGCATAACCACATGGCGTTGCGGGCTTTCTCCCTGCCCTAATACTAGCAGCCGCGATATAAGTGAAATACTCTTGAAAGCGGCGTTAAACCCCAACTCACCTCACCTCACCTCTAAAATGCTTCTCAAAGAGGATTTGTGACATCCCCGAAAGAATTACTCTGAAAGGAATTAAAGAAAAACAGTTATCATCTCCCTTGATAATTGTCTGCAAGGTCTCGATGAAGTTGCAACAAATATATTGATTTTCCTTTTCCGTATTATGAAAGAAAATGCTTCTTTATCATTTATACATCTACAGTTTATTATCCACTCTTATATTCATTTAATTTCGAACATTGAAATGTCTTATTTGATCAATCGTGTTTTTCGCGAGCTTCGATATTATCATCTTTATCTGTAAGAAATAATGATCACTTGATGTAGCCTAACAATGACAAAATATATAAAAGACATCAAAGATTGTCAATGCGAGACATGTATGTTTTGTAATTAAAATCACTTTCAAGAAGTAATATTTTTCTAACAAATTGCCGCTTTTCGCAAAAAATCAAAACGTAGATAAAACGTAGGTAAAAGAAAACCTACACCTATATAAAACTATATTATAGTAGGTTTCCTGTGGATTCAAGATGCTAAAATGTTCAAAAGGTCGACAATACCAATTTGGAAATTTTCTATATTTTTTTCTCATTATACCCTTTAGGGAAGATTATGGCCCATAAATATAATTTTATAAATCATTTAATTAAAATACAAAATTGAGATAGATAGAGAAGGAACTTTTAACATGACAAAACGGCAAGATTTTTGTGTGGTGTTTAGAAATTAGGCGAGCGGAGTTATCTCCTCTTTAATGTTATTTACGGAAATACCCTCTGCGCATGTCAATGCGGAAGTTTTGATGCGATTTCCTAATTTTTCAGTGGGTTGATTTACAATGTTATTTCTTTAGATAACTATTTCATTTCGAAGCCTAAAACAATGGGATTGTTTGGGAAAGGTAGTGACAAACCACCTAAAGAATTGGTAAGTTCACTCGTTGTCACCGACTTTGCTGTCACTTGTAAAATAATAGATATAAACACGTTAAACAAGTTCTTCTGGTGTACAATATAGAAATGTGACTCACCTCAAAAGTAATAATTTTGTGAACTATATGCGATCAGTTAGATCAATGTAACTTGTAAACACTACTCTTTCATAATGTTTTCTTCCAAATATTACTATCAGATTATTCACTTTGTTAATTCCAGGTACAAGAATGGACCCACAAAATAAGAAAAGAGGGCTATAATCTTGACAGACAGATTAAAGGTACAAAAATGGATTATGAATTGTTTTATAATTATATTAATCACAATGAACAAAACATAACTTTTGAGTCAATTCATTGGTTCTGTTTTATTAGTGATGACGGAGTAGATTAGTCTTTTAACTTATTTAGAGCAGAGCAAAACATGAAATTGTGACATGATGGCATGTTCAAAATTGACAGTGACACACATTGACATCAAACAAATTCGTTAGTTTCATAATAATTTTCGGTCTGGCCTGAGGTAGTCGTTAACATATAGAAACAGTGCAATATCTTGTTGAATCTTTCGAATATAACTGTACTAAAGACAACTATTTAATTTGAGAATGACAGCAGTAAAAATACTTCAAGAATGTGTTTTTATGAAGTACCAGCAATTTCAAACGTTAAGGAAACATTATCAACATTGATTTTTCTGTTCCAGCCATTCAGAGGGAAGAGGAAAAAGCTAAAAGGTTGCTGAAGTCATCAGCAAAGAAAAATGAAATTGAATCTTGTAAAATTTTAGCAAAGGAGATCATGAAATCAAGAAAGGTTGTCAACAAACTGTACACATCCAAAGCTCACCTAAACTCAGTCCAGATGAGCATGAAGAATCAACTAGGTATCTTACTTTCGTTCTAGAACATTTTGTTCATCTACTTTAATGATGTTTGGTTTGCTGGTCATGTGACAAGAAGAGTAGTAATTGAAAAGAGTTTATGAATAATCATGTATGACCATTTATTTATAAGGCACGTCTGTCTAAAGTTTCACATGATCAATGAGATAGATAGAAATGGATACATCGATATTTTGTTTAACCAGTATTCTTTCATAAGATATAAAAAGCTGTAACTGAACTTGATTCCTGAATGAAGTAAGATTAAAGTTAAACTATTAAAATATCTATGAAACCACAGCACTACACATGTCAACCACAGGCACGTATATCACTGCTAAATGTTCATATAACACATGCTCTGTAAAATGTCTTGCCTTTTCATTTATAATGTAAGTATTTAATCTGAGGAGTGATTTGAGAACAGCAATATGGTTTCATTGGAGTTGTGATGATGTTTTGTAGTCGCGATACTGTTTTTGACAATTTATATATATATTGATACTTGTTTCTCTCCATAGTACATACTTTAAATTATTAATTTTCACCAGGAGAAATTATATAAACATTTACACTGAAATTTGCTATAAATCAAAATATTTATAGAGAAACAAAAAGATAAACCATGTACACAATCCAAATCAATTTATCATTCTGATGATACTTGATGATTGTGAAATTTCTGTCACCTCTCAGTTTTATAATGTAAATATTTAAGTGTCATATTGCTTTTATAATGGACAACAATTCTCGAATAAAAGTAAACCTACTGTTACCATTTCACAGCGTCACTGCGTCTAGCAGGAGCCCTAGAGAAGAGTACGCAGGTGATGGGCGCCATGCAGCAGCTCGTCAAGGTCCCGGAGATTCATGCAACCATGAGGGAACTCTCCAAGGAAATGATGAAGGTAAAAAAACATGATATATCAACCAATGAAATCTCTGGAGAGTGCTGTTGCGATTTTATTGGTCAATATACCGTTATATTGATACTTACATTTCAAGATTTGATATTTCATAAATTATTGTTACATTTTTACTGCTTTTTTAAAGAATTGATTGTGCATCACAGGTTGTGTTTGTTTTAACAATACAAGAATTGAGTGATGCATGTCCTTTGATGTTACTAAACGATCAAACACGACTCGAGTGTTGACTCACAGCATCAACCTCAGCTATCAACACTAGCAATTTAGTTTTCTGTTTAAAATATAGGAAAAGTATGAATATAAAAATAGAGCCATTGCTCTGTAGCTAATCATGACTATTTTGGGTCAGGGGGTCACCAATTTTACAATTTAGAATCCCCATTGGGCAAGGCGTCTGTAGACAAAATTTCAGCTCCCTAGACCAAGTGGTTCTGGAGAAGAAGATGGACATGCTAAAAGTTTACAGATGGACTGACGCCGGACACCACGGCATGTCATGGGCCCATCGCACCTTTCAGGGCAGATGAACTAAAAATTGTATCTATGTTTAGCATTAATATGATTCATTATATGTTGTATTGAATTGAGAGGAATCTGAAATACCATAATGCATGTGACGTCACAACTTGAGTGCAAATCAAATGCAGCCAGTAGGGCACACTGCACGGGTTGTTGTACTGCGAGTACTCTTGTTAAAATATCAAAATACACAGTAACAATTATGTGGGCAGGCTGGTATCATGGAAGAGATGATGGAGGACGCCCTGGAGATGGGGGACGATGACGAGGAGTTGGATGACGAGGCAGACGAGGAGGTCGACAAGGTGCTCTTCGAACTTACAGCAGGTAAAAATTGCTCATATGAAATTACTTATTATCTTTTAGATATTGAATCTTTTACCTGTAGAATATATATCAGGATTTCTATCTTTATCACCCAAAGTGTGTGCGGTCAAGCACTATCTCTTGAGGAGATATAGATTTGACAGTAGTTTATGCACAATGCCCTGTCAACGTCAACCATATGATATCACAATGTGACATCAAGTAATGACTTACAATGCTAAGATGTCAAAAATCTGATGACATAATAATTCCATGACATCATAAACATGAAAAGCCACAATGTTATGACATCACCACATTAGAAATGTTATGACAGTGATGTGTTCAGAGATTTTACATTAAAGGCAATGAAGAATTATTTTAGATGATTTTAACACTAACTCTCTTGAAGCTTTCCATGGTTGTATACTGTAAAGAAAATATTTAATCGCCAGTTTCTAAAATTTTCGGAGAATTTAACTGCTTCCTCCAATAAAATTTTTAAAAGCAGAAGACAATTTCTCAAGATACCTGTCAGGAGGAGTTCAAAAGATGAATGAAGTAGTTCAAGTAAACATTGAAATTGGATGTTGTATGTAACAGCCGATTAAAAGCTAGAGAAATGCGTAACTCCCATGTGACTTACAGGAAAACTACTCTCTATGTCCGTCTTCCCATATGGGTAATATTAACAGGATCTCACTCATTAGTCCTCCAATAGATCAACCCTCGTTGTAACTTATGTTGATGAGTGGGTGAGATTCTCTATTTAGCCTGTTGTCAATCTTAACAAATCCTGTAAATTGGCTTCTCAGAATGGTATGTCATTATAAGATTCAGCAGCTATAGTGTTGAATGGTTCGGTTGCAGGTGTGATAGGGAAGGCCCCTGCTGCAGTTGATGACTCTCTTCCAACAGCCGAGTTGGAGGGGGCGACGGGGTACACCGCGCCAGAAGAGGAAGACGAGGGAGAAATGGATGAAATGAAAGCGAGGCTTGAAGCTTTGAGGAGTTAGAACAAAACTTGAATCTTAACACTTGCTACTCTTGACATTACATCTAAAGGAACTGCCACAGTGGGGTTGAGAAATAATTTATGGTTCTTTTGACACTAGAGAACTGTTTTACCCTGGTGTGTGTAGGATTGGTAAATGTTGGGAGATATATTTGTATTAGATGAAGCAACTTCCCCCGCAAGCCATAACGCGCATCAGTCTCCATCACAGGCTTATATAAGACTTGCTGCATTTCATGAACTTTTCTGTGCTGGCATAGCAGCATGTTGCCCTGAACTTCATTGTGCTTGCTGCTATGCCAGCACAGAAAGTAAACAAAATGCAGCAAGGCTTATATAGAAAATGATGAAAACTGGCATTATTTATTACTTGCGCGGGAAGCTGTAACAGAGGTGTGACAATCGAAGGATAGTTAAATATTATTAATAATTCTTTATTTTGGAGTCAGTCTTGTTTTCCTATTGATATCAATAAAATCCACATTTCTGGTGTATTTCATAAAAAAAAATATTAGAAATTTCATCTTCAAAGTAAGATAACTTTTAAGTATTAGAGACTTTCAAATTAAACCCCACTGAAGGAAAAATATATATCGCAGGCATGGTATATTATTGTCAAGTTTCTTTGTGGTCACACCTCGTTTTACATACAGTATATACATTGTATGATTACTTCCGTACCAGTTGTAAAAACCAAGACATAATTTTTAAACGCATTAGAAACATGAGTGATCATTCATATCTAAGAAAGAAAATGTGAACTATATTTTATTTGGAACCTAGTCATTATTTAACCATTAACTTTGATGTCGGACAAGTTTTACAAAAGTGTCTCTGAAACATCAGTGGAAAGTCAGTGATTTCTAAACAGGGTTATTTGCTTATGGAAACGTGATCTGACTATCGAATTCAGTAATTAATTTAAATGTTTTTTTATTGTTTAAGTGAGGACAAGCTCATGTCCAGCCATATACAATACCCTAATGTCATTGGAGCTTCTAGTTTTGCTCACTTCACAGACAAACTACTGTATTAAAGGGGCAGTAGCACGTTTTTTTGCTCAAATAAGTTGATGAAATGTATTTGAAAAATAATTTCACTAATAGTAAAAAATCCTTCTCTCTACGGAAAATAAATTTTAAAATGAGTGTACATGTTTCGGTAAAGCCATGGGAATCGTTTTTGTAATAGAAAATAATAAATTGTGTTCACAATAAAATGGCCGCCATGCAATTTTTGCTTTATAAACAACATAGTTTTTACAACTACAGATAATTGGTTTGTGTAATAAGATGCTTTGCCCTCTAACGTTAAGTTAAATGACATAAACTATCATTATAAATGGGAAATTTGAAAAAATAAATTTGGCAAAAAACGTGCTTTAAATCACCCCTATTACAAATTCAACCATGTAGAGCATCCATCTTTCCCCCTTCGACATGACATTCACTGCAAATCTTAAAGCATGTGCACTGTCACAGTGTCTGTTCTTTAAACCAGTGTCCTCACGAGGGAATACTGTATAAAGAGACAATTTAGAATTCAAAGATGATTCGATTTTTCAGCAGTATTTGATGAGCTTGAATGTTTGAGGCTAGTATTTTCAGAACAAAATGCTGGACATTATAAAAAATATATTTTTCATATTCAAAGACGATATGATTTTACAGCAGTATTTGGCAAGCTGGAATGGTTTGGGATATTATTTTCAGAAATGCAATAGTCCAATTGGATAATGCTTTGATAGGGATAATTTGGAGCTTGATAATGAGATGCCTCTAGGTGTTCTATTTTTGGCAACAGAGCAAACCCACTTTCCTGTGGTTGCAGGACATTGTTTGTGTAGTGAGTAAACAAAATGGCTTGGTTTCTATCTATGACTCTGAATTCGAACAAGAATCTGCTGTGAAATTATTATTGCTTTATAAAACCATAAATAACATGCTTTGCAGAAAACTGAATAATCTGTGCTTGTCAAAGGTACAGTAAATTTAGTCAGTGGCCTTAGAAACTTTGAACTTATTCAAATGTGTGTATTTTATTAACCAAAATGAATCATTATTTTATTTGTCGTCAATTTAAATGTAGATTGTTACCATCACCAATTTATAAAATCTTGTTGTTGTAGTAGTGCTGTATCTTATGAGTTTACCGTTTATCATTTATGACATTGTTGATATTTGCATACAGAAAAAACCTGATTCACATTGCTTGTTATTTGTTATGTAATACAGCTTACATATGGCTTAACTCAACCTATTAAATTAGAAGATACTTTAATATGAAATGCACCCATAAGTTGTTCATAGAAATGTTATCACATGGTACATTGACTTCTTTAAGTGATATTTAATTTCTATAATGGAAAATGATAGATTTTATTCTTCTTTCTTCTTTCATATCTTCTTTATGATCATTTTCAATGGAAATACTTTGAACTTGGTCTTTGAGTAGAATCTTTGTCACAGAGGTTAGTTACTAGATACTCTTATCTTCCCCTTTAACCCCTTTACACATGTTTATTTGTTGGTAAAACTGTTAAGGGATCCCTATTGGTTGCAATCAGTTTTGTTGTGATGATTTTCAACTTAGCAGACTGTTATTTCCTTTAGGTAGTCTGTCATCAAGACCCCTTAATTTTCTAAAGTCTAAAATTTAAAAGTCTACAACAAGACTTAGAGAGCTCAGTTCTGAAAATGAATAAATCTCGGAGGCTCATTTTAATTTTCAATTTAATTTTCAATTTAATTTTGAAATTTTACACACACAAAATAATTTCAGAGTCTTAATGTTAGACTTATCTTTCAGCAAACTATAATATATTCCTTCCTGTGATGCACACATATTTCAAATAGAGAGAATGCTGTATCTTTGTCACCCGATAGACTTGTTTTGATTAGATATAAGAGCAGTAATTGCAGATATTCCAGTTGAGGGATATATTGGGAAACCAGGAATACATATGTATTGTAACAGACCTAGTGTGGGAAGATATGACTTGAGTAACTGTGGGGAGATTGTTGTATTTCAAGTTATATTAATGAAATTTTCTTCATCTGTAACTGTCACAAATATTTTGAAATGTTGAAGATAGTAATCACTACACTCGAATGAAGACAATGTAATTCTTTTTCATTCTCAGGAATGATACTAATTTGCTGCTGAATTCATCTTTATTTCTCTATTTCCTTGATTATCAAGTTCTGTAACATGAGTGTCAGTCTTTGGGCGTATCCTTTGTACATCTAAAGATGATGATTTTATTTCCTCGACGTAAATTGTAAAAAGATTCTAACAAATTTAAAATATATGGCAATATATTTATCTTGGGCATTACATACCTGTCCATTCAAAAATAATGTGCCTGTTATTAAATGTAAGAATGAATTTATTTTCATTAATCAACCTCCCAGTAAGTGATGGTTGAAGTTTTTTGGGTTTTTTTCATCACAGATCTTTCCTTTAATGAATATTGATAAATCATTATTATTGTCTTATAGGCACTGTCATTGATCACTTTCGCCTACCATGGTGCAGTACACCTTCCCAAGGATAACTCACACCAGTCTCGATCACGGACTGATAAAAGCCTTGCAGTATTTCCTTAAATTTTCTGTGCTATGATCGCGCAGTGCTGCACCTGAAATGCATAGTGGCCTCTGATTCTCTAGCAGAAATTTTAAGGAAATAGTGCAAGGCTTAAATCAGATAGTGATGGAGACTGGTGCATTGGGAAGTTGGCAAAGGATTTCTGGTTTTGTTGTTATTATTTGTCATTAGTGTGCATACAAAGTTCGTGTATAGTGTTACGTCATTAAAAGACAAAATTACATGTATTGTATTAATGAACGTGTACAGTTTATCTAAATTATTTGGACATACTTAACTCATGTTTTGTGTACATTATGACATCTTAACATTAAACATGACTCAAACATATTTTGATCGTTGTTTGAATTGTAAAGTTTCATTAGATTCTGTTAAAACTTATTTCTTGATCCTGTAAAGTTGTCTTTTATCATGTTGATATTTTAAGATAATATTCTCAATAAAATCGACATTAATCATTCACATCTTTAGTTTTCTTGTTGTTGTTTTCTTGACCGTATGACCATCATTAGGCCTATCATGCCTATCAGGCCTATCAGCGGTGATTCCGGAGTCGTATAATGGTCATACAGTGGCATCCAAAGACATTGGCAACATCATTGTTGGTCGACCCAAGCTGCAACATCCCCAGAGCTCTTTCTCTTTCTCCACTGGTCAATCGCGGCATGATTTCGTACATGTGTGCCATATCATGCAAAGTAGGCACCTTTTATACCCTGTAGAAGCATTCAGTTCATGCAAATGCTGCTTGAATTTTGCTACATGTGAGTGATAATGCGTTTGGGTGATGGACAAACAAATTTAAAGTTTTCATTTTCAAGCGAAAATGTTCACATAAATAATCGTCTGTGTTCCTAAATACTATTAAGTCATTTGACAACTCAGTAAACTCATTTTCACTAAGGTAAATTACGAGAAAAGGTCTTTAATGACTAGAAAAATATATTTCATATTTTCACACTTAAACTTACTCAATAACAGTATTTTCATCGTTTAGGGGTTATAATGTTAAGCATACAACCTTTTTGTCTAGTCACAAACGTAAAAGTTTACTTTCAACTTCTTCTGGACATCTAAATCACATTTATTGGTTACTACCAGCATGGTCGAAAACCGGACAATTTTAAACTTCTCAAACAAGCTGCATTTTGCCACAATATGAATCCATCAGGATTTTTAAACGTGTTATTAGCATAAAGCTACGTTATTCAGCTTTCATTTGAACCATTCATTTCTCAAATATCTTTTATACTTAAAAAGTTATTAAAAAAGAAATTAGGTAACGTTTCTTTTGGCGTTTAGTGTATTTGTATCTCTTTGTGAAATTTTCGGCTTCATTCTGTGTTGACAAAACACAGAGGTTACTCAGTATCCATATACTGGTATTTCTTCTTTACTCAAATTGTTTCTTCGCAAGTTACCTGTTTAAAGGGGCAGTAGCACATTTTATTTTTTCAAATTTCCCTTTTATAATGATAGTTTATGTCATTTATATTAAACTTTAGAGGGTAAAACATCTTATTACACAAACCAATTATCCTTTGTGGTAATAACAGTGTTGTGTATAAAGCAAATATTGCATGGCAACCATTTTATTGTGAACACATTTTATAATTTCGAAATGACAAAAACGATTCCCATGGCTTTACAGAACCATGTACACTCATTTTTAACTTGATTTTGCGAAGAGAGAATGGTGTTTTACTATTGGTGACCTTATTTTTCAAATCCATTTCATCGACTTATTTCAGCGAAAAACGTGCAACTGCCCCTTTAAACCTAATGTTATCCACAATAGAGAATTTTGATTGGTTGCTATCAAATTAGTTGTGCAATCAGTGATGTTGTTTCAAACGGAGTAATCTGTTCCTGTAATCGTTAAGAAGGCTGGAGTTCCTTGCGTCTGTGTGATGCGCACATAATTCTTACGGGCAAAAAGTCAGTCAGACGATGTTGCCAATTTTCCCTTATGATGGATTTTGTAAGAACCAAGAAATATGGCCCAATTGTAACAAGAGGTTATGTGGAAGAAATTACTTGAGTAACCTGGGGAGAGAATGTGTGTTCGCTGGAACTAGGAAACCATCGGTGACTCTGCACTGAATACTCATGTTCCCCAACTGTAAAGATATCAGTGTTTACTACCAGGGATGTAGCTTAGTTGGTAGTGTGTCCGCCCATTGCATCAAAGGCCAGGGTTCGATTCCAGCTATGTCATACTAAAAGATGGGAGTTGTTGCTTCCTTGCTTGGTACTCAGCATTGTAAGGATAGAACAATGCTTGAACTTGTGTTGTTCTGTGGGTGCAGATGCAAAAGGCACAAAAAGAATTTCCAAATTTACATTGTAATGAGAACATTAACGTGTTATCATTAATACTGTTATCATTATCATATAAAGTTGTCATAGCCTTGAAAGCAATCAAAAGAAAAGATTCTTATGGATTTACAACCTCTTTAATGCAGTAAGATGCAATGTTTTGAAGTAGATTGCAATAAAGAAGTTGTCGATGCATAAATCTTGTATTTCCTCATCTTACCAACTGCTTACTTGTCTCTCAAGGTGAATTGATGTGATTTAGGGTTAAATGCCACTTTCAAGAGTATTTCACGGTTGCTTGTATTATTGCAGGGAGAAAGCCTGCAACACCATGTGGCTATGCATTGCAGTGAAACCTGCATGCTGGAACTATGGGTGGTACTGCGCTGATATTCAGTGTAGCATTGCACCCAAACCTTACTACGTGTAGAACAGTTCTCTATGCGTTCTCATGCCCCTAACAGGATTGTCTCAAATATGACATTATACCAGTTCTCTCTTTTCGTGAAATAATAAAACAGACAGATTCAATAATGAATGTGTTTAATGGTGTAATAAATGATTACATGATTGTTTGAGAGATATGTACAGTCAACAAAAACAATGTTTCACATGAATCCAGCTCCATGATTATGATACACTAGTCTGACACTATACACAGCACTTGTCTTGAGAGATGAATGACGAATATGAGTATTTACAGATAAATGAAGACTACTGTATTTCCTCGAATACAACCCGGCTCTCTAATATAACCCGATCCGTGAATACAACCCGGGGAATAGTGAAGTAAATACAACCCAGGACCAGTATTTTCGAAGCTCTCATAGCGTTAAGATAGTCGTATGTGCCATACATTAACATTGACTATCTTAGCACTAAGACAACTTTGAAAATATGGGCCCTGGTCTCGATTATCAATTTAAGGCCTACTGTATTTCCTTGAATCAAACCTGGGCTTCGAAATAAAACTGGGACATAAGGGGGTGATGAACAAAATGGAACCCTGGGGTTGTATTCGAGGATATATGGTAACTTTACAAAACTTACAATTCAAGCATGCATTGCGAGGAATTGAATATTATAACGAATATGAACCTCAGTATGCACATGCTTTACAAAAACATTGCAATAATGTTCAGTTTGGCACCCAGACAGATCAATAACATGATTTATGTAAGCAGAGAATAAAGTAGCTTATCCACAGACAACTCTCACCCATAGAGAGTGAACTTAACCCAGCACATGATGAACTCATAGGCCTTTACTGGCCGGGCGCCGTTCCACAGAACACTTACAATTGATTGTAAGGGTTAATAGATTGGCTGCAATTAATAAGTGACAGATCCAGAGCGGTGGTTCAGAAAATATGTTCATATTAATTTCATGAACCTGAAGGGTGGACCTCCCCTTCAAATAGTCCAACAACTTTAAAGTTTCATGGATCTGCCTGTGTTAATTGTAACTCTTTGTGGAACAAGATAAAGATTTCTTGGTTTCACCTTGTGCGGGAAGACAGGGCTCGACAAATACAGTGGTCAATTGGCAAAAGGCCAGCGGAATTTTAATTTGACCAGTAGTTTTCATTTTCTATTGGCCAGATTTTTTCAGACGTCACCTACATGATTACTGAGCTATTTAGTTAACTTTTAGAGGTAATTTTTTTTTTAATATTGTATATGAGGCCAGTCTGCTAAAATAAAACAACTTTGAATGCTAATTGTTGTTTATATTAGACTAAAATAATATTTGAGAAAATTTACTCAAGGGTAATGATGGTTTTGCTGAACAAGTACATGGGGAAAATTTGAGCCCATGGTCATTTGGCATTATCCTATTGGATGCTATCATTTGGCCACAAGGATTATATTTTGGCAAATAAATATTTGTTGCCACGGGTCAAAAAGGTCAGTAAGCAAACTTTTATTTGTCAAGTCCTGGAAGATATATATGGAAATCCTGAATGTTAACATATCATGGATGTCGTCATGATCTTGCTATAACAAAATAATTCACAATTTGGTAATAGCAGATCTGTTACTCCATGGTTAGGAATTGTAAATATTGCGAGGAAAACATAATTGCAGTAATCATTAATATCCATATGAAAAGATAACAAAGAATGGTAACGTCAAACTTTAAATACAATAACTGAAAAACTGAAGATGGTTACATGCTTGTATTTCAAAATATTAAGATTTCTGTTTATCAGGATTTTAAAACAATTGTTTCAACAATTACCATTCCTCCAGCTAAGGTTATTCATAAGTTGCATAATATTGAAGATGTACCCCAAATGCAGCAGAGACCGTTTATAAGAACATCATAAGAATATATGGAGATTTTACCATATATTATTCAACAAAATATTGCAAATTGTGACTATCCATTCACATAAAATGTAAAACAATTTGCATGAACATAATGACACTATATAACCTTGAATTAAAAGCAGTGGTAATTTGTCGTATCTTGCACCAGTCTCCATCACTGGCTACTTGCCTTGCCGCATAGCAGTAACTTTTCTGTGCCAGTGTTGCAGCATTCCGCAGGCTCCGACAGTTTATCAAATCAAGTCAAATTTTGATACAACAATGATACTCAAATATTGCAAATATGCCACAAATCATTACTACAAAATCAACATAATTTCACAAAGTATATCAAACGATCTTGGAGCACTATAGCGTCATTTAGAAGAAGTCAGACGAACAATCTCGCCCGCTGACAGTGTCATAACCAATTATTATATATATAAATATACAAATTCCCTCTCAATGTAAAATTCCACATGGCATATACTGCACTAATTTCTATCACTGGCTAATTTAAGCCTTGCTGCAATTTGTAACAGCTTATGTCTTAATTGCAGCACTCTCATTGGATATTATAAATAATCTCCAGTTACCTCCCCTGTCCTAGTCAATCACTGTTTCATTGGTATGATTTAAATGGCCATGTCAGCGTAACACATATGCTACAGTGGATCAACTACGACAAGTAGGTCCCAATAATGGTTTTAGTTCTGATTGGAGTTTTGTGATTATTGGACTGTCATTATTGCAGCATGCTGACAGACTAACACAGAAAAGGTGACAAAATGCAGCAAGGTTTAACTTACTATAATCTAGTTATGCCTTGCAGGGGATAGTGTCTCTATCTATCCAAATGATCTCAAAGAACATGTACAAGTATATACAGTACCGTATTTCCTCTAATAGACGCTGGCCTCGATCAGACGCCGGGAGATAAATAATAATAACTCTTTATTGTTCTGAATACAATGTACATATGAAATTCATTTCGTGCATTCCGCACCCGGCAGCCACTGTGCAGCGTTGTTCTGTCCTTATAATGCTGAGTGTCAAGCAAGGCTGCAACAACTCCCATTTTTTAAGGTCTTTTGGTATGACGCGACCGGGAATTGAACCCCATAAGATTAGCAAAGTTTATTTTAAGTGCAATTTATACATGTTTACGTATATGCATCTTAATAATCAATAATGAATAAATATTTACCAAAAAACTTCATATTCAAGAAAGTTTGTCATGATTGCATTCCTACATCTTTATATGTAGGGTGATTTTTATGTCAGAAAATTAATAGACGCTGGTCTCAAATAGACGCTGGTCTCAAATAGACGCTGGGTCTCGAATAGAAGCCGGGGTTGATGGGGGTCTGAAAAAATACAAGCCGGGGGCGTCTTTTAGAGGAAAAACGATATGTTAGTTATAGTATGAATGTTGTACACATCTCCTTACATTGGTTTCTATGTATATATCAACACAAAGTATTAAATGATGTTCACTGAAAGGTCTATAGTTTTCTACTTGAGGGAACACATGGTTGAAACAGGGTGCGATTCCCCAAAACACTTACGGTACAGTTGATGACAACTTCCAAACGCTAGGCATAACTCTTGCCAGTCTGCATTACTGACTGATTTAACCCTTGCGGTATTTCCTTCGCTATGTTGTGTCAAGATAGCGAATCGCTGCACCAGAAATGCATAGCGGGCCTGGATTTCTAAACACAGATTTCTTAAGGAAATACTGCAAGGCCTAAATCAGCCAGTAATGGAGACTGGCAAGAGTTATGACTTGCATTGGGAAGTTGAGTTGATGATGGCATAAGAATCATTTGTTACCCAAGTTAAAAGAATGGGTTACAAATTGTAAGTATACAATGGCTTTGTGGAAGGGGACCCTGGGACCCTGTATGTTACCTATCATGCTAGAAATGTATTTACACAATGTTACATACAAATAATTACTCTTTTCTCAACTCAAATTTGAAAGATTTTCATTTCAGCTCAAATACAATAGCTCATTCTCACTATGAAATAGAACAGATCAAAATATAAGATAAAAAAAACACACTGAGGACAACCCAAATTTTCAATATAAATTAACTATTTTAAAGTTCAAAATTAAATATGATCTATATATCGAATACTGAGGTTGTCCTTGGATTGAGTTTATTTGACAAATGATGATTTGACAATATATACTGGATAAAAATAGTTGGGGACATATGCGAATATTGAATTTTGAAAAATGATCTATTTATTCATTGACAGACTGATCAAATATTTATTTAATATAAAAATCAAATATCCTTAACTTATTTTGTCCAGTATATGACAAAATCAACAAAACAGAAAGAACAATAATATCAATGATAACAAATTATTACCTTAATAAAAATATTACTAAATCCTAAATGGTTATTTTAGCAATTGGGTCATTAAGGAAGGTATGATTTCTAAACATAAACAGGAGCAATCTTACTAATAGCACCAACCCGAACATGGTTTATGGTACAGTCCCTTTCTTAAATGAGTTCACAGTTAATCAAGAATACTTGGATGACTAGCAACAATAACTTACGTCAGCAGGCAAAAATAGCACTTCTAAACTAATAGTTTGCGAGTTGATAAGACATTGCAAAAAGATAAGAGGTAATGCTTGGTTATGAACATGCCCCTACTTCGTCAGGGTATTTGTATCCGCAGGACTCCAACATTCTCCTGATTTACCAACAAGCTCTTACCTCATATCATCGAAGGTTGGTTACTCATTGCTATATATAGTATGTTTGTTGTCAGCCAATGAAATTAGAAATTTGATGAATTCTCATCAGTCTTCTCATTGTCAATGTTGCTTGATTTAAAGTCTGACTTGTCATTTACAAAGCAAAAGTTTGCTATAAAATCAGGGGACTGTTGGAACTTTGCAGATATAAATACATGTCCCCTGAAAGAGCAGGAGGTATCATGATAATAGTGTTAACTTGAGTACAAGGCAGAAATTATAGCAAGCATTGCAATAAAATCATCAAACATGGTGAAATTGTCAATATAAATTCTTCACAGCCACGCGACTACAGAAAATCATAATACAGATCACAAATGAAAGAAAATCTGTCAAGGTCATACGCGCAATAATCATCGTCAAGAGCCCTGTCTTACTAGTGACTGTTATTGTCAAGTCATACAGAAAACATAAAATCATCTTGCTTTTTGAAATAGTTCGAACATAATCATTTTGAAAGAATCATTTGAATACATGACAATTGTCGGTGAAGTATTGCCAATGTAGCTTTGAAAATTGGTCTTGTAAACCTCCAACGTCCCCCACAAGCATAACTGAGTCTTTCAGCCTTGCTGCATATCGTCTACTTTTCTGTACCAGAGATTTCTGATAGCACTACCAAGTCCAGTGCAGCATGCTGCTACGCTGACACTGAAAACCTGACAACATGCAGCAAGGACTTGAATTAGTGAGTTATAGATAATGACGACTGTTATGCCTTGGAAGATAAACCTTACAGCACTATGTTTTGATAAGATAATATACCACATTTAAAAACATTTTAACCTTTTAAACAGGTAAGATACAAACTACAAAAAATATTTCAAGAAGTTGCTAAACCTGGGGTTATGATCTGGGAGGTGAGGTGATTTGGGGTTTAACGCCGAATACACTAACCGCTGCGCTATCCCGCCCCCTATGATTGGGGGACAATAACTCTTGAACTGATGGTACTGGGAAATTGTATGATAGCCTATCTTAGCAAAGAGCCAGTCCCAAAATATTTCCTTCGTTAACGAGTTGTGATTGCTGTCTATGGTCCACTCAGAATAATAATTCAGCAGCTTAGGTGGTTAAAAGAACTGCAAGAAGATTTCCAAGCGATCGGGTGAATATTTTGAAATTTGAAATGGAGGTCTTGACATGAGAGGCAAAAATAGATCTTCTGAGAGAAGAAAATGGACATAAAAAACTACAGTCCCTCCAGAAGTTTGTTTAAGAACAAACACAGATGCTTCTGGATTTCTACATTGTTTTGAATCTCTAAATAATAACAAGTTATTGTGGGAGGAGATCTGAAAAAGATCAACGAATACTTGGCACCTCCTTCTTCAAGCAAGATGAGAAGGTGTAATACACTAGTTGCAGATTTCACGGGACACAAGAAGGTTCACAGCTGGCCATGAGGAAAATCTTTGAGAAAACTTAGTTAAAAGAAATTGTAATAAGGCTTGAAACATACCAGTATTGTATCTTTTTTTTAAGGAAAATAAAACAGAACAACTGGACGCAATTTGCGTCTACAACTTCTTCTTCATGCATTTTGTACGGAGTGCATTGGTAAGCCTTCGGAAAAGGAAACTGTTATTTGGTTTGAAATATATCATTACATATTATTATATTTAGTTTATGTTTCTGGAAGGTAAGTTTGATAGAACATATGGAATCAGTTTACATTCATGTGTTCAAACCTTTTGTACAGCATGTCTGGACAAGTTTGGGGAATTGTTATACAATATGTTTCCACACTATTTATCTTATTTGTATTGAAGGCCAGCTTGGCTTTGAGGACCATTTTGCCTTACACATCATACTGGAAAAGGATTTCAAGGATAACCTCTGGAGTATCCAATCTGCACCAATGAATTTAATGACACAACAACTTTCCCTCTGTCTGTACACAACATCCAAGGAAATTGTTATGAAATATTTCAGTAAAATTTATTTCTTGTCAAGGGAAAAGAAATTGTAATAAGGCTTGAAACATACCAGTATTGTATTTTTTATTTTTTTTAAAGGAAAATCAAACAGAACAACTGGACACAATTTGCGCCTACAACTTCTTCTGTCATGCATTTTGCACCAAGTGCATTGGTAAGCCTTCGGAAAAGGAAACTGTTATTTGGTTTTAAATATATCATTACATATTATTATATTCAGTTTATGTTTCTGGAAGGTAAGTTTGATAGAACATCTGGAAACAGTTTACATTCATGTGTTCAAACCTTTTGTACAGCATGTCTGGACAGGTTTGGGGAATTGTTATACAAAATGTTTCCACACTATTTATCTTATTTGTATTGAAGGCCAGGTTGGCTTTGAGGACCATTTTGCCTTACACATCATACTGGAAAAGGATTTCAAGGATAACCTCTTGAGTATCCAATCTGCACCAGTGAGTTTAATGACACAACAACTTTCCCTCTGTCTGTACACAACATCCAAGGAAATTGTTATGAAATATTTCAGTAAAATTTATTACTGTCAAGGGAACTAGGTACCACATGAAATGGACATCATCAGCCCAGCAGAGTGGTTAAATAATCCTCAAGAAGATTGCTAGACAAACTTTTTGAAAAATGAAATGAGGTGTTGATGTCAGAGGCAAAAACAGTTAATTTGCTGAGAAAAAAAGAAAAGAAAAAAATGGACAATGACAACTACATTTGCTCCAGAAGTGCCAAACCTCATGTTTCTGCGATTCATATTTGTGCAATGGATTTTATATATGATAGAAAGTGGAACTTGCAAGTGTCTGTTGTGAGAAATGTTAGGAACGGAACAAACGTCCTTCAACTCAAAGCAAACTGAAAGAAGGTGGAATAAATGAGTCCCAGTCTACAAGTTGCAAAAGAAGAACAATAAGACAAATGGCAGTGAGATAAAAGGCTTTGACCAGCATTAGTCAAAAGAAATTGCAATAAGGTCTGACATATTACAGTATTAAAAGTACGTCTTATTTTCATTTTTAAAGGTGAATCGGACAGAACTGGACGCAATTTCACCAACATCTGGACAGTTGGAGAAAACCTTGTTTTCCGTGCATCATAAATTATTGTAAGTTTGTTTATTCTGAGTTTTTAAAAGGTAAATCAGACAGAACAACGGGACACAATTTGTGCCACATCTTCTCCTATCTTGTCTTCACGCCTTCTGCACAAGGTGTCTGGACATGCCCTCGTAAAAGAAAAATGTTATTTATGCTTTATTTTGCGTTTTTTTTAAGGTAAATCAGACAGAACAAGTCCTGTGAAGTCTTCATGCCTTCTGTACAAAGTGAAAGCGAAACCATGGTTTCCGTGCATTATAAACAAGAAAAAAGTGAGCATGGCTCACATATCCCCGCCACCGAGCATTATAGATGTCAAGGCAACTATGTTTAAAAAACAGATTCAGCATCATAATATTGTCCAAAATATTTCATTCACCCAGATGGAAAAACATGGTTAACAGCTGTACAAAGTTTGGTTGATGTACCTTTGATTGTTTTTGAGAAAAATGACCGGATGGATGGACGGACGGACTGACGGATGGAATGACCGCTATATACCCCCGCTTACTTCGTAGCAGGGGTATAATTATTGTATGTTTGTTTATTTTTCTTAGTTAGTTTGATAGAATAACTGGACACAATTTACGCCAACATCTTCTGCTGTCACGTCTTCATGCATTATTTATGAAGTATCTGGACATAGTAAAAGCCATATCCATATCATTATATACACGCTAAAAGTGTAGCTGCTCCAAATTTACTTCTGTCATGTATTCATGCCTTTTGTACAGAGTGTCTGGTCCTCCCTTTGGAAAAGTAAGTGCTATTTGGTATGTTTCAGCACTTTTTACTTTATTTGTGTTTTAAGGTCAGTTTGGCTTTGAAGAGGATCTGCTGAAACATCATACTGCAAAAGGATGTCAAGGACAACCTCTGGTATATCCAATCTGTCAGGAGGAGTTTGATGACACAACAAACTTCCCTCTGTCTGGAGACCTTATACACTGTGACTTTAAGGACAACCTCTGGAATATCCAATCCGTGGAAACAAATTTGTAGACAATAAACCTCCTTCTGTCTGAAGACCATATACACTGTGATTTCAAGAACAACCTCTGGAACATCCAATCTGTGAGGACAAATTTGATGACACAAAAAATGTTCTTCTGTCTGGAGACCATATACACTGTGACTTTAAGAAAAACCTCTAGAATATCCAATCTGTAAGGAAAACTTTGATGACACAACAAATTTCCCTCTGCCTGAAGACCATATACAGTGTGATTTCAAGAACAACCTCTGGAATATCCAATCTGTAGGGAAAAATTTGATGCCGCCAATCACACCGTGGATAAACGTGGTTTAGACAACTCTGATTTCAAGGACAACAACAAACTTCCCTCTGTCTGAAGACTATATACACAGTGATTTCAAGGACAACCTCTGAAATATCCACTATGCACAAACGAATACGATGACACATCAAAATACTCGCCTGTCGGTAGATCTTTTGTACGCAATATAATGAACATCTTGAGGAAAGCGTTTGATATGATATATTTCTGTATTGTTTATTTCTCTGTTCTTGTCAAGGTAACTATATATAATATGAAATGGACAACATCGGGTGAGATGAGGTGAGTTTGGGTTTAAGGCCACTTTCAAGAGTATTTCACTCAAGAGTATATCGCGGCTGCTAGTATTATGGCAGGGAGAAAGCCCGCAATGCCATGTGGCTATGCATTGCAGTGAAACCTGTGAGCATCAGCTGGAACTAGCGAACCATGGGTGGTACTGCACTGAAATTCAGTGTAGTATTGCACCCAAACTTACTGCGTGTAGAACAGTTCCTACTGCAGACAAGTTGCCATGCCCCTGGCACGATTCGAACCTGGGACTTCTCGATCTGAAGCCAAACGCGATAACCACTGCGCTATCCCGCCCCAGACAACATCAGCCCAGTCAACGACACACTGAACAAGTGATATGAAAGACACATTTCTAGAGCGTCCTGTATGTGAATCAATCTTCTTAATCCACCTCCTGACCTTATTTCTCTTGGGGACTTCAGACCGATACAACAAAGTACCAGAGTTTTCTCTCCTCTCACATTTTGTAAAGAATGTATAAGGTATCAATTGGAAAGAAGATTAAGGTGTAATATATTTACACTATTTTATATTCATACTTGCAAGTTTGGCTTGATAGAATATGAAAGGATACAATTTGATGTTGACCAAACTAGCCAGCCCAAGATTTAATGTTAATCAATCTCTTTTGGAATTCAAACAGACAGACAAAATTACAAGGTTTCTCTCCCCTATCACCTTTTGAAAGAAGAGGTAATGCATCTTTTGGAAAAGGATATTGTTATGCTGTGATGTATTACACTGTTAGTATTTTATTTTAATTTTCATCAGTTTGGCTTGATAGAACATTGCAGGTGACAAAGGTAACAATAGTCACTGTTTGAACAAGTGTTTGCCACTAACATGGCAATGTCCCCCGCCGTTAACATTGAGTTTAGTAAGCCACATCATTTGGTCAAGTGTCTTAGTCACCTTGAAAATAAGGTCAAGGTCACCAAAATCAACTGGTGTCTGCGTCATCCCCCAATGTAGACTGACACCAACTTTGACAACTTTTGGTGCTTGGGTTCATGAGATATTGCGTTAACAAAAGTTTGAAAAGTGGTCGAAGCAACGTGGTGACCTTGAAAATAAGGTAAAGGTCATCTAAATCGACTGGTGTCTGCGTAAACCGCCAATATAGGCTGTCAGAAAATATTAAGACACTAGAATAGCGTTTGCGGGACACCGCAAAAGCAGAGCAGCTCCGAAACTTTGGGTCTCGCCTTTCCCTGTTCCGCCTTCTCCTCAACATAAATAAAAAGGGAATTTCTTTTGACAATTTTTTTTCATTATTCAAGTTATTCTAACAAGTTGAATCATCACTGGGGTCACTTTTTACAACTTTGTTCTTAAAACCTATTTCTGGATCTTGGATCAACAGATTAACACGGCCTTAACCAATATCTCATGACCTTGAACTTTGACCTTCAAGGTCACACCATCAATGAATTCTTTTCATTGTGTATAACAATCAGGCAATGACTCAAAGTGTTCATTGTTAGCATAAGGCATATTCACAATAGCACGCTTAATTTGTGAACTTGCTGTGACCTTAACCTTTGAAAGATTTTAGCAAAAACGTTTTCAAATCTTGGTCTTTCTCCAAAGTTGATATCTACCAAGTAAGGGTCTGATAGCACAGAAGTTGTTGAAGTTATCGCGTTTACAAGGATTTTGGTAGTGATTTCAGAACTCATGACCTTGACCTTTGACCTTGAATGTGAACATGTCAAAATCATTCCTGAGATTTATAAGAAAGAAGCTACATATATGAGATGTTGATACCTTCATGGAAAAAAGTTATTTAGTGATTTCAGAACTGGTGACCTTGACCCTATCTCGTGACCTTGACCTTTAAAATTCAAGGTCACACAATCAGTGATCACTTTTCATTGTGTATAACAATCATGTAATGATTCAAAGTGATAATAGTTGAAATAAGACATTTCGCAAAAGCATGTTTAAGTCTTGCCCTCGCTGTGACCTTGACCTTTGACGGATGTTAACGAAAACCTTATCAAATCTTGGCCTTTATCCATAGTTGATATACACAAAATAAGAGTCTGATAGCACAAATATTTTTCAAGTTATCATGTTTACAAGGATTTCTTTAGCGATTTCAGAACTTGTGACCTTGACCTTTGACCTTGAATGTGAAGATGTCAAAATCATCCACCAGGTTTATAAGAAAGAAGCTATGTATATGAGGTGTTAATACCTTCTTGGGAAAAGGTTATTTAGTAATTTCAGAACTGGTGACCTTGACCATATTTCGTGACCTTGACATTTTAAATTCAAGGTCACACAATCAGTGATCACTTTTCATTGTGTATAACAATCATGTAATGATTAAAAGTGTTAATAGTTGAAATAAGACATTTTCGCAAAAGCATGCTTAAGTTGTGCCCTCGCTGTGACCTTGACCTTTGATGGATGTTAGCGAAAACCTTTTCAAATCTTGGCCTTTCTCCATAGTTGATGTACACCAAATAAGAGCCTGATAGTACAAATATTTTTCAAGTTATTGTGTTTACAAGGATTTTTTTAGCGATTTCAGAACTCGTGACCTTGACCTTTGACCTTAAAAATAAACATGTCAAAAAAATTCCCCAGGGGCATAAGTAAGAAGTTATGTGTATGAGTTCTCAAAACCTTTTAGGAGAAAAGTTATAGCGAATACGAAACGCGCGTGCGGCGGCGGCGGCGGCGGCGGCGACGGAAACTGCACAAAAACTGATAGCAGCTCCGACTAAGTCGGAGCTGCTAATTATATCTAACTGGTCATGAGATATCACGTTAACAAGAGACAATAAAGTGGCCGAAGTGTCGTGGTGACCTTGAGAAATATGGTGTGATGTATTACACTATTAGTATTTTATTTTTATTTTTATCAGTTTGGCTTGATAGAACAGTGCAGGTCACAAAGGTAACAATGTTCACTGATTAAAGGACATCTTCTCCCAACATCTGTGTTGAGCACCTCAAGCAGATCAACAGACTTCCTCCACTCACCAGTCAAATGAAAGGAAATTATTATATTGTTTTACGTATTATATTTTTATAACTGGAGAATAGTTTGACAACCAAAGCTGAGACTAAGATAAGTGAGACTTCAGCACCATGAAGAACGACTTTTTAGAATGCCCTGTCTGTTTTGAAGAATTCAACCAGAAAGAAAGACGCCATTGTGACTGCCATGTTTGCAGACACTCTACAGATAACAGAAGAGCATCAAACATGACAATTTGCAAGGAAAAACATATCAATAGACAATTTTGATAATCATAACGATACCAGGATAAATCTTGGGTGGAAGATCCCATAGAAAGATAGATTTCCCTCTTTAGGCATATGTGTAATCAGGATGCAAGATTTAAAATACGTCTAAGAATGTCTACTCTGAATAGTCTGCGTCGAACATTATGACCAGACGGACAGACTTCCTCAACTTATCAGTCAATGGAAAGGAAAATTTTCATATTTTTTAAAAAATATAAATTTGAGAACAACTGGATAACCAAAGCTGAGACTACAGTACGCTGGACTTCAGCAACATGAAGGACAAATTCTTGGAATGTCCGGTCTGTGTTGAAATCTATCAGAAGATTGATGTTTGTTATACGATATAATACATTAAAATATTATATTGTTTAACATATTTGAAAAATATTTTTTCATAAATATGAGAACAACTGGATAACCAAAGCTGAGACTACAGTACGCTGGACTTCAGCGACATGAAGGACGAATTCTTGGAATGTCCGATCTGTGTTGAAATCTATCAGAAGATTGATGTTTGTTATACGATATAATACATTAAAATATCATATTGTTTTACATATTTGAAAAATATTTTTTCATAAATATGAGAACAACTGGATAACCAAAGCTTAGACTACAGTACGCTGGACTTCAGCGACATGAAGGACGAATTCTTGGAATGTCCGATCTGTGTTGAAATCTATCAGAAGATTGATGTTTGTTATACGATATAATACATTAAAATATTATATTGTTTTACATATTTGAAAAATATTTTTTCATAAATATGAGAACAACTGGATAACCAAAGCTTAGACTACAGTACGCTGGACTTCAGCGACATGAAGGACGAATTCTTGGAATGTCCGATCTGTGTTGAAATCTATCAGAAGATTGATGTTTGTTATACGATATAATACATTAAAATATTATATTGTTTTACATATTTGAAAAATATTTTTTCATAAATATGAGAACAACTGGATAACCAAAGCTTAGACTACAGTACGCTGGACTTCAGCGACATGAAGGACGAATTCTTGGAATGTCCAATCTGTGTTGAAATCTATCAGAAGATTGATGTTTGTTATACGATATAATATATTAAAATATCATATTGTTTTACATATTTGAAAAATATTTTTTCATAAATATGAGAACAACTGGATAACCAAAGCTGAGACTACAATACGCTGACTTCAGCGACATGAAAGACGAGTTTTTAGAGTGCCCAATCTGTGTTGAAATCTATCAGAAGATTGATGTTTGTTATACGATATAATACATTAAAATATCATATTGTTTTACATATTTGAAAAATATTTTTTCATAAATATGAGAACAACTGGATAACCAAAGCTGAGACTACAATACGCTGACTTCAGCGACATGAAAGACGAGTTTTTAGAGTGCCCAATCTGTGTTGAAATCTATCAGAAGATTGATGTTTGTTATTTGATATAATACATTAAAATATCATATTGTTTTACATATTTGAAAAATATTTTTTCATAAATATGAGAACAACTGGATAACCAAAGCTGAGACTACAATACGCTGACTTCAGCGACATGAAAGACGAGTTTTTAGAGTGCCCAATCTGTGTTGAAATCTATCAGAAGATTGATGTTTGTTATACGATATAATACATTAAAATATCATATCGTTTTACATATTTGAAAAATATTTTTTCATAAATATGAGAACAACTGGATAACCAAAGCTGAGACTACAAAACGCTGACTTCAGCGACATGAAAGACGAGTTTTTAGAGTGCCCAATCTGTGTTGAGTTTTATCAGAAACACTGACGTTCTCCTACAGAAACAAATTTCAGTCAACAATACAATCATTTCTTATACTGATCAAACTAGAAATGCCGTTCCAAGATTGAATGTGAATCAATTTTCAACAACTAAATTTTTAAATATTGTATAATACAATAAAATATCATATCGTTTTACATATTTGAGAAATTGTTTTTTTAAAATTTAAGAAGAATTAGGAAACCAATGCTGAGACTACAATACGCTGACTTCAGCGTCATACAAAATGAATTTTTGGAGTGCCCGATCTGTGTTGAGTTTTATCAGAAACACTGACGTTCTCCTACAGAAAAAGATTTCAGTCAACAATACAATCATATCTAATACTGACCAATCTAGAAATGCCGCTCCAAGATTTATTGTGAATCAATTTTCTTAATCAAACTCTTTCTTTTCGGGAATTCAGACAGACAGACAACATCGCTTTTTGGAAAGAAGAGTATAATGCATGCTTTGGGAAAGGATGTGTGTAATATATTGTACAAATTTATTTTAATTTTTATCAGTTTGGCTTGATAGAACATTGCAGGTGACAAAGGTAACAATGTTCACTGATTGAACAAGACATGAGAGATTCAAGGACATCTTCTCCCAACATCTTGTGTTGAGCACCTCAAGCAGATCAACAGAATTCCTCGACTCAGTCTGATTAAAATCGACCTTGTTCCGAGGAATAAAATTTGCAAAATTTTGCATCTGCCGGGATACGAACAGGTTCTGTAGATTCCTCGCCACAAGGTCTGAGAACACCCCGTATAGGCGTGTGTTCAGAACCAGTTTAGCGCAGCCAAAACCCAGTCAAATAGCTGACCAATCACATCATAGTATTTAAACGGTTGCGGTTTTGAAAGCATTCGGAACAGACAAAAGGATAGCTGTTTGGAGTTATCTGCCCCTAGTTTCTCGCACCGAAAGCATTTGTTGGGCATCTTTTGATTGGCTAGCTGAATTGCGCCCGAACACGCTAGTGTACGGGGTGCTTTCAGACGGTTTGGCGTGGAAAACCACGAACGAGTTCGTATCCCGGTAGATGCACTATTTTGCATTTTTTATTCCACGGAAAACCGTCGATTTTAATCAGACTGTCCTCGACTCACCAGTCAAAGGAAAGGGAATTATTATATTCTTTTACGTATTATATTTTTATAAACTGGAGAATAGTTTGACAACCAAAGCTGAGACTAAGATAAGCGCGACTTCAGCACCATGAAAAACGACTTTTTAGAATGCCCTGTCTGTTTTGAAGAATTCAACCAGAAAGAAAGATGCCATTGTGACTGCCATGTTTGCAGACACTCTACAGATAACAGAAGAGCATCAAACATGACAATTTGCAAGGAAAAACATATCAATAGACAATTTTGATAATCATAACGATACCAGGATAAATCTTGGGTGGAAGATCCAATAGAAAGAGAGATTTCCCTCTTTAGGCATATGTGTAATCAGGATGCAAGATTTAAAATACGTCTAAGAATGTCTTCTCTGAATAGTATCGCCTATATAAAATAATGCATTTTTACTTGAAATTATAACAAATGCATATGGATATAAAATGTTCATGAATTGTGAACAGTGCAATAATAATGTAAACTATTGATGAAAAATGATGCTGTAATGTGAAATATTTATTAATATATAAAGTGTGTGATTCAATGTTTTATAATAGTATGAATGTCGTTCACTAGTAAGAAAAATCTCTCCTCCCATGTAATGTACATTCTCTACGTTCTTGTACAATGACTCACAAGCCTCCTACGTGAAACAGAAGGGGAGGGATAACCATATAAGAGTATCAGTCGGAAGACGAGAAAGCCAGAAATATAATCCTGGCGTCATGTACAGGTAAACCAATGAAACATTCTAGAAGACGAATTCAGAGTATAGTAGACTATATAAACGGGAGCCACGGATTCTCGAGAGAAAAGCGGCCTCGGGATTGTGTTGGCCGGAGATCCCCGTACTTTTGTACTGAAATGATCAAGTATAAACCATGGATGTGAGAGACCCTCGGTGTTCTGTCTTCTTTGAATAACTCAATCGCCAGAGCTACATCCCCAGCTAAAGGCAGTAAAAGCTAAAGGCGATATGGTGGAGACGCTCCGGGATTCCACAAGATTCCTCAAATTGGATATGGATTCTCATTCAGGAACAGGAAATTGTGATTACCGTTATTAGAAATATGGGGTACACGATTCTAGATGGCGCTCACATCAACACCCTTAAATGTGCCAGCAGACATTTTAACACCTGAGGCCTCTAGCAACGAATTTCAGGAAATAGAAGATGAAAATGTTTTAAGACAGTTTGAGTTAGAAGAAAATGATTTAAGAACGAGAAGTGCAATCTTTGATTCGAATTTAGAAGATGACCCTAGAAATGATGAGCATTTAATACATAGATTGAGAACTTTCAGAATGCCTGATTTTGGTATGAATTTGGACGTTTTTAATGATAAGGACAATTTAGATGCTAGAGTTTGGGTACTACGTTTTAATGGGTATGCAAATCTAAAACTATGGTCAGAGCAGGAGAAAATCTCTACTTTTCCTCTCTCTTAGAGGAGGAGCAGCTGAGTGGTTCTACCACAATGATTTGAGTAGAGCCGCTGGCTTTAGCCAAATAGAAGAAGCATTCTTATCGAGATATAGCCATGACAAGAATAGATTTACCTTGCTAGAAAAATTAAATCAGAGAAAATTAGCTGATGGCGAGGATGTTGAAAGGTACATTTCCGACATTCTCAGCTACGCAGCTAGCCTCAAATTCTCCGATGGAGACACCAGAGACGCGCTCATCAGAGGTCTCTGTGAATCCGTCAAGATATCGATGCTTTTTAAAGAGCCAGATACCTTACGGGACACTCTGAAATACATACGCCTCGCCAGCAAACTGAGACCAGGCAGGTCAGAAGATATGGCCAGTGCTATAACTCGTCTCACAGAGAGAGTTGCTGACATGCAAGCCTAACTAGCCAGGTCAGTGCGTGCTATGCAGGTGCTGCGAAGCCCTGGGTTCAGCCAAAATAGCGGAGCACCTCCGTCCACTGCCCAAAGAACCACTCGTTCACGGGAGCAGTTTAGACAGTGCTACAAGTGCGGGTATCAAATAGTATGAATGTCGTTCACTAGTAAGAAAAAGCTCTCCTCCCATGTAATGTACATTCTCTACGTTCTTGTACAATGACACACAAGCCTCCTACGTGAAACAGAAGGGGAGGGATAACCATATAAGAGTATCAGTCGGAAGACGAGAAAGCCAGAAATATACTCCTGGCGTCATGTACAGGTAAACCAATGAAACATTCTAGAAGAGGAATTCCGAGTATAGTAGACTATATAAACGGGAGCCACGGATTCTCGAGAGAAAAGCGGCCTCGGGATTGTGTTGGCCGGAGATCCCCGTACTTTTGTACTGAAATGATCAAGTATAAACCACTAGCGGATCCAGGGGGGGGGGGGGGGGGGGGGTCCAGGGGGTCCGGACCTCCCCCTTTTCAAATCCATATATAAGATTTGGGTCTTGGATCCCCCCCCCCCCCCCCCCACCACTGAGTGTGAAAACAATTTTTTGGGACCCCCCCCTTTCAAAAATCCTGAATCCGCCCTTGTAAACCATGGATGTGAGAGACCCTCTGTGTTCTGTCTTCTTTGAATAACTCAATCGCCAGAGCTACATCCCCAGCTAAAGGCAATAAAAGCTAAAGGCGATATGGTGGAGACGCTCCTGGATTCCACAAGATTCCTCAAATTGGATATGGATTCTCATTCAGGAACAGGAAATTGTGATTACCGTTATTAGAAATATGGGGTACACGATTCTAGATGGCGTTCACATCAACACCCTTAAATGTGCCAGCAGACATTTTAACACCTGAGGCCTCTAGCAACGAATTTCAGGAAAAAGAAGATGAAAATGTTTTAAGACAGTTTGAGTTAGAAGAAAATGATTTAAGAACGAGAAGTGCAATCTTTGATTCGAATTTAGAAGATGACCCTAGAAATGATGAGCATTTAATACATAGATCGAGAACTTTCAGAATGCCTGATTTTGGTATGAATTTGGACGTTTTTAATGATAAGGACAATTTAGATGCTAGAGTTTGGGTACTACGTTTTAATGGGTATGCAAATCTAAAACTATGGACAGAGCAGGAGAAGATATCTACCTTTCCTCTCTTTCTTAGAGGAGGAGCAGCTGAGTGGTTCTACCACAATGATCTGAGTAGAGCCGCTCGCTTTAGCCAAATAGAAGAAGCATTCTTATCGAGATATAGCCATGACAAGAATAGATTTACCTTGCTAGAAAAATTAAATCAGAGAAAATTAGCTGATGGCGAGGATGTTGAAAGGTACATTTCCGACATTCTCAGCTACGCAGCTAGCCTCAAATTCTCCGATGGAGACACCAGAGACGCGCTCATCAGAGGTCTCTGTGAATCCGTTAAGATATCGGTGCTTTTTAAAGAGCCAGATACCTTATGGGACACTCTGAAATACAAACGCCTCACCAGCGAACTGAGACCACGCAGGTCAGAAGATATGGCCAGTGCTATAACTCGTCTCACAGAGAGAGTTGCTGACATGCAAGCCTCACTAGCCAGGTCAGTGAGTGCTATGCAGGTGCCGCGAAGCCCTGCGTTCAACCAAAATTGCAGAGCAACTCCGTCCACTGCCCAAAGAACCACTCGTTCACGGGAGCAGTTTAGACAGTGCTACAAGTGCGGGTATCAAATAGTATGAATGTCGTTCACTAGTAAGAAAAAGCTATCCTCCCATGTAATGTACATTCTCTACGTTCTTGTACACTGACTCACAAGCCTCCTACGTGAAACAGAAGGGGAGGGATAACCATATAAGAGTATCGGTCGGAAGACGAGTGAGTGAGTGAGTGAGTTATTGTTTAACGCCGCTTCGGCAGTATTGCAGCCATTTCGGAAGACGAGAAAGCCAGAAATATACGCCTGGCGTCATGTACAGGTAAACCAATGAAACATTCTAGAAGACTATTCCGAGTATAGTAGACTATATAAACGGGAGCCACGGATTCTCGAGAGAAAAGCGGCCTCGGGATTGTGTTGGCCGGAGATCCCCGTACTTTTGTACTGAAATGATCAAGTATAAACCATGGATGTGAGAGACCCTCTGTGTTCTGTCTTCTTTGAATAACTCAATCGCCAGAGCTACATCCCCAGCTAAAGGCAAAAAAAAATAAAGGCGATAAAAGTCTACGTCGAACATTATGACCAGACGGACAGACTTCCTGAACTTATCAGTCAATCGAAAGGGATATTTTCATATTTTTTTTAAAAATATAAATTTTAGAACAACTGGATAACAAAAGCTGAGACTACAGTACGCTGGACTTCAGCGACATGAAGGACGAATTCTTGGAATGTCCGATCTGTGTTGAAATCTATCAGAAGATTGATGTTTGTTATACGATATAATACATTAAAATATTATATTGTTTTACATATTTGAAAAATATTTCTTCATAAATATGAGAACAACTGGATAACCAAAGCTGAGACAACAGTACGCTGGACTTCAGCGACATGAAGGACAAATTCTTGGAATGTCCGATCTGTGTTGAAATCTATCAGAAGATTGATGTTTGTTATACGATATAATACATTAAAATATTATATTGTTTTACATATTTGAAAAATATTTTTTCATAAATATGAGAACAACTGGATAACCAAAGCTGAGACTACAGTACGCTGGACTTCAGCGACATGAAGGACGAATTCTTGGAATATCCGATCTGTGTTGAAATCTATCAGAAGATTGATGTTTGTTATACGATATAATACATTAAAATATCATATTTATTTACATATTTGAAAAATATTTTTTCATAAATATGAGAACAACTGGATAACCAAAGCTGAGACTACAATACGCTGACTTCAGCGACATGAAAGACGAGTTTTTAGAGTGCCCAATCTGTGTTGAGTTTTATCAGAAACACTGACGTTCTCCTACAGAAACAAATTTCAACAATACAATCATATCTAATACTGACCAATCTAGAAATGTCGGTCCAAGATTTATTGTGAATCAATTTTCAAAAATTAAATTTTTAAATATTGTATAATACAATAAAATATCATATCATTTTACATATTTGAGAAATTGTTTTTTTTTAATTTAAGAAGAACTGGGAAACCAATGCTGAGACTACAATACGCTGACTTCAGCATCATAGAAAATGAATTTTTGGAGTGCCCGATCTGTGTTGAGTTTTATCAGAAACACTGACGTTCTCCTACAGAAAAAAATTTCAGTCAACAATACAATCATATCTAATACTGACCAATCTAGAAATGTCGGTCCAAGATTTATTGTGAATCAATTTTCAAAAATTAAATTTTTAAATATTGTATAATACAATAAAATATCATATCATTTTACATATTTGAGAAATTGTTTTTTTTTAATTTAAGAAGAACTGGGAAACCAATGCTGAGACTACAATACGCTGACTTCAGCATCATAGAAAATGAATTTTTGGAGTGCCCGATCTGTGTTGAGTTTTATCAGAAACACTGACGTTCTCCTACAGAAAAAGATTTCAGTCAACAATACAATCATATCTAATGCTGAAATGCCGCTCCAAGATTTATTGTGAATCAATTTTCTTAATTAAACTCTTTCTTTTCGGGAATTCAGACAGACAGACAACATCGCTTTTTGGAAAGAATGGTATAATGCATGCTTTGGGAAAGGATGTGTGTAATATATTGTACAAATTTATTTTAATTTTTATCAGTTTGGCTTGATAGAACATTGCTGATCACAAAGGAAACAATGTTCACTGATTAAAGGACATCTTCTCCCAACATCTGTGTTGAGCACCTCAAGCAGATCAACAGACTTCCTCCACTCACCAGTCAAAGGAAAGGGAATTATTCTTTTACCTATTATATTTTCATAAATTGGAGAATAACTTGACAACCAAAGCTGAGACTAAGATAAGTGAGACTTCAGCACCATGAAGAACGATTTTTAGAATGCCCTGTCTGTTTTGAAGAATTCAACCAGAAAGAAAGACGCCATTGTGACTGCCATGTTTGCAGACACTCTACAGATAACAGAAAGAGCGTCAAACATGACAATTTGCAAGGAAAAACATATCAATAGACAATTTTGATAATCATAACGATACCAGGATAAATCTTGGGTGGAAGATCCAATAGAAAGAGACATTTCCCTCTTTAGGCATTTGTGTAATCAGGATGCAAGATTTAAAATACGTCTAAGAATGTCTTCTCTGAATAGTATCGCCTATATAAAATAATGCATTTTTACTTGAAATTATAACAAATGCATAAGGATATAAAATGTTCATGAATTGTGAACAGTGCAATAATAATGTAAACTATTGATGAAAAATGATGCCGTAATGTGAAATATTTATTAATATATAATTTGTGTGATTCAATGTTTTATAATAGTATGAATGTCGTTCACTAGTAAGAAAAAGCTCACCTCCCATGTAATGTACATTCTCTACGTTCTTGTACAATGACTCACAAGCCTCCTACGTGAAACAGAAGGGGAGGGATAACCATATAAGAGTATCAGTCGGAAGACGAAAAAGCCAGAAATATACTCCTGGCGTCATGTACAGGTAAACCAATGAAACATTCTAGAAGACAAATTCCGAGTATAGTAGACTATATAAAAAGGAGCCACGGATTCTCGAGAGAAAAGCGGCCTCGGGATTGTGTTGGCCGGAGATCCCCGTACTTTTGTACTGAAATGATCAAGTATAAACCATGGATGTGAGAGACCCTCTGTGTTCTGTCTTCTTTGAATAACTCAATCGCCAGAGCTACATCCCCAGCTAAAGGCAATAAAAGCTAAAGGCGATATGGTGGAGACGCTCCGGGATTCCACAAGATTCCTCAAATTGGATATGGATTCTCATTCAGGAACAGGAAATTGTGAGTACCGTTATTAGAAATATGGGGTACACGATTCTAGATGGCGCTCACATCAACACCCTTAAATGTGCCAGCAGACATTTTAACACCTGAGGCCTCTAGCAACGAATTTCAGGAAATAGAAGATGAAAATGTTTTAAGACAGTTTGAGTTAGAAGAAAATGATTTAAGAACGAGAAGTGCAATCTTTGATTCGAATTTAGAAGATGACCCTAGAAATGATGAGCATTTAATACATAGATCGAGAACTTTCAGAATGCCTGATTTTGGTATGAATTTGGACGTTTTTAATGATAAGGACAATTTAGATGCTAGAGTTTGGGTACTACGTTTTAATGGGTATGCAAATCTAAAACTATGGACAGAGCAGGAGAAGATATCTACCTTTCCTCTCTTTCTTAGAGGAGGAGCAGCTGAGTGGTTCTACCAAAATGATTTGAGTAGAGCCGCTCGCTTTAGCCAAATAGAAGAAGCATTCTTATCGAGATATAGCCATGACAAGAATAGAGTGAGTGAGTGAGTTATTGTTTAACGCCGCTTCGGCATACAAGAATAGATTTACCTTGCTAGAAAAATTAAATCAGAGAAAATTAGCTGATGGCGAGGATGTTGAAAAGTACATTTCTGACATTCTCAGCTACGCAGCTAGCCCCAAATTCTCCGATGGAGACACCAGAGACGCGCTCATCAGAGGTCTCTGTGAATCCGTTAAGATATCGGTGCTTTTTAAAGAGCCAGATACCTTACGGGACACTCTGAAATACATACGCCTCGCCAGCGAACTGAGACCACGCAGGTCAGAAGATATGGCCAGTGCTATAACTCGTCTCACAGAGTGAGTTGCTGACATGCAAGCCTCACTAGCCAGGTCAGTGAGTGCTATGCAGGTGCCGCGAAGCCCTGCGTTCAACCAAAATAGCAGAGCAACTCCGTCCACTGCCCAAAGAACCACTCGTTCACGGGAGCAGTTTAGACAGTGCTACAAGTGCGGGTATCAAATAGTATGAATGTCGTTCACTAGTAAGAAAAAGCTCTCCTCCCATGTAATGTACATTCTCTACGTTCTTGTACAATGACTCACAAGCCTCCTACGTGAAACAGAAGGGGAGGGATAACCATATAAGAGTATCGGTCGGAAGACGAGAAAGCCAGAATTGTAACATGATTTCGGTGTATTCTTGATTTTGATTGGTTGATTTGCCTATGTTGAATGACAATGAATACCCGCAAATTACTTGGGGCGAATCACCGCGAACATATACATCATGTTCACAAGATTCGGCCCGACTCAAAATTTAATTTTTCTATTTCTCTTAATATGTGCTTCTTACTCAAATTTGACAGGTGGTATTGTCATTTTCTAACTTGTGTATAGCAGTATAGGTCACAAATAACTCTCAAAATTAATTAGTTTCAAGTAACTAAAATGTTTAAAACTAGTAAGATTTGTCCAAGTTTGACGCCTTCTTCCATGCGGCTGTGTTACCGAATGCCGTTGCCATGACATGACGTCATAGTGATCAACCGTTTTGACGTCACAATGCTAGCGTCATTGTCACAATGGGTTAGGGCAAGTTTAAGATTTATGTTCCTAGGTCTTTTACTGTGTTGATGTCGTAGATAAATGTTTATCGCCATCTAAAAGGATACGTGAATATTGTGAAGTGAAAATAGTTGAGTGACACTGTTTGAGCTTATGTGTATATTGTTGCTAATGTACATATTACGCCAAGTATTTACATTTGTTTTGACCAGACCACACCTCTAACAAAAATGGAACAGTCGCAAAATCCTTGCCACTCAGAGATAGGTACGCAAAAAGAGAGTTCGTTTCAAAACGCCTGATAACTAAGGCTCATGTTACAATATCGATAAATAGTCGCGTTTGTAAAATTTCCGGGATTCATTGCTATTCAACACCCGCAAATTTCAGCGTTTAAAACCTCCGGCTAACGCCGTCGGTTTTAAACTAAATTTGCGGGTGTTGAATAGCAATGAATCCCGGAAATTTTACAAACGCGACTATTTATCTTATAAATATACGCCTGGCGTCATGTACAGGTAAACCAATGAAACATTCTAGAAGACTATTCCGAGTATAGTAGACTATATAAACGGGAGCCACGGATTCTCAAGAGAAAAGTGGCCTCGGGATTGTGTTGGCCGGAGATCCCCGTACTTTTGTACTGAAATGATCAAGTATAAACCATGGATGTGAGTGACCCTCTGTGTTCTGTCTTCTTTGAATAACTCAATCGCCAGAGCTACATCCCCAGCTAAAGGCAAAAAAAACTAAAGGCGATAAAAGTCTACGTCGAACATTATGACCAGACGGACAGACTTCCTCAACTTATCAGTCAATCGAAAGGGATATTTTCATATTTTTTTTAAAAATATAAATTTTAGAACAACTGGATAACCAAAGCTGAGACTACAGTACGCTGGACTTCAGCGACATGAAGGACGAATTCTTGGAATGTCCGATCTGTGTTGAAATCTATCAGAAGATTGATGTTTGTTATACGATATAATACATTAAAATA
Source organism: Gibbula magus (assembly GCA_936450465.1). Lineage (NCBI taxonomy): Eukaryota > Metazoa > Mollusca > Gastropoda > Trochida > Trochidae > Gibbula > Gibbula magus. The sequence continues at coordinate 19,590,838 of OW388303.1, forward strand.
TTATATTGTTTTACATATTTGAAAAATATTTTTTCATAAATATGAGAACAACTGGATAACCAAAGCTTAGACAACAGTACGCTGGACTTCAGCGACATGAAGGACAAATTCTTGGAATGTCCGATCTGTGTTGAAATCTATCAGAAGATTGATGTTTGTTAGACGATATAATACATTAAAATATTATATTGTTTTACATATTTGAAAAATATTTTTTCATAAATATGAGAACAACTGGATAACCAAAGCTGAGACTACAATACGCTGCCTTCAGCAACATGAAAGACGAGTTTTTAGAGTGCCCAATCTGTGTTGAAATCTATCAGAAGATTGATGTTTGTTATACGATATAATACATTAAAATATTATATTGTTTTACATATTTAAATATTTTTTTTTCATAAATATGAGAACCACTGGATAACCAAAGCTGAGACTACAATACGCTGACTTCAGTGACATGAAAGACGAGTTTTTAGAGTGCCCAATCTGTGTTGAAATCTATCAGAAGATTGATGTTTGTTATACGATATAATACATTAAAATATCATATTTATTTACATATTTGAAAAATATTTTTTCATAAATATGAGAACAACTGGATAACCAAAGCTGAGACTACAATACGCTGACTTCAGCGACATGAAAGACGAGTTTTTAGAGTGCCCAATCTGTGTTGAAATCTATCAGAAGATTGATGTTTGTTATACGATATAATACATTAAAATATCATATTGTTTTACATATTTGAAAAATATTTTTTCATAAATATGAGAACAACTGGATAACCAAAGCTGAGACTACAATATGCTGCCTTCAGCAACAAGAAAGACGAGTTTTTAGAGTGCCCGATCTGTGTTGAGTTTTATCAGAAACACTGACGTTCTCCTACAGAAAAAAATTTCAGGCAACAATACAATCATATCTAATGCTGATCAAACTAGAAATGCCGGTCCAAGATTTATTGTGAATCAATTTTCAAAAATTAAATTTTTAAATATTGTATAATACAATAAAATATCATATCATTTTACATATTTGAGAAATTGTTTTTTTTTTAATTTAAGAAGAACTGGGAAACCAATGCTGAGACTACAATACGCTGACTTCAGCATCATAGAAAATGAATTTTTGGAGTGCCCGATCTGTGTTGAGTTTTATCAGAAACACTGACGTTCTCCTACAGAAAAAGATTTCAGTCAACAATACAATCATATCTAATACTGACCAATCTAGAAATGCCGCTCCAAGATTTATTGTGAATCAATTTTCTTAATCAAACTCTTTCTTTTCGGGAATTCAGACAGACAGACAACATCGCTTTTTGGAAAGAAGAGTATAATGCATGCTTTGGGAAAGGATGTGTGTAATATATTGTACAAATTTATTTTAATTTTTATCAGTTTGGCTTGATAGAACATTGCTGATCACAAAGGAAACAATGTTCACTGATTAAAGGACATCTTCTCCCAACATCTGTGTTGAGCACCTCAAGCAGATCAACAGACTTCCTCCACTCACCAGTCAAAGGAAAGGAAATTATTATATTGTTTTACGTATTATATTTTTATAAATTGGAGAATAACTTGACAACCAAAGCTGAGACTAAGATAAGCGCGACTTCAGCAAAATGAAGAACGACTTTTTAGAATGCCCTGTCTGTTTTGAAGAATTCAACCAGAAAGAAAGATGCCATTGTGACTGCCATGTTTGCAGACACTCTACAGATAACAGAAAGAGCGTCAAACATGACAATTTGCAAGAAAAAAACATATCAATAGACAATTTTGATAATCATAACGATACCAGGATAAATCTTGGGTGGAAGATCCAATAGAAAGAGAGATTTCCCTCTTTAGGCATATGTGTAATCAGGATGCAAGATTTAAAATACGTCTAAGAATGTCTTCTCTGAATAGTATCGCCTATATAAAATAATGCATTTTTACTTGAAATTATAACAAATGCATATGGATATAAAATGTTCATGAATTGTGAACAGTGCAATAATAATGTAAACTATTGATGAAAAATGATGCTGTAATGTGAAATATTTATTAATATATAAAGTGTGTGATTCAATGTTTTATAATAGTATGAATGTCGTTCACTAGTAAGAAAAAGCTCTCCTCCCATGTAATGTACATTCTCTACGTTCTTGTACAATGACTCTCAAGCCTCCTACGTGAAACAGAAGGGGAAAGATAACCATATAAGAGTATCAGTCGGAAGACGAGAAAGCCAGAAATATAATCCTGGCGTCATGTACAGGTAAACCAATGAAACATTCTAGAAGACGAATTCCGAGTATAGTAGACTATATAAACGGGAGCCACGGATTCTCGAGAGAAAAGCGGCCTCGGGATTGTGTTGGCCGGAGATCCCCGTACTTTTGTACTGAAATGATCAAGTATAAACCATGGATGTGAGAGACCCTCTGTGTTCTGTCTTTTTTGAATAACTCAATCGCCAGAGCTACATCCCCAGCTAAAGGCAATAAAAGCTAAAGGCGATATGGTGGAGACTCTCCGGGATTCCACAAGATTCCTCAAATTGGATATGGATTCTCATTCAGGAACAGGAAATTGTGAGTACCGTTATTAGAAATATGATGTACACGATTCTAGATGGCGCTCACATCAACACCCTTAAATGTGCCAGCAGACATTTTAACACCTGAGGCCTCTAGCAACGAATTTCAGGAAATAGAAGATGAAAATGTTTTAAGACAGTTTGAGTTAGAAGAAAATGATTTAAGAACGAGAAGTGCAATCTTTGATTCGAATTTAGAAGATGACCCTAGAAATGATGAGCATTTAATACATAGATCGAGAACTTTCAGAATGCCTGATTTTGGTATGAATTTGGACATTTTTAATGATAAGGACAATTTAGATGCTAGAGTTTGGGTACTACGTTTTAATGGGTATGCAAATCTAAAACTATGGACAGAGCAGTAGAAGATATCTACCTTTCCTCTCTTTCTTAGAGGAGGAGCAGCTGAGTGGTTCTACCACAATGATTTGAGTAGAGCCGCTCGCTTTAGCCAAATAGAAGAAGCATTCCTATAGAGATATAGCCATGACAAGAATAGATTTACCTTGCTAGAAAAATTAAATCAGAGAAAATTAGCTGATGGCGAGGATGTTGAAAGGTACATTTCTGACATTCTCAGCTACGCAGCTAGCCTCAAATTCTCCGATGGAGACACCAGAGACACGCTCATCAGAGGTCTCTGTGAATCCGTCAAGATATCGGTGCTTTTTAAAGAGCCAGATACCTTACGGGACACTCTGAAATACATACGCCTCGCCAGCAAACTGAGACCAGGCAGGTCAGAAGATATGGCCAGTGCTATAACTCGTCTCACATAGAGAGTTGCTGACATGCAAGCCTCACTAGCCAGGTCAGTGAGTGCTATGCAGGTGCCGCGAAGCCCTGCGTTCAGCCAAAATAGCGGAGCACCTCCGTCCACTGCCCAAAGAACCACTTGTTCACGGGAGCAGTTTAGACAGTGCTACAAGTGCCGGTATCAAATAGTATGAATGTCGTTCACTAGTAAGAAAAAGCTCTCCTCCCATGTAATGTACATTCTCTACGTTCTTGTACAATGACTCACAAGCCTCCTACGTGAAACAGAAGGGGAGGGATAACCATATAAGAGTATCAGTCGGAAGACGAGAAAGCCAGAAATATACTCCTGGCGTCATGTACAGGTAAACCAATGAAACATTCTAGAAGACGAATTCCGAGTAGAGTAGACTATATAAACGGGAGCCACGGATTCTCGAGAGAAAAGCGGCCTCGGGATTGTGTTGGCCGGAGATCCCCGTACTTTTGTACTGAAATGATCAAGTATAAACCATGGATGTGAGAGACCCTCTGTGTTCTGTCTTCTTTGAATAACTCAATCGCCAGAGCTACATCCCCAGCTAAAGGCAATACAAGCTAAAGGCGATAATAGTCTGCGTCGAACATTATGACCAGACGGACAGACTTCCTCAACTTATCAGTCAATCGAAAGGGAAATTTTCATTTTTTTTTTTTAAATATAAATTTTAGAACAACTGGATAACCAAAGCTGAGACTACAGTACGCTGGACTTCAGCGACATGAAGGACAAATTCTTGGAATGTCCGATCTGTGTTGAAATCTATCAGAAGATTGATGTTTGTTATACGATATAATACATTAAAATATTATATTGTTTTACATATTTGAAAAATATTTTTTCATAATATGAGAACAACTGGATAACCAAAGCTGAGACTACAGTACGCTGGACTTCAGCGACATGAAGGACGAATTCTTGGAATGTCCGATCTGTGTTGAAATCTATCAGAAGATTGATGTTTGTTATACGATATAATACATTAAAATATTATATTGTTTTACATATTTAAATTTTTTTATCCATAAATATGAGAACAACTGGATAACCAAAGCTAAGACTACAATACGCTGACTTCAGTGACATGAAAGACGAGTTTTTAGAGTGCCCAATCCGTGTTGAAATCTATCAGAAGATTGATGTTTGTTATACGATATAATACATTAAAATATCATATTTATTTACATATTTGAAAAATATTTTTTCATAAATATGAGAACAACTGGATAACCAAAGCTGAGACTACAATACGCTGACTTCAGCGACATGAAAGACGAGTTTTTAGAGTGCCCAATCCGTGTTGAAATCTATCAGAAGATTGATGTTTGTTATACGATATAATACATTAAAATATCATATTTATTTACATATTTGAAAAATATTTTTTCATAAATATGAGAACAACTGGATAACCAAAGCTGAGACTACAATACGCTGACTTCAGCGACATGAAAGACGAGTTTTTAGAGTGCCCAATCTGTGTTGAAATCTATCAGAAGATTATGTTTGTTATACGATATAATACATTAAAATATCATATTTATTTACATATTTGAAAAATATTTTTTCATAAATATGAGAACAACTGGATAACCAAAGCTGAGACTACAGTACGCTGACTTCAGCGACATGAAAGACGAGTTTTTAGAGTGCCCAATCTGTGTTGAAATCTATCAGAAGATTGATGTTTGTTATACGATATAAAACATTAAAATATCATATTTATTTACATATTTGAAAAATATTTTTTCATAAATATGAGAACAACTGGATAACCAAAGCTGAGACTACAATACGCTGACTTCAGCGACATGAAAGACGAGTTTTTAGAGTGCCCAATCTGTGTTGAGTTTTATCAGAAACACTGACGTTCTCCTACAGAAACAAATTTCAGTCAACAATACAATCATATCTAATACTGATCGAACTAGAAATGCCGCTCCAAGATTTATTGTGAATCAATTTTCAAAAATTAAATTTTTAAATATTGTATAATACAATAAAATATCATATCATTTTACATATTTGAGAAATTGTTTTTTTTTAATTTAAGAAGAACTGGGAAACCAATGCTGAGACTACAATACGCTGACTTCAGCATCATACAAAATGAATTTTTGGAGTGCCCGATCTGTGTTGAGTTTTATCAGAAACACTGACGTTCTCCGACAGAAAAAGATTTCAGTCAACAATACAATCATATCTAATGCTGAAATGCCGCTCCAAGATTTATTGTGAATCAATTTTCTTAATCAAACTCTTTCTTTTCGGGAATTCAGACAGACAGACAACATAGCCTCTTGGAAAGAAGAGTATAATGCATGCTTTGGGAAAGGAGTTTGTTATGGTGTAATATATTGTACTATTTTGTTTTAATTTTTATCAGTTTGGCTTGATAGAACATTGCTGGTCACAAAGGAAACAATGTTCACTGATTAAAGAACATCTTCTCCCAACATCCTGTGTTGAGCACTTCAAGCAAATCAAAAGACTTCCTCGACTCACCAGTCAAAGGAAAGGAAATTATTATATTGTTTCACATATTATATTTTTATAAATTGGAGAATAACTTGACAACCAAAGCTGACACTAAGATAAGCGCGACTTCAGCAACATGAAGAACGACTTTTTAGAATGCCCAGTCTGTTTTGAAGAATTCAACCAGAAAGAAGAACAACATTTTGACTGCCATGTGTACCAACCCTCTACAAATAGAGTACCATACATGACAAACAGCAAGGAAATTAGGAGATTTCAAGGACATCTTCTCCCAACAGTCTGCGTCGAACACTATAACCAGACTGACAGACTTCCTCGACCTATCAGTTATCTGTTTCAAAGAATTCAACCAGAAAGAAGGACGCCATTGTGACTGCCATGTTTGCATTCACTCTACAGACAACAAAAAGAGAACCAAACATGACAAACTGCATCTCCCAATAGTCTGTATCGAACACTATGACCAGACGGACAGACTTTATCAACTAGATTAGCGTTTGCGGGACACCGCAAAAGCAGAGCAGCTCCGAAACTTAGGGTCTCGCCTTTCCCTGTTCCGCCTTCTCGTCAGCATCAATAAAATGGGAATTCCTTTTAACAAAAGTTTGTTCATTATTCGAGTTATTCTAACAAGTTGAATCATCACTGGGGTCACTTTTCACAAGTTTGTTCTTAAAACCTATTTCTTCTTTCAAAATTTGATCAAAGGATTAACGTGGCCGTAACCAATATCTCATGACCTTGACCTTTGACCTTGAAGGTCACACCATCAATGATCACTTTTCATCGCGTATAATAATCATGCAATGACTCAAAGTGTTCATAGTTAAAAAACGGCAGATTCACAAAAGCATGCCTAAGTTTTGACATCACTGTGACCTTGACCTTTGACAGATTTTAGCGAAAACGTTTTCAAATCTTGGTCTTTCTCCATAGTTCATATATACCAAATAAGAGCCTAATAGCACAAAAAAAGTTTGAAGTTATCACGTTTACAAGGATTGTTGTAGTGATTTCAGAACTCATGACCTTGACCTTTGACCTTGAATGTGAACATGTCAAAATCATTCACCAGGTGTATAAGAAAGAAATTAAGCTATCTATATGAGGTGTCAATATATTCATGGAAAAAAGTTACTTAGTGATTTCAGAACTGGTCAGCATGACCATATCTCGTGACCTTGACATTTAAAATTCAAGGTCACACAATCAGTGATCACTTTTCATTGTGAATCACAATCATGTAATGATTCAAAGTGTTAATAGTTTAAATAAGACATTTTCGCAAAAGCATGCTTAGGTTGTGACCTCGCTTTGACCTTGACCTTTGACGGATGTTAGCGAAAACCTTTTCAAATCTTGGCCTTTCTCCATAGTTGATATATACCAAATAAGACCCTGATAGCATAAATATTTTACAAGTTATCGTGTTTACAAGGATTGTTTTAGCGATTTCAGAACTTGTGACCTTGACCTTTGACCTTGAATATGAACATGTCAAAATAATTCCCCAGGGGCATAAGTAAGAAGTTATGTATATGAGGTGTTGATACCTCCTTGGAAAGAAGTTATTTAGTGATTTCAGAACTGGTGACCAAGACCCTATCTCGTGACCTTGACCTTTAAAATTCAAGGTCACACAATCAGTGATCACTTTTCATTGTGTATCACAATCATGTAATGATTCAAAGTGTTAATAGTTGAAATAAGACATTTTTGCAAAAGCATGCTTAAGTTGTGACCTCACTATGACCTTGACCTTTGACGGATTTTAGCGAAAACCTTTTCAAATCTTGGCCTTTCTCCATAGTTGATATACAGCAAAGAAGAGCCTGATAGCACAAATATTTTTCAAGTTATCGTGTTTACAAGGATTTTTTTAGCGATTTCAGAACTTGTGACCTTGACCTTTGACCTTGAATATGAGCATGTCAAAATAATTCCCCAGGGGCATAAGTAAGAAGTTATGTATATGAGGTGTTGATACCTCCTTGGAAAGAAGTTATTTAGTGATTTCAGAACTGGTGACCAAGACCCTATCTCGTGACCTTGACCTTTAAAATTCAAGGTCACACAATCAGTGATCACTTTTCATTGTGTATCACAATCATGTAATGATTCAAAGAGTTAATAGTTGAAATAAGACATTTTTGCAAAAGCATGCTTAAGTTGTGACCTCACTATGACCTTGAACTTTGACGGATTTTAGCGAAAACCTTTTCAAATCTTGGCCTTTCTCCATAGTTGATATACAGCAAAGAAGAGCCTGATAGCACAAATATTCTTCAAGTTATCGTGTTTACAAGGATTTTTTTAGCGATTTCAGAACTCGTGACCTTGACCTTTGACCTTGAATGTGAACATGTCAAAAAAATTCCCCAGGGGTATAAGTAAGAAGTTATGTATATGAGTTCTCAAAACCTAATTAGGAAAAAAGTTATAGCCAATACAAAACGCGCCGGCGGCGGCGGCGGCGGCGATGGAAACTGCACAAAAACTGATAGCAGCTCTGACTTAGTCGGAGCTGCTAATTATCATATCAGGGAAATTATCATATTGTTTTACTTACTTGAGTAATATATCTTCATAATGAAGAACTGAACCAAAGCTGAAGATAGTCTAGACTTCAGCGACATGAAGGACGCATTCTTGCCCTGTCTGTTTCGAGGGGTTCAACCAGAAAGAAGTACGCCATATTGACTGTCATATACAGACGCTCTACAAAAAGATCACTGAACATGACAAATTGCAAAGCAAAAGGTAGCAAAAGACGATTTTGATAATCATAACGACACCAGGATACAACAAGGGAAGGTTCGTGAAGAAAGGCAAGATTTTCTCTCTTGAGGCATACAACTGATCGCAGATGCGACAAGGAAAGTGGATTCGTTCACTGAAGGAAAGCAAACTCAAAGTCGTCACCCCCTTAATCATAAATGTGTTGTCATTTTTTATATGAATACCATGACCTATGATGTGACAATTACGAGTGTGGTCAGTTCAAAATCCTGTCACATGACCATGACACATACCTTTTCTTTCATTACCCACTTCTAAGGAAATGATTCTGGATTCTTTATTTTTAACTCATTCATTATTATTACAGTGTAATGGGGATGATTATTTTGTTTACATAAGTTAGGCTGGGTGGGACTACTGGCTATGCTTGATTCGGGCCCCGGCGCACTACCCGGCGTACGCCGCCAGAAGCGGCGTTACCGGCAAATCACGTACTCCGGATGCGCCGGTTTGAAATGACCGGCGAAGACGGCGTATAATGGCGGACAAATGTTACCCTTGCGACATTCAATGACCATTTTGTTTATGAAGTTGCTTTGGACAATTAAATAGTTGACTGATTTATTTTAGGATGTTACTGCTTATTTTAAACAATGCATTACAAGCAAATAAAATATTAATCAATGTTTTGAAATAATTAAAAAAAATATACTTATATGAGATAAATGACATGTTTATTGAAGCTAGTTTGAGGGATGATGACGTCTTCCTGTCTGTACGCGATACACTTGTTTCAACTAAGCCGGTCCAGGAACGGCGTACGCCGGACACGTGGCCGGTGTATACGCCGCCAAAACGAATCAAGCATAGCCACTGTTAGGCTGGGTTAAATAGAATAGAGTAGGGCTTCTTTGGGCTGGTCCATTTAGCTCATGAGGGGTGGTGACCCACTAGGCATGTGCCTGGTATGCTTCTACCCATCTAAGAAATGGGTTGAGCCATTGCAGGAGCATCTCATGAGCTGGATGGAGTAGTTCATTGAAGTTTGTTTTGTAGGCTGTTATTGGGCATAGTTTGAGATCTTGGGTTTGATTGGGTAAAGTTGTTATGAATTAGGGTATATAAGGGTAGGGAAATCTTAATTCTGGGGCTGGTTCTGCAGATGCTTATAAGGTGAGAGATTCACTTAAGTATCTGTAGAGGAGGTCACAGAGTTTTAAGTTTAATTTAGTTTAATTTGGTTTAAGTTATTTAAGAATAAGGTAATATATTGGGGAATTAAAATTTAGGAAATAGGATAATTAGTTGACTAATTTGGGTTAGAGTGAAATAAAAGGGACAGTAAGATTGAATGTAGGAGATTATTTAGTAACTAGTAATTAGGTCGTTAATTGGTTAATTTGGGTTTAAGAAGGAAATTAAGGGGTATTTATGACAGAAATGTAAGAGAAATAGGTTTACTAGTAGGGATTTTTCCCTTTTCTTGAGTTTTTGATACATGTTGTTTGTTATTTGTCGTCGCGGGCCCCGAAAGTATCATTGTTGAGTTTGTAATTGTTGAGTTTACCAAGAATAAATTATTTTGTTGGTAACTTTGAAATTTTGTAGTCATTTGTGATTATTAACACCTGAATCCTGCGGACCTGAGGTCCTGGGCAGGATCATATCCTGTTACAACAGTATTAAAGTGTTTTACTTGTTATTCTTCCAATCTGGATGTATTTATGAATGTATATTAACCTTTTTTAATAACTTGTGAATGTAAATGCATATTGTGTAAAATTAATAATCATGAATGAAGCCAATTACTTTTTATCTTAATAGACTTTGGAAAAACAAGAAAAACATTAAGACAACTTGATATTAACACAAAACTCCATATACTTAAAAGGGACGACTTGGACTTGATAGCAGATGTCAAAGAGACCTTCCAAAGGGTGTATTTTCTCTATTAACATTAATCATTATAACCCAAATAAAAACAACCTCACTTCAATAATGAGAGGTGAGGTGTGGTGAGTGGGGGTTTCAAGAATGTTTCAATTTTCCGTTTCCTCAGAGCTGTTAGAGAAAGCCCACAATGCCATGGTAGCCATGCATTATGGTGAAACCTGCGAGCATTAGCTAATTTAGCTGGAACAAGCTAACCATGGTACTGCGCTGAAATTCAAAGTAGCATTGCACCCAAACCTTACTGCATGTAGAACAGTTCTCCACAGCAAAGTTGACTAGCCCCTGGCAGGATTCGAACCTCTCGATCTGAACGTGCTAACTGCTGCACTATACTCCATGACAACTAGATTAATCTTTACCTGCTGAATATAAGTGTTGAACTATTAAAGAGTAGTGGACGATCATTTATCAAAACTCGCTGACAAAGGAAATAATCGAGGATAGACCAGCTACTATTAAGTGACCAGAATAATAGCCAAAAATAACAGCATTAGTGACGTTCATCCTACTCCATTAGGGTATTTTTTTATCCAAAATTCTAATACAAATACGCTTAATAATTTCAAATCAACCAATATTGACAGTGCCCAAATGAGAATACTGATGACCAAACTTCAATGGGTGACAAAATACATACATAGCGATGAGCAACGAGTCAAAAACAATCAGATAATAAGGCTATTTGTAGCAGAATTGCGGATAATAATACCTTGATGGAGAAGATGAGTGTTGTTCCTAGAAAGGGAAATTTGCCTGCCCCAGTTATTTGGTGTTCCTTAAATTTTGGAAAAAGGATACATTTACCTTGCAAAAGGTCCCATTTGGATAACATTAACCAATATAAACCATCACTATCAGTCACCTAGAAACACCCACTTGGTTAGATGACTATTCACTCTGGCAAATATTGACAATACTCACATACTGCACTACTGTGTTCAATGTATAATAATAGGCACATCTTTCATCACAACAGTAATTATCTTTCTTGATCCAACAGCTGAGCGACTGGTACTTTTACAACTTGAAGGTCATCATGATAATCCATTTGTCCATCCTTACAAATTCATGAAAACGTCTCTACGTCTAACAACAGGTATTCCTTCAGGGTCGTTGGCAGTGGAAGAGTTGGAACTTTCCGCAGTCTCTGACAGCCGAGAGTTTTTCTGATAACACATCTGCACGTGTGTTGGAGGGTACGGGGGTCGCGACAATACGATCGATACCATTCAAATTTAGACAATCCCGATGTAGGAGATTTATCGGACTTGATTCCCTGACGAGACGTGTTTCCTGTACACAACGTCGGGTACAGGAACTCAAGACTCGGGAGTTTCTGAGAGCAGTTGACAATCGCTTCAAGGATCGCTCGTTCTGACTTCTGGTTGCGGAGCTCTTGTTGCAGCAGAGTATCCCCTGCTTTGTTCTTGATGTCAAAGTTTGCACCGTAGGCGATAAGGAAAGCAGCAGCGTCAGGTCGCCGTTCCTGTGTCGAGTGGTCGTTGAAGGAAACAAAATGGAGTGGTGTGTTCCCTGAAATCATTAACGATTTCTTGAGTATAAAGTTCAAGAAAGACAAGGATATATTTATGGATGTTCAACTTCATTATTTCACAATGGCGACGTTTCGGTATAGATCCTTATACCGCTATCAAGCATACCGTTCCAGGTTAAATTGCCTTCACAAAGCAATTGTAGAGGTGTGGTCGCCTATAATCCATGTTATTACCTTGTTATATTTTGATTTTCATTGAATCTTTATTTAAACTTGATAAAACTACTTCCGACGCCTGACCATTTAACGTTACGGAACAAAGCCTGATAAATTTTAAATGTGAGACTGTATAAACATTATATTTTGATCACACTATATGTAAAAGTACAAATTCTTATTTCAAGTCATGTCCCTTACAGGACTTCCAACCCACATCCTTGATAGTCTCGGTGGCTGAACGGGTAAGTTTTTGGGACAGTCAGTGATGGCGATTGGTGTTTGACTATGAAGGTGTGGGTTCAAATCATGCAAGAGACTTGAACTGAGAAAAGTATGAAAATTTGTACTACTACATTTGTTCGCTATATCAGTGTCATGTATTTTCTAAAACATCTTAGTGAACAAAAGTAACATCGTTACAACCCTAATATTTCAAGTTGATACAATACTACAATACCTTGTTTGTCTGTGAGATTCACATCAGTGTTATATCCTTTTGTTGTTAAATCACGAAGAATCTTTTTGGAGTATTTTTCCCCTGAGACAACAGCAAGATGTAGTGCGCTCATGCCGGAGTCATTCCGATGGTTGACATCTGATCCGTGTTCCAGCAGGGACAAGACGCACGAAGACAAGCCGTGACGAACACATTCGTGGAGAGGAGTCTCGTCTGTGTGTCAAAAATGCAATATAATCAGTTTTTTGTCATAAGGAAACATAATTTATCATTATTATGAGTGGTCAATACAGGGTCCAATTTTAAATAGTTGCCATTTGATGGTCAGTTATGTAAGCAGTAGGACTGGGACGGGTACCCGGGTACCCAGGATGGTGGGTAATGATTAGGACTCGGGTACCCATCACATTACCCGTACCTGATATTATCATGTGGCTTCCAACACAATATCAATATGAATTGTCATTCATAATAAAATTTGATTGAAATAGCCATGGATCTCTATACTTTAGCTTTCTAGCTCTACACTTCGGTCTACCAGTTGACTAAATTATTACAGAATCTTACAAATCAAATAATATGTTTGGGATCGACACAGATATCCGGGTAGGGTAGGGTAGGGTAATACGGGCAGGCCTCAATTTGGGAGCATTTGCTCCCTATTTTTCCACTTTGCTCCCTGTAATTTTGAGATAGGAGCACACATGCCCCTTGACAAATTTCAGTGTTCACTAAAAAAATCTCTTTCTTTACAAAATATTATAACAATTTACCATTAAATTTGCTTAAATATGATGTTAAATATTAGCTAGCTGAAACAGTTCCTGCTTTATATTCATTTACATAAGAAATTTCAACATCTATTTTTCTGTGTGCTCCTTGAAATTTTACTTTGCTCCTTAAAAAATTAGGAGCATGTTCACTCCTTTGAAAAAATGTTGATTTTGAGGCTTAACGGGGTCGGGTACCCCAGTAAGCAGCATTTTCAGCAAGTAAGCAATTTGTAGTAGCCTTGTGAATATAAGGTGAGGTGAGTTTGGGTTTAACAGCGTTTTCAAGAGTATTTCACTTATATCGCGGCTGTTAGTATTATGGAAGGGACAAAGCCCGCAACGCCATGTGGCTATGCTTTGCGGTGAAACCTGCGAGCATCGGCTGGATCTATCGAACCATGGGTGGTACTACGCTGAAATTCAGTGTAGCATTGCACCCAAACCTTACTGCGTGGAGAACAGTTCTCTACTGCAGACAAAGTTGCTATGGCCCTGGCGGGATTCGAACCACGGCCCTCTTGATCCAAAGCCGAACGCACTAACCACTGCGCTATCCCGCCCCCCCCCCCCCCCCCCCCCCCTTGTGAATAAGAATACCCTGCTGGTGCAGGACTTCAATACAAGTTGTATATGAGTTACACTATCCTTTCTTACTTGTATCCTTCACTGGTATAGAGAGAATATCCATCCGTATTGCATTGTTGAGATGTTGATGAACACACTCCATATATCCGTACTGAGCAGAGATGTACAGACTAGTACGGCCGTATTCATCCACTACATTATAGTCCGCCCCGTACCAGATGAGTTCGACGGCACATCTCACGTGGTTGTTTGTTGCAGCGAGGTGAAGTGCAGTTGTTCCCCCTGGATGTGGGGTGGCTGTAATATAATCGCAAATTGAACCCCAATCTCATTTTTAAAGGGGCAGTAGCACGTTTTTTCGCTGAAATAAGTTGATGAAATGTATTTGAAAAATAATGTCACCAATAGTAAAACACCCTTAGTTAAAATATGAGTGTACATGGTTCTGTTAAGCCATGGAAATCGTTTTGGTCAATCAAAATAATAAAATGTGTTCACAATAAAATGGCCGCCATGCAATTTTTTGCTTTATACTACTCTATATTATCACACCGTTATTACCACTACAGATAATTGGTTTGTGTAATACAATGTTTTACCCTCTAAAGTATATATAAATGACTTAAACTATCATTTTATATCGGAAATTTGAAAAATAAAAAATTTGCAAAAAACGTGCTATTGCCCCTTTAATCATTTACAACAAAGCATTTTTCCTAATCTATCAAGATATACAGATATACTCAACATGAATTGTGATCATCAAACTCTACTTTATTTTCAGAAGTTTCAAAGATAAAATGCATTTTAAACATTGCACTAACTACCTTATGACAGGATCATAACCTTAACTACTTAGAGTGACAAGATCCTAATTTCTGCCATGCAGTAGTTTTAACCTATTTTCAGTCCTCAGATCTTCAACAGAAATTGATTGTCCACTCTAGTGATCAAAATTGTGTTGTCATCAACTGTTATTCATTCAATTAGGCATACAACTACCAATAAAACCTAATAGTTGGTCAGATTTTTCTAAACTTTAAAAAAGGAATTTTTTTTAAATTAAGCCACTAAGAAATAGTGCCAAAGCAGAACTAAACAACTCTCTCATTCTTGAACATTTACGGAATGTGATTACTAACAAATTGTATTGTATTAGTTATAGCTATAGTTAGATATATTTAGAGAGGTGTATCCCACAAATGCGAGAGGACCACTTTTGACAATTTTAGACAAACGCAAATTAGAGCTTATCTCTCAATTACAACAGAAATCAGCCATGATTTGTATAAATTAAAAGTAGTTATTTGTACCAGTGTAAGAACCATATTTGGAGTATTTGGTTCCAATGTTGCAGTCAGCTCCACCCTCCAACAGGTGCTGGAGACATTCCAGATGTCCTTTCTCCGCCGCCATGTGAACCGCTGTCACATCAAACCGGTCCTTTGCATTCACGTCAGCTGCAATCATAATATGTTTGTTACAGTGTTACTGTAAACCTCTGAGCAAAGTGCAACCAATTAAGTATTCCGACAAATTTTTCATTTTCCATTGTTACAAAGCTAGAACTGTTACTGTTAAGCTGTGATTTAATGGACAATAAATAATTTAAACTTTAATGGTGCACCTAACTAAGTAGATTAATATGCTTAAATTAAATACATTCAATAAAGGACATTACATTACCCTACACTTTTTTAAAATGGGACCAAACATAAAACAGTCTAATTCACATTATTTCAAAATTAAAAGATTGCAATCTAATTGAAGATTCAAATGTTCAATCCAATTGTTATTCATAATTTTTTTTTATTGAAATAGCAATAGAGCTATATGCTTTAACTTTCTCGCTCTATACTTTAGCCTACCAGTTAGTCAGTTACAGAAATTATAACAGAATCATACACACTTGATGTCATGATCAACGAAATGGGTATTCACGTGAGGAAGGGTAAATGAGGAAATACATTTCTTTTACCCGTCCCAGCCATAATTACAATTTAAACACACATATCATGGAGTCTATTTTCTTTTCATTTACTTTCTCTTTCTGACAAAGTCTGCAAGAAATGCTGTTCTCAATGTGTATTATCAGGAGGAACTTGACACAATCGTGACAATGATACACACTTGTCAATGATTTATATTAAAAATCTAACCAAACACAGATCTATGAGGGCTTTCAACATGTTCAAACCCATCAACACAAGTAAAGTAAAAACTACACTTCCTGAATAGCAGCCAAGTTGGCAACGCCCACTCAAAATCAATTAAACTGCAATCTTCATTCGGATCTTGCTTTGTTCAACAACAGGAAATATCATAACCGATCTACAACAATACAAGACTGACCAATCATTGTTTCAAGAGGATCGTACCATTATATTCAATCAGTGTTGATACACAGTAATGGAAGTTCAATTTGACAGCAAGTTGCAATGGGGTCAGGTAGTTCTTGGACGCATAGAACAAACTCCGATTATATTCCGTGGCATCTGGTGAAGCTCCTTCCTCCAGAAGATGTTTAACTGACTGTTCATCACCCGCATAAACCGCATCAATGAGCTTTTTATCCTGTTCAATCTCTTTTTCTAATACTTCGGCACTCTTCTTCCAGCGAAAAGTCGCCATGATCATCGGGGGCACTTGATTTGCACTATCCCGGGCATAGCCCGCTATAGCCCGGTCACGTGACCGGGCTATCCGGGTGATCCGAGCAAATGAACCAAATCAAGTTGATTCGGGTTATTGTTATGGCAACCTTCAGAGCCAACTTAGTTGCCCTGCAACTAATAATCGAACTTTTCTAAAGTGTTTGCGACAATGACAACGATATCTCGACAACAATGAACACTATTATTACTTCAACTAGAAAAGTTTGCTACATTAGTCTTTCCCTTCAGTACGCTTATAAATAATTGTATTGTAAATGTTTAGATGGAAAGATATCCGATATTTTCCAATTTCCAAAAACGAGTTTGGTCCGTATGCCGCCATTATCGCCCGCGATAGCCCGCTCATTTGAAACCGGGTCAACCGGGCTACCCCGGCGGGCGATATTGAACACCCGCCCGCCTGAATCAAGTGCGTCGCCGCTTCACAACCGGGTTGCGGGCGACCCGGGCGATAGCCCGGCTGGCAAATCAAGTCCCCCCATCGTAATGGTTAACATTAAAAGAAGGATTTGGGCGGAAGACGGATGGTAATAAAATGAAGACATGTTTCATCGAAAAGAAATGTTCAACTCGGTACAAAATTTTTTTAGAATTGATTTTATATTAATAATATGATTTTTATTAAACAAATGTTCGTTTATAGAAATAGAGTACCTATGTCAAGTTCGTTTAATAATTCAATAGCTTTTTGTAAGGGAGAAATTAGTATACAAAATTTGGTAAAATATATTTAATATATGTCATCCAAATAGACTCAATATGTATCATCGATATTTTTCCAAATGTATAATTCGACAATTTTCATATCATTTGTGTCATGATATTACTTCTTCACACTAATATAAGGATAATTTGATATATAGTCAAAGTATGCGCCCGTACAAAATTTCAAAATGGCGGGCAAAAAGAAATATTTTGATTTGGTAAATATGATTTTCATGAATTTCTATGAGTATTAAGCACCAAAAACAGCAGAACGTTCGTCAAACAAATAGAAGGATAGAATAACTACACAAATCGAATACAGTCAATTACCTAGTTTATAAATATTACTTTATAGGCCAAATTAGTCCGAATTTTAGCTTAGAAACTCTAGAAAACTTTACAACTTTTGGATTCAAGATTTCGCTGTGCACAACAATCAATCAATGATGACACCTACCTTCTGGAGCACCGTTCAAATAAACGGCTACAATGCACTTTACCGGGCGCACATCATTCTTGTTAATTTTGTACTATCTTTTTAACCCTTGGATTCCAGCTAGACTGTGTTCTTTAGCCCTTTCGACGATCTTAGGGTTAGTTTGTCTAGCGTAAGGGTTGGTAGTGCAGTAAAGTTGATAATTACTAGCGCCCGGTAAAGTGCAGTACTCGGCTACAATGCACTTTACCGGGCGCACATCATTCTTGTTAATTTTGTACTATCTTTTTAACCCTTGGATTCCAGCTATACTGTGTTCTTTAGCCCTTGGATATCAGTAGTTTATCTTTTGTAACCCTTGGATCCCTTTCGACGATCTTAGGGTTAGTTTGTCTAGCGTAAGGGTTGGTAGTGCAGTAAAGTTGATAATTACTAGCGCCCGGTAAAGTGCAGTACTCCCTTTGACTATCTTTGTAGTTCAGATAATCTAAAATTTTGTTGATCGTAGGAAGACGTCTAGCATGCTGGACTAACTATCTTTTTAAATCCCGTTGGACTAAGAATGTTTTGGTGTCTTATGTGAACATATTACCCATACGGGTGAGAAGACACAGGTGATTATTTTTGTGATATTTGCACATGTGCTTTCAAGTGATTCTCAACGTTGATTGATCGGTTACCCGGAGAAAGAATGACTATGACGTCATAAAACAATGGTCTGACGCGACGATTTATCTTATGACGTCACAATGTTACTGTGGCGACGGGTCCTTCGCAGCGGCCGCCCAACATGAAAATGTAATAACCAAGCGTTATTTGGTCAATTTAATTGCATAATGGGTAATATATAGAATAACCAACGAGGTACGAGTGATTACGGGAAATATCCACTCGTCTAAATAATGTTCAGAGCCACTCGCTAAAGCTCGTGGCTGAACATTATTTATACTCATGGATATTTCCCGTAATCACTCGTACCTCGTTGGTTATTCTCTAATTATTTGATCACTGTCGATCAAGGGTTCAGTGGTGGATCTCAGTCTTGCTCCCCTACAGTTCAGATGATGTAAACGTCGGTTTATATGCGGTAACTGCGCACCCCACGTAGGAATAGGTCTAGCATACTGGACTATCTCCCTATCTGTTCCAAAGATAGTCACGGCAAGCATGACATCTTCTATGGTGGATCCAGAGGGGGATTTCAACACACAACACTCCTCCACCTCTCCCCTCATTGACAATTTCTGGATCTGCCTTTCGGACTGGTTACAGTAATGAATAAATGGTTGGTACAGTTGACAATTATGAGCACCTAGTAAAGTGCATGAAAAACATGTGGCCGAGTATTTGTTGGAAGCTGGGGAAAAAGTTGCCATTTAATGTTTAACTTTAAAATTTCACACTGGCTTTTTAAAATGGTTTACGAATGTTTGCAGAGGTATCTTTTTATGAGAGGACTTATCTCAAGAGAAAGATGGCAGCGTACCCGTCAGTACCTGAAATCTGCTGCAGAATGTACGTCAAGAGCCATTGTCTCCTTGGAACTCTCAGACCAACCTATCAAATCCATCGCGCAGGCTAAACAATTGGAAGGGGTAATTTTAACTATGATGCTCTTGACTGAGGCATTTTAAAGCTTTCTTTGCAACAAATCTTGTAACTTACAAATCAATGAAACAAAATTTATTTAATTCTCTCATGGAGACATGTATTCTTGGATATGAATGTTAACAATAATGAAAACTTCAGCATAATTTGTTTGAAATGTACCAATTTTTTATGAGTTTGTATTCGTTCACTTTTCCAAAAGATTTAATAGATGTTAACGTTTTTTGTTCAACAGACCTTATTATCTTGAATTTAAATCACTTTAGTCTAATATGACCAAACAAACATTTCTTTTTAGATTGGTGGAGAAACTGCACAACGACTTAAGGAAATTCTTGAAAAGAAGGACAAGTCAACAGAACGTCCAGCTGATGGAAAGTTTGTGAGCTCAGCTGCAGCTTTGCTGGTTGCACTGTTAGATCTTACAGAACAAGTGGAAAAGTCAGGGTAAATTCTATAATTCCATGGAGGGAGAGGATCGGATCAGTTGATTTTCACAATTTACTCAAATCATGTTCATTTGATCAGGTTACTATTCATCATATATGTTGGTTACTATAAACAAATTATAAGAGGAGATAACGAAACCAATACATTTAGGAGAACGGACAATTACATTTTCATAAAAATAAAAAAAGAGATAAACCTAGCATAAAAATCAGAGACATGCTATTCAGGGGTTGAAATTAACCTTTTCAATGCAGTAGCCATTCGGACTAGTGCATTTCTAAAGAACTAGTCCAGACATCTTGATGCTCATTTAAACCCAAATTTTTAATTACTCTTTTGGGCAACCAGTTTTTACACTATACTAGCCCAGCTTCTTTTTCACTAGTCATGGGCTATTTTGAATTGAAAACAATCACATTGAATTGATTCCTAGTAAATTGGACAAATCAACCAATAATAATCCAGCATCTTTAACTATTTTGGTAAAATTTCAGGTATTAAACTAAGCTATATCTTACCATTTACAGGGCTGCCTACTTGTACACTTTTGGTGTATTTTGTACACTTGACAGTCTTAGAATATGATTGTACACCAATGTTGCAAATTGTACACCTCTTCTCTGGAAATATGTAAAAAGTTCATTTCATAAATTTCTGTATAGAGTAATGAAGTTCTGAACTGTTACAGAGTTGAATTATAACCTAGTGTCAGTGTTAACCCAAGTAAACAAAGTCAGACAATGATTATTGTTGTCAAACCAGAGCATGATATCTTGGAACTAATAGTATCATACTAACTTCATCGAGTTGTACACCTACAAATTACAAAATACTCCAAAATAGCTATATATCTACATTTAACTTGAAAGGAGGGTAAGCAGCTCTGTATTTATTGTATCAGAACTGGAGAACAAGCCCTGATTCCTGAAGATGTCCTCAAGTGTGAGGCTAAACCATTATGTCAGGAAGCTTTTGTGGAAGAGGAAAATGGTGAGCTTAATTAAATTGTATTCTTTTGAAAGAAATCTAATATTAAAAGTGATGGCCATCTAAAACAAATTCTCCTTTGGGCTACAGAAAAATAATAATATACTAGTGTTTGGTGGTTATGAAGATTTGAGACAACTGCAATGATTGATTTTTTAAAGCATTTTATTCTGTTTCTGATTAAGATCATTGCCTTTTCATTTCAGAACTTTGTACTAGGTAAGTTCACAAGTATTAAAGACTGCCTTGTTCTGCAGGTTTTTGTCAGGCTTGGTGGAGAATTGAAGTCTTGATTAAGAGAAGCTTTGTCAAGAGAAGAAAACTAAACAAAGCAGGTGTTTATGAGCTGACAATCATCGGTCGTGACATTGCTCATAGACTTCAAGGTAATGTTTTAACTCTGTATGATCTAAATTGCTGAAGGAGTAGAGATGCTTTTGCTAAGGGTTCAATATTTTCAACATATTTTTAAGCTGATGGATAATTTGTGTACAAATATTGTCATGATATATTACAAATAAACAAAATTCTTATTTTAAACGATTACCCAACTGTCACCTATTTTTATTTATTTCATTTAACTACAGTGACAGCCCTCTAAACCGGCAGCCATTTAATCCTGCATGCTTGCTAAACTATTTTGTTCTCTAAACATAGGCCCTCTTAATCAGAACGCTTGCAATACCAACATATTTTTTTCAGTTTCAACGAGTGCCGGTTTAGAGAGCTTCCACTGCAGGTTGTTAGGTTTTTATATTTACCCATATTTGAATAAGTAAGAAGGTAGGTTTGTAATATTTTTATCATAAAAGTAAAAAGCTAAATAATAGTACCTTCACAGGTGAAAGAAATTCTCAGTTACCAAAGGAAAAAGTGAAGAAAATGAATTCGGATTCAAAGCCCCAAGTACCTACAGCGTCTACTTCAACAGCCCATGGTGATGATTTAGATAAGGGAGATAACTATCTATACACAAACGACAGAGGGAAAGATGGGTGAGTTTGTAAAGAGGTTCACACTTTTTATATTTTGTGTCAAAATCGAGTCACATTTAGTCCAAAACTCCCCAACATGGTTACAGAGAGGACATTAATGATATCAGTCTTTTCTTGACAAATATCATGTTTATCTCATTGAGTCAGGTAGAAAAGAAGTTTATTAACTTTTCTACCTAATGAGATGAGATAAACATTGTAATTGTCAAGGAAACTGTTTAACACAGATATTCTATTTATTATATCATTTTGTCTGATTTATGTTGAAGTGGGGTGATTTCAACGGTGAACATATAGCCTACGCAAGCTAACACTATGGCGATAAAGGTTATCACCACTGTAGATTGATAGAGGGTTTACTTCACTGATAGAACTGAGTATCTCGCTCCAAATTATATAATAACAAGTTCTCTTACACAATGCAAACTTCAATGGCTTGCTTGGCAGCCTGGTGACAGTTCAACTTAAGCAACATACCACTTGTCATATGACCGAGGCATTGGTCAAATCACTGGTTTGAGATAAGCAACGAAGGCTGTGTAAATAAATGGACAAACAGGACTTTCAACTACTAAATAAATTTTAAAAATTTGTCACCGGTACTTCATTGATTTAAGTGAAAATAATATTAATGAAGAAATCTACCTTATGATCTGTTTATTCATATTTAAAAATGAATATTAAAATTATGTTTCATGATAAGTTTACTGAAAGTAGTCTGGGGGTGTTGACATCTTTCAAATAATACACTGATTATTTGTTGGTCTCATTGTCAGAGTATATGCCAGTTGTTGAAATCAAGAATAGTAAGCATGTGAGTAGATGGTGACCATTTTGTAGAAGTAATTTCTTTACCTATTAATATCTTATTTTTTCAACTTTCATGTATTGTATCAATTATTATCTAATTAATTTATTAAGGCATTATGTATAATTGGTCATTTCTAAGCTTCTTTGATTTGTGTTTGATATGATTCTGTATATGTTTTATATACTATATATATTGCTTTGATATTTGTAGGATAATCCTCGAAGTTGACACGCAAGAAATGGGTGGAGATCGTGTTGGTCTTGGTGATGTAAGTCAAGTTTAATAACTTTATCAATCAAATTGAAAAGGTACGACTATCCCTTATCTTGACAAATTCATTCTTTTCACACAGTGGTCACTCCCTTCAGATTTTCTATCATAACCTCTGTTATTTATTGAGCATTTCTTGGCTAGAAATAGAGAATCCTTTGGATGTGTTGTGCAATAACTGACATCTACAGAGCAAATACCGGTCTCTACTTCAGCACTGTCGGCGCTTGGAGAGATGCAGCGTGTGTTACCGCACATGTCGACTAGGGTGTGGTGACTACCGATGGGTGTGGAGGTGTGACGGTGTGGAGAGGACTATACCTCTACTGGTGGAGAGGAAGAGAGCTGGTCGGTTGAAAATCTTCTTCTTCTTGTTTATTATTTATATGTTGGTTTTTGTTCTTTTTAATCTCCCTTTAATTATGTATCTAACCTTTTGGTAGAAAATTCACACATGGACAAGTTCCCTTGCATGTAATAACTCGCACGAGTCTTCATCACTTCATTTATGAGCTAGTGGATGCTTTTACAGGATAACTCAACAATAGCATTTTCTTAATCTCCAATTCATTTCCATATTTCACAAGGACATGTTCAGTCTTCAACACATGTTTCATGTATTCACCAGTCTAAAGCATTTGAATACAATGTCATAATGTGCCTGATCAGAATATATTAACTATTTGTGTGATCAATAAACTTTATGAAGAATTTGAATTGACTTTTTTTGTAAATTTCTATTTTTTCCAATTAAATAACGTTCATGTGCAAGATTTAAAGCTGACATAAATATCTGTGTGAGTTCCGTAGTAACTTGCAGAGCCAAACAACCACCCTGGATATAAGATTGGGAAGAAACAAAATCATTTTTCAAAAATTATTCTCTTGAAATCATGATTTATTTTTAAATGAATTTTAATCTTGTACCCTATAAGATGTTGACTTAGGCAAAATGCATGTTAAGATCTCGAAGAAAATGTTTTTACATTTTATGATATTTTGTCACAACATGATGATTTCCAGATGATGTAGCCAACAGCCTGAAAGATGGAAGGTTTTGGAAGCAGGTCAGTAAGATGGTTGACTGGAAGGCGGAGTTTGAGAAGAAGGACATCATAGCTCGTCTCGTGTACGTGTTAGAAGGTGATCCCGCAGACTATGTCGTGAGGTGCGCCGATAAGTGCCAGGGCGTCGGGAAATGTGGAAACCCAACTCTCACACAAGTCAAGGTAAACTAATGACAGTGCAAATCTCCTGCGTTCATTAACCCGTTACTTGCTTATTTTATTGATGCCCAGTCCTTTAGAGTTTTTGACTTGGCAGGGGTTAAAAAATCAGTAAACCCCAGGTCACTGACCTACTAAAAGTCACCCAAAAACTGACCAAAAAGTCAATGACTTGCTATATATACTTATATAAATATTTACTGGCTGGACTTTCATTAATAGCTCTGTGACTTAGGGCGAAAACCTGCCGTAAGTCGATGACTTAGTGGCATGGAAAAGATTTTTCAATCCCTGAATTTTCACCAATCCATCCTCGGTTACCCATGGTTTTATATATGCTCCGTTACTCTCCACTATATCACCCATGGGAAATTTCATCAGAGAAATCTGTACTCAAATTACCCGCCCTTGGCGGGCGTGAGCCAATCAAACCGCTACGCAGCTTGGACCTGCGACCCAATGACAATTCATATCACTTCGTTGCAAAGCACGCGAGGTCATTATGTAAGCCATCCGTCACCGGTTATCTCCCTTGACCATTTCCATCTTATCGTATTGAGTATTTTCTTTGGTTACTGACTTCGTCACGCCGGCCAAGGGCGGGTAATTTGAGTACAGATTCTCCTGATAAGGTTTCCCATGGGTGATATAGTGGAGAGTAACGGAGCATATATAAAACCCTGGGTAACCGAGGATGTCACCAATCATGCTTACTCATCAGTCTTCACTGGATTCATGGATTCTTCCGATGTACAATAAATCATGGAAATAGCCGTCTGATAAAGTCTTGTCCACAAAAAAACACATTTTATGTAGATACTGCAGAATTTTCCATTTTGGCAGAATTTACCTATTTTGAAAATTAATTTAATATTGATTTTAAAATGTAACAAAAAGTGTAATGTATCTTTTCTTCAATCAGCTTGCTTTGAAGGATCTGGAAGAACATCCACAAATAGAAATCCGTCGGACAAACTGCGTAGAATCTACTATACAGTATCTGTCTGTCGTCACAGAGGAAATTGGGAAAAGGTAAGCAGTTGTTACTTATTACATGATTAATTAACCCTTACAAAAATCAAATTATAGAATCATGTTACACATATTATTTTACTGCTCCAACATGTATGTCGTAAACATGTTATGATATCGAAAAATTTAATCTTCCATTCATTACTGATTTTAAGATATTGAGAAAAATACTCTAAAATCTTCTCTACTGTTGACCCATCTTAAAAAATGTTATAAGGATTCTTCTTGGTGACACATTACTATGACAAAATGTTGTCATATGAAAAATATTTACCCTATTATGTTTGACCTTGTTGGAAATATTTATTGTTTCTGCTTCTTCATAAAGTAATAGATCATACAGCTTATCCTCAATTTTATATTAAACAAATTTGTTTACTAACTTAAACTGATTCATATGTTTTGAATCATATCCATATCTCGTTTGTTTTTCAGAGCCAACAAAGGAGAATATGACATGTTGATAGTCAGCGAGATGGTAGAACTATCTAAACCAAAAGAAAAAACATTAGAAAATATCCCCACTAAGGAGCAAGAGTTCAAACCAGCGAATACTTCTAATAGTGATCTCGATTCTAAGGACGACATTATAAAAATTGAAGATTCTCAAGAAAACATCAATACTGGATTAGAAGATTTCTCTCTCGACATGGAGGACAGCCGAGAGTTACCTCCCCTTAACCAGAATTCTTGCAAAGCTCAGAGTAGTCAAGCTAATAGTACCTGCAGTGGAACGTGCAAAGGTACAGACAGTAATAAAAGCAAAGCCCCAAAGGAGGAAGTTTTTGACATTGATGATGAACTTGCAATATTTTCTACATTTTCTGAACACTCGAGCTTAAAAAGAACATGTTCGGACACAGATCCGGATATCAAAAGACAATTGAGTTCTCCTGTGAAGAAGATAAAGTTTACAAGTAGTGCAGATTTAGTCGAGTCTGGTTCAAATCAGGTTCAAAGTTCACCCAGTCACGGAAAGATATATCGCATGAAACAGAAAGGTTCTCCAAAAAAGAGAAACTTATTGCAAAGTTTTGAGAGCAAAGGTGAAATTGTGTCGCCAGTGAGATTTGGAGAAAGTTCCTCGTCCGTGTCTGTTAGTCCTAGGGGGGAGTTCAAGTCTCAAACCACCAACACAGAATCAGATTGCATCATGGATGAGGATGTGTCCCCATTGAGAGTCAAATTTCCATTTACTTCCAAAAGTGCTTCCAAAGATGAAAAAAATCAACTTCAAACTTCAGCTCAAATTCACTCGGTGTCTTCTTTTGGAAAATCTGAAACACTTGAGTCTCGGTTAATAACAATTAATCACTGTGAATTGAACAATAACGATGATGCTTCTCTTGAATCGAAGTTAAAAACGAATGATCACCGTGATTTGGACAATAATGATGATGATTATCATGTTAACGTTACAAATAATGGCAAGACAAAAGAAAGAAGTGTTTCCACTTTAAAACAACCCATTGACTCTGACTCAGATAGTCTACCTGATGTTGGGTTTCACATAGGTACTACTGAGTCCACAGATGCCATCCCATCAACATCGACAAACAGTAACGAACGAGAACCCAGCGTTGAATCAGTGCCTGTCCACATACCTCCAACTAAAACCAGTCCTAGGAGAGGAAAGACATGTAAGAAGCGAAGTCGAATAACAGCACTACATGATGATGATGATGATGTTGAGATGATAGAGGATGATTTAGACTATGTTCCAGAGACAAATAGGTCGGTGAGGAGAAGGAATCGGTCCAAAATGAATGAACAGAATGAGCCGAGCGTGACCGAGGACTTGGTACAGCAGGTACTCGATATCCTTCCTCACTGTAGTGCTACCCAGGTACAGACTGCGCTCAGAAGGTCTAAACTGAACGTGGAACAAGCTGTAGCTGACCTACTAGATACAGCTCCTACTGAAGATGTTGTAGATCTAACATAATAATAATAATAATGGGCAATTATAAAGTGCAAAAGAATAAACTTCATCATTATCAACAGCAGCTTGTACCACCAATTAAGGCAGAACCACAAGAAATTACTTTCTAGATTGTTCATCAGGGTATTTCTAACATAGCATGAATTTATAATGCAAATCGATAATCTTCATCCTATCAGGTACTTGTATCTGCAAGGCAACTTCAACCCCTGATTGTCTGTAGCTTTGCCTTGTATATCTGGTTGGTTACCCGTTGCTTTATGTAGAGGTATTTTGTCAGCCAAAGAAATAACATGGTTTGAAATAATTTTTATTATCAGTGAAGTCCTCACCTGGCCACTTCCAATATTGTTGGAGTGAAAGGTATTTTATATGCTGATTATTTATAGTTATACGAGGGAAAAGCTGTACAGAAATCAGGGATTGAAGAAGCTAGTGGAGAGAAATACCCTGATGAACAATCTCTAGAAAATATTTTCTTGTGTTTCTGTCCTTAATCAGCTGCTGCTGCGGATGTCTGTGTCCTGATAAATGTAAATCTAACATACCATTAATTTCTTATATAAATGTAAACAAGGATATACGTTACCTTTGTTATGGAGTGTATACATACTATTTTACAGCTACTGAATCAAATATGGATTAAATATGTATACAACTTGTCCTGGTTGAAAATATGCATGATTTACTTTCAATGCATGTCTTTCTGTTTTTAGCGTAGAATATTGATTGTTTTCTGTTAGTGCTATTATTATTTTACAAAATAAAAATATTGCTGTTATTTTTCCAAAGAGTCAAATCAAAGTATATCTTCTTTATCACTGGTGCCAATTTTATGTTGTTTTAAAAACAAATACTGCTGGTCAGTTATCTAATTTGATGATTTCTTATTTTAATCTTATCTGTGTTTTTTTTTATAGTAGAGATAGTCTCTTCAGTGTGCACATGCATGAGGTTATCTGTTGTAGGGTTTTCTTGTTCTGCTACACGTTGATAGGTTTTCATCCCAGCTTTCACTGTTACAGTATTATAATGAGGTTGCTATATCCAAATTTAATGTAGGCTTTTCAAACAAAATAATTTGGATAGGTCTGAATATAAGACCAATCAATGCTATTTATAACACTGTAAACATGGATCAAATACATTTTCCGATTTATGCTGTTTAGTTTTCAGTAAAAGTTTTTTATTCTTTGGAATATTGTAAAATTTTGTTATTCTTTTGAGTCTGGATACTCATTTTCCTATTACAGCCATGCGCTATTTTAAAACACATTCTGTCAATTATTATTTCAATGATCAGAGGAGAATTATTCATTTCGTTTAGAAAAGGAACTAATTATTTTTTCTTCTGAAAAAATCATGTTATTAAGTAATACAGTCACATTAAATGATATTACAATCAAAATAACTCTTCATTGTTAAGGTGAGGCAGGATGGCGCACTGGTAAGCGCATTCGGCTTCAGATCAAGAGGCCTGTGGTTCGAATCCCGCCAGGGGCATGGCACTTTGTCTGCAGTAGAGAACTGTTCTACATGCAGTAAGGTTTGGTGCAATGCTACACTGAATTTCAGTGTAGTACCACCCATGTCTCACTAGTTCCAGCCGATGGTCGCAGGTTTCACTGCAATGCATAGCCACATGGCGTTGCCAGCTTTCTCCCTGCAATAATACTTGCAGCCGTGATATGATATATATATATACTCTTGAAAGCAGCGTCGAACCCAACTCAACTCATTGTTAAGTTTGAACTATACATTGATTTACATAATTTTGATAAAACCTTGCTCATTGACCATTATGTTTGACTTAATAAAAGATTATTGTTTCTAGAATGGAAATGAAAATTACAATAAAAGATTGTTATTTGTATCCTGAGTTTGTTCATCAATATTAATAACTAGCCTGCTCGAGGCAACACTTCAAGCCATTTCCTGCACTTCCCTGTCATCTGCGGGTGGCATATCAAGCCATCTCACATGCTGAAAGCTGACATTTGACCTCCCATCAAAACTGACAATTACAAATGCCTAATCCAGATGACAGTGGAAGTTAGCCTAAAACAATTCAGCAGGCTAAAGGTTAATGAGCTCAAAAACATTGTAAAAGTTGTCTTACACAATGGTTGTCTTCGTGTTGTCTACATCATGTTGTCTTATTTTTAAATCATTTGTCACTCAGGTATTGCAATTATACTTAAGCATGTAATATAAGAACTTAAACTATATTGATTATTGTATGTAAGTTAAAGACTAACCATATTTATTTATTAGGACAATTTTGAATCCTATAATTTTGGCTAATCTGGCATGAAAGGCCTGATGGGCTTATGGCATGGCATGGTGTCCGGCGTCCTTCCGTCCATCTGTCCGTCTGTAAACTTTTCGCATTTTCATCTTCGTCTCCAGAACCACTATGTCTAGGGAGCTGAAATTTTGTGTACAGACTCCTTAGCTAATGGGGATTCTAAATTGTAAGATTGGTATTCTCCGGTACCAAAAGGTCTAGAAAGCTTCGGATCAAGAGGTCCGGGGTTCGAATCCCGCCAGGGGCACGGCAACTGTGTCTGCAGTAGAGAACTGTTCTACACGCAGTAAGGTTTGGGTGCAATGCTACAGGGAATTTCAGCGTAGTACCACCCATAGTTCGCTAGTTCCAGCCTATGCTCACAGGTTTCACTGGAATGCATAGCCACATGGCATTGCGGGCTCTCTCCCTGCCATAACTCTCACCACAAAGCATAGCCGCGTTAAACCCCTACTCACCTTACCTCACCCAACCTCACCCAAAAGGTCTAGAGAGTTGCAAATATGGGTCTGAAAATATTTTATCTTCTTCTCCAGTATAAAAAGCTCTAGCAAGCTGAAATGGGTTTTTTTCAGATTCCTTGGCCAAAGATTTGTAAATATATTACTTGTGATAACTTAGATATTCAACCTTAGATGATAAATCAATGAAGTACTGAGGAGCTACAGAGCCCATGGCTCTATTTTTAGCTCATCTGGCCTGAAAGGCCCGATGGGCTTATGGCATGGGATGGCGTCCGTCCGTCCGTCCGTCAACTTTTCGCTTTTTCGACTTCTTCTCCAGAACCAATGACTCCAGAGAGCTGAAATTTAATGTACAGACTCCTTGGCTGAAGGGGATACTAAATTGTAAATTTGGTGACCCTGTGACCCCAAATGTGGGTCACAGGGGTCATAACCTTAAAAGCTATTTTCATCTTCTTCTCCAGAACCAATGACTCCAGAGAGCTGAAATTTTATGTACAGACTCCTTGGCTGAAAGGGATTCTAAATTGTAGATTTGGTGACCCTGTGATCCCAAGTGTGGCTCACAGGGGTCATTACCTAAAAAAAACTATTTTCATCTTCTTCTCCAGTCCCAATGAACATAGAGAGCTGAAATTGTATGTACATACTCCTTGACTGAAGGGGATTCTAAATTGTAAATTTGGTGACAGTGAGACCCCAAATATTGGGTCACAGAGGCAATGACCTAAAATGCTATTTTCATCTTCATCTCCAGTCCCAATGGCTCTAGCGAGTTGAAATTTTATGTACAGACTCTTTGGCTGTAAGGAATTCTAAATTGTAAATTTGGTGAGTCTGTGACCCCAAATATGGGTCACAGGGATCATAACCTAAAAGCCTATTTCAGTTTACAGCATCTTTCTGAGATTATATGTGCACTTCAATCAGTTAGTAGGTAAGGGAGGTAATTTTAAAGAAAACAGCTGAGTTAAAGGCATTTCATCTTTCTGATGTGAGAGTTCTAACATGTGCTTTGAGAATATAATATGTCTGATGAAAAAGAGATATTTAGAATTAAAAACTTAGAATTGGAAGTCTAACAAATATTATAAGTCATATTTTATCTTTGTCTCACATTTCACATATGAGTAATTATTTGTATTTTGCAAGTGAATTTGCTGATAAAGGTACACAAGTCTAAAAGAATTCTAAAGACTTAATACAGAATCTTTTATTAAATCTAATATTATGTTCTTTGTAATTTAAGAGTAAATAATGGAGTTTTTTAGTATCTCATGATATTGTGTAATTATTTGGAGAATTAATTAATTAATTAATGAGAATTTCCAGTACGAGTCAATTTGCTATACCTTATTTACATCATATTTTATACTTTATAACTGATTTAGTTTTCTATTAACTTTGCAGTTAATTTTATTCAATAGGAACAAGAAATGAGATAGATGTCTACATCATGGACATGTTTAATGTGAATCTATTTGAAATGAGAACTATTGAATACCCTTTGAAGGAATAACTTGAAGAGGAATTAAATTTTTTCATTTTACATGAGATATGTGAATTGAATATGACTAGTGATGACTGGTGATAACATAGGACTATAAAAGAAGTAGCTATATGAGATTGTGACATCACACCTATTTTCTTCTCCAGTACAGAAAAATAATTAATTGTAGGAAAAACTGCATCTAACATATAAATTTTACTGGCTGTGAGTCCAGTGTCTGCATGTTATGTAATTGCATTGTGTTGACCTCTTCCTGGCAGAAGAATGAAAACTGATAGTTACACAGAGGTTTCAGGTTACTTCAAACTACTGTGCAGCACTGTGTTATCATAGAGTGTGCGTGAGACTGCTTTAGTCTTCCACTGACTCTAAAAAAGAATTTATTCATAGAATATCACCATTTTATCAAATAATGAAAAGGAGCCTATAAGAAATGGTGAAAAAGAATTTACTAAAAAAAATTCACCAATTTATTAAGTATTGAAATGGAGCCTATGAGAAATGGGATTTTCAAAAACTGAGGCTCCTATTCATTATGTAATAAATGTTGGTATTGCCATAATGCAATTAAGAATTAAAACAATATAATGCAAAGGTGTATGATATTCATAAAGAATGTTGATTTATGTGTAACCAATTTTGATAATAATTAGCAGGGGTCATGACCTAAAAAGGTTTTTTTCATTTTCTTCTACAGCCCCAGGCCATTATTGCAATAGCTTACAGTGGTGAATTGTATGCAAAGAATTGTACCCGGTATATTCATTATTATATAATGTGTGTACGATCTTAAAAAATAGTATGATCTCTCCACCACATTATTATATGTTTGATACCAGCAATTTATTTCCAAGCTTTGTGTTGCTCTTTCAACACATATAGATAGCAGATTGGCAAAGTTATGGTAACAAAATATTTTTAAACTGCTTTAATTGTTTCACTACCTAGATTCTTATTACTACATTCCATTATCTGACCATTGCTATAAAGTCCACTCCATAACATACCCCACTTATTATCTCCTGATGAGCTACAGAGGCCATGGCTCTATTTTTTTAATTTAATTAATATTTTTAAAAACAATTTCAACAAACAATCCTTTCAAAATCTCATGTCTCAGAAGAATAAGTAATT
This sequence comes from Gibbula magus, assembly GCA_936450465.1. Taxonomy (NCBI): domain Eukaryota; kingdom Metazoa; phylum Mollusca; class Gastropoda; order Trochida; family Trochidae; genus Gibbula; species Gibbula magus. Next base: position 19,623,502 of record OW388303.1, read on the forward strand.
AAGCTTTTACTCACTTAGTGTAATATATTTACATAAATTTGACATAAATAACAATAATGATTATTATATGTATTTGTCAAGTCACAATACTGTTATCACCTCAGCTATATTTGACATGGAACCAACTTCACTGAGTAATAATAAGAATACTCAACCAGTTCAGTGTAATACCATTTTGAATGAATGGTTTGATTTAGGTCATTATCCGCAATGAAGTACTTCCATCTGTAAGTCTTTGCATCCGTGCGTCTGGGCTTTTTGTTTCTGAACCATAACTTGAAATTGATTACTATTATTATTTATGAGAGCTTGTATATATGTATCATGCAAGCAGTATAAAGTTGCCCTTTTGGGTTTTTTAACTTCGCGACTTTTATTTTTGTGGTGTTTCCATGGAAACATAACTTACAATTTTGTTTCCATGCAGAACTTTAAAACCGTAAGGTTGAGTCAAATTTGGAATGTAGAATGATATTCTTTTATAGGGTGAATTTATAACAAATAATTTGAACAGCTATTCAACACAATTAATATGAGTGATTTGTGATTGTTTGAAGAATAAAACTTCATAGTTCAGTTGACTTTGCCTACTTGACAAGAGAGGCAAACCATACCAGATTAATAAAAACGGTATTACACACAGCTTGTTTAGTATCCAAGTAAATAGCAGATGTACTATACCCTGCAGCCTCAGAACAAGGAAGCTGTAAACCCATAATCATTGTTAGTAGATATCTATCTCCTGGCATATTAAATAATTGGTGGAAATTTGGAAAATATTGATTGAAATAGGATGAAGGGAGAAAGGGAAGGAGAGAGAGGAAAGTGCTGTCAGACTAATTGGTCAATAGTTAATTACCAGGTGAAGCGGACTATGATCGCTAACAGAGGATAATGATTTGAGTCGTATCGCTGTAGGGGGCAACTTATTAATGGACATGTCTGGTCATTAGGATCATTCCCTCGGCAACACCCGCTGATACAGTGTAGATTGTAGACGGGAGGACTTCCTAGTGAATACAGCTTGTAGTGGACTTCGGGCGGGAAAGTGCAGTGGTTAGCGCGTTGAGCTTCGGATCAGGAGGTGGGGTTCAAATTCTACCAGGAGCTCGGCAACTTTGTCTGCAGTAGAGAACTGTTCTAAATGCAGTAAGGTTCTGGTGCAATACTATAATGAATTTCAGCACAGTACCAGCTATGATTCGCTAGTTCCATCAGTTTTCACAGCAATGCATCGTCACAATAGTGTTTCAGGATTTCTCCCTGCAATAATACTAGCAGCCGTAATATAAGTAAAATAATCTTGAAACAGCTTTAAACCCAAACTCACCTCAGCTCACCTGAAGTGGACTTCAGGGTTGCAGAATAATCCCAAGTACTACACAGTAATATACTGCAATGGCACGTGGTCTCTACACATTCGACATACAAATACTTCCATGTCTGCCTTCATCCAACTTGAACCAAAAGTCATAACTGGCACTAGTCTCTATCACTGGCTAATTCAAGCCTTGCTGCATTTCATTGCCATTTCTGTGCCAGATACTTCTGATTGTACTACAAGTCCAGATGCATCATGATGACACGCTGGAACCAAAAAGATGACAAAATGCAGCGAGACTTAAATAAGCCATTGATAGAGACGAGGGTGAGTTATGACTTTCAGAGAATGTTGATCTATAAACTACAGGTTGTGACCTTGGTGATCATACAACATCATAGAAACATCACGATATCATGGCAATGTTTTATGTTTTCCATGAGAGTCGTGTCCCTTTCAAAAATTGAAATGTTGCACTGGTGCACATGAAACATATGTACCAAGATATATTTGCTCTCCTGTAAAATGGTCGTTCCAAAGTCCAAAGCCTATCCAAGCTTGATCATGTGATGGAGGAACCACCAGTTGATAAGATTTCTGGACTGTAGATTTATTGAACAGTTATAGGTTATTTACGGGCTGTTTAGTCTGTAGCAATTATCTTATTGATGGCGATGTATGCTATGTTGTTGGATGTTGATTTTATACAGTGATGTGATTGTTATGTATTGACCGTTTAGTTTGTTGGGATTATCTCTATAGATTGCAGCATTATTTATGCTCTGATTGTTTATAGATTGGTGACATGCTTTAACAATGTACATGAAACAATAAAGCTTCTGATGAAGTTTGGATTATGTAGAGGGTAATGTCCTAGCAATTCTTCATTTTTTCAAACTCATGAACCTGAGGCCCCGGAGGATATCACCCAACTTAAATTACATTCAAACTATTGCTTATTTAATAAATTAAAACATTTTGTTTGATTTATTTAATAAAGGTTTCTCATTTCAAGGTCACAACGAGAATTGTCATTTTACCCTTGTCAGTGTGATATCTCAAGAACCATTCACTGGATTCTCTTCATATCTTACACATAGCTTCTTCAAGGAAAGACAGAATTTCAGTGACAATTACTTGTTTCTTTTAATATGTCATATTTTTTCTTGTCTATTATATATATAACACTCATTGGGGTTGAATTTCTGCTATCTATGGTTCTTGTTTCATTGCAGTTTGTTACATCCCAGGTTGTAAAGTCACAGTACAATAAAGTTAAATACATAAATGTATATTAGACACAAGATTAAGAGACACACAAAAGACTCTAGACATTGGATCTTGTCCATCACAGGTGTATGAAATAGGTCCTCCCACAATTTGGTAGCTTTTTGCTTTTATTAACTTTTTGAGGTTTTTCTTTAATTCTATCATTTAAATTGACAAACATACACTTTTAAACTTGCTAGTCTTCACTCCTCCACCACTTTTAGACGTTTATAAATTGTATAAAAGTTACATTTGTCAAACCACTTGAGTCAACAGTGGCATGTTAAGCTTAGGGAAGTGTTTTTTATGGCTTCATTCTTAACTTTCTTTCCCTTGAACACGCCTGGTTCCTGTGACATTCACAATAAAAAAAATGCTGATGATATTACATTTTAATCTCTTTAAGGCATTGAAGCAATTTAAACAAAGCACGCATTGTCACAAAAAAAAAACATTTTAATTTGATATAAAGGTATATCAAATGTAGAAAGATGTACTGAAAATTGTTTAAGAATCTCTGGTGATAGTTTTTTTTTTTTTTCCCCTTTGGTTCATGTTCAAGAAAACAGTGATGATATAATCACATTGAATATGAAAAATGTGTTCGTGTTTTAGCAGGAATGAATTGATTTTACTAAATCTATTTGTGTTGTGATAACTTGTTACACACGATTTGTTCACTAAACAAGTTGCAAATTGTACGCAAGGTAAGATTCCGTGAACCTGAAAACGTACAAAACAACATTTACGGCAACGTAATAAAAGATCAGTTGAAATGATCTTAAATATGAACGAGGAATTGCACCTTGAAAACCATTAACAACTGACACCTGTTGACAATTGCATAAAACTGGGTTAAAGTTTGCATAATAGAATTACGTGTTCATCGTTACTAAGACTTTCAGATTCCAAGGATGTCAGGAACACATTTTAGAGGTGTCTTGTAAACTTGACCTCAAGAATCCATAGTCCATTCTTCTTCCTTCTGAGTTATCGCAAACAAGTTTAGATATTCTGAATGAAAGAATCAAGAGAACATGAGCAACTTAAAACGGTCTTAGAGTAACATATACATCCAAACAAACCTTATGCAAAATTGACATCAACGTTTACTTCGTGTGTCCATCGTTACACTTCAATATTTTCCAAGGATTTATGCAAAAGTGTATAAAGACCTCTCTTGTAGACGAGACCTCACAACACCAGGGAACTCACGGGAAAATGAATTTTCTCTGAAAGTAGCTTATATCACCTATAATTCGAACTGGCTATATACTACAAATTTAAAATAAAGTACAATTCTTGAGTTGATCGTTACACTCATAACATCGTTACCTTGCGAATCCAGAAAACATACGGTAATTGTTTAAAAGTATTCTGAAATTAGGTTATATTCACCTATATATAGTTCAAACTGACCAAACTCGTAATTTGAAGTACTGTTCATTGTCACACTCTACGAATTTAAGATTTCAAGTACACAAGGAATCATTAAAGACATGTCCCGTGACTTTTCCTTAAGAATCCAGAGACCATACGGTAATTATTTTAAAGTAGATCAACTCTAAAAGTAGCTATATTTCAAACTGACCAATTCTTCGCTTCATCCAAAGAACTTAAGATTCCAAAGACGTGATGAACAATTTTAGGCATAATCTAAGGAATCCAGAGAACACATGGCGAGTTGAAAGTCCTTTGAATAATTTATATCCACCTTAAGCAATATGTACAGCAAGATTTATTTTGTAATTTGTGGTTTTATCGCTGTAAAATATGTCATAGCACTCTGAGGAAATCTTAGGTGCTGTAGGTAGCCTAGCTTGTTCCAAGTCTCAGTCTCAAGTAGTAAAACGGGGCCGTGTTCAAGAGAGGTTTCAAAGTAATCGCTCAATGAGCGATTACTTTTAAACCTCTCTTGAACGCGATTGCTCAATGTAGCGCTACGTAGCAAGGCGAGCAAACTTAGAGGAATTTGCACTGTATCGTTCTGAAAGAGAGAGTGAGCGCTACTTGAGCGCTACATTAAGCAATCAATGAGCAATTCAAGCGCTCGCTGTTATTGAACGGAACCTGTGAAGTCACTCAATTCGAACAAACCTTATCTACAATTTATAAAATATCATAATATATGTATGTTGTCTTTCTTAATAACAATAATAGACGTTCACATTGCAAGGAACATGTCCTGTATATTTTATTCTGTAGACTGTAAACTGTATAGTAAGTTTTCGTAAATGCTGCCGGTATCTGCATATACTTGTAATCTTCTTTGAACATTGCCATAAATTGAGGATATTTGGAACTCTGGACTTTTCTTGTTGGGGAAGAACCTTCTTTACGAAAGACACCACCTTCATATATAGTTTATTGCATAGATATCGATATAGCATTTGTAAAATACTCTAGAGTAAGGGAATAGTCCTTCTCCCAACATATGTTACCTGAGTAATGTCTTCGCACGCGAAGTAACCTCACGAGAAGAGAATGGTGGAAAGTGTGTTTACACTTACAGAATTATACACCGCCTCCCAAGGAAACGTGTTGTGTACACCTAACCTCAAGAAGAAGAAGAACATACGGTAGTCAGAATGATTTGTTGCAGTAATTTCACCTTGTAGAAAAAACACCACAGTTCAACCAGTCTCTAGAACATAGCATATTTTCCCAGATGCAGAACCCACAAACATCGACTCCAGCAGTTGCCTTTTCATTCATAGTACTGTCTGACAGAGCTGCAAGGCTGCTGTCTGTCTCACGCTTTGTCTTTTTATGGCAATAACAGAATTTGCAGAAAAGTCAAGTGTTTGAATCAATCACCTATGAACCTTTGCTTTTGTATTTCACACTGAGGTCATTTTGTCACAAGTGTGTATATTAAAAGTAAAAGGTTTTGAATAAAGTGCAAACTACATTTGTAAGTTGGGGTTGTCGTTCACCTGATGAAGCGCAAGACGTAGCCCAGAAACGTCGTGTGTAGATAACAAAGAAGTTGCAATCCCATTTTGCTGCAGTATCTACAACTTATAAAAACCAATTAAGAACATGCAAACAGAGAGTTATATATTAATACTGATGGATATGAAACAATCGCGTGTTTATCACGATTCACGTACATGCACATTGTAAGAACAAGTATGAAGAATGGCAACTTCTTTATTCAGTGAACTCGACGTTTTGACAATAGTGGAGCTATCACTTGTGTCGAAACGTCGACTTCTCGGAATAAAGAAGTGTTCACACATAGCACTTGCTATTTACAGATTTCCAAGTTCTAAACTATACCCAAAGAAGAACATTGTAGTTGATATCAGGTTTATTGATGAACCCCATTTACAGGTGGCTGCAAGGAGCCAGGGAATGTGTTGCCGTCTTCAAGATGAAACATCATGAAGACGTTTTGTATGAATCTTATCGCTATACTGTTCGTATAAACCAATATACACGTGTCCCACACACTCGTACTATACGTACATAGAGAATTAACTGCCAACGATTCACCGTTCTTTTCTCACACAGGTTACTCAAGTCATTTCTTCCCATGGGGAGAGAATGGTTTACATGAAGAGCGATAATAGCATGCTGATGCCAATGCACACATTCGTGTTAAATAACATTTCTCTAAAGCGTGGATGGTACACGAACCACTCACCGTGGATTTACGGTTACATCGATTTTTGGGTATAGACTGCTTTAAGTTCTCAAAATTATCCTAAACATCTCCAGTTTACACTTATGAATGAGAAATGTGAGATATGTTTTTGATCATTTTATGTAGTTTTAGAATGTTGTCACTGGTTCCATGTAGAATACTAAGACAATAAAACTATCTTATCTAAAAGAATAGATCATTTACATAATCTGTAACAATATGTTTCTTAAGTGCGAAACATACAAGACAAGAGCATAGGGTGCATATTTAGAAATTGACGTTTGAAATAGTTTACATTCCCCTCCTAATTGAAAGATATGCACCAAAGTTCTTGCCTGTCTGAACTGTTTTATCAGTTTTAACAGAGCGCACCAGAATAGCATTACAACACAGGCAGAAGAGATGGGACTTGAGATGCTTAAACCAAACATGTTGGAACTGACGGCAGGAACTCTCTGAAGGACCCGAAGTAGGTGAAGATATGCTACAGTGGAAGCGTGTGCGCTGATACGGTCTCCAGATACCTGCTACAAGTTGTTGAAATACCTGTTGTACCTGTATACCTTGAGTTTGAAACGATGTACCATCCTCTTGTGTTGAAAGAATTCGCTTCTCAGGTACAAAATGGAGATGGTTTAGAAGCAGATAAACCATACCTGGATGTCTTGTTCCGTTCCTGTTCAATATTTGATTTAATTAATTTATTTTTAAAAATTTAATTTTAAATTATTTTCATGTCATTTTTTTAAATTTTTCGTCGTGATACCGCATTTTATAAAATACAGCGAGAGGCAAAAGAAGGGATACCAAATGAAAGATTTTTACCCTACGAGTGGTGATGGTTGCAACACATGTACAGTTACATCATATCTCTAACAAGCAAACTAAACATTTGATTTGGAATTTTCTAAACATTATACATTTATCACTTAATGTTTCTGAAATACATGGTATTAACAAATCGTCGCTTTTGAATCTCCCTAACCAGGTGAACTATGGCTTTTTGGCTTGTCTAGACCTCCCACAGCAACAATGCGTGATCGATTTGAAATCTAAGAAGGTTCATTATGCCGACTACGTCTTGTATTAGCATAATTTCCTGATTTCATTAAATTTTACCTTAAATACCAAACATAACGTCCACAAAACCTTTTGAAAAAGCAATTTCAGCACTACATGTGTAGTTAAACATACATAAAATATTAAGTATCAACTCTCACGAAAGAAATTGTACACATCTCTTTACGAGATATAACATCATCAGAGACATTCAAAATCGACTAATCAGACAGAACTATTTATGTTTGACTCTGTTGAATATAAGGTATCGTTTCTCGGTGTATGTTCATGTTCGACATATACCGGATTGTTGGGCAATAAAAAAAACGTCACAATTTGCTATAATGAACGTCATCACCTGAACAAGAAGTTATGTCAAGGTTTTTAAATTAAATTTAAATAGTTGTAAATTAGCATCCATGGAATAACTTAATTGATTATGTAACATGTAACATGATCTTGTAACATTCATCATTTTTGGACATTCAGATCTTTTTGCTTAAATCCAGGAGGTCGTTTCCAAAAACAACTGTACAACTAAGGTTAACCTTAGCACTATTCTTTAACATTGCACTAAGGCTATCCTAGTGACGTAAGGTTCTCTTAAAGTTTCGTGCGTCAATGGCCATTTAGATCCTAGAGCAAAAATTCAATGGAACCTTTTAAAACTAAAAAAATGTTGGCCAATGTAGTTGCCTCAGCTCCTGAAATTAAGTACTGTTCGTGTCTCATTTACATTTTATTTCCTATCAAATATCAAAAAGTAAAAATATCAGTAAAAGAACTTGTTGTTCAGGGACTATATGATACCCTACCTGGTCAATAACGTTGAATACTTTGTGTATTCTACACATGATTGATCACTTTGGTGACCTTCATCTGGCGTGCTTGTGAGTTGGCCTAAATTGTTCGTGAAGCCATGGCTCAGCGCAATGATTTCTGAAGGTCAGTTCGAGAAGACGTTGCTATGCTTGTAGAACTATTTCTTAGTGGTATTGAAGAGTATGTTAAAGATACATAGATAGATAGAGGATGGTGAATTGACCATTATCAATTTGTCTTGGGTTTCAACATTCAATCTTAACATGAAGGATCGACACATGTCAACGACATTTCCCTTGATTAGGTCTAATTCTTGACCATGTTCAAACGACGACACAGCAACACATTTGAAGGGTTTCATTGAAACCTTAGTTAGACAGCGAAAGAGAAGTAGATTATTATAGAAGTCAGGCGTCATGTGTAATGACAGTCGTAGTTCTTCAGTGCTCGACATGATGCACTTCAAGTTCTTATCGCTTTAATAGTGCACGAACCTCATCGCTACAGTGTTGTATAAAACCTTTGTAACTATAGTATAAACTTCATATATGTGATGTTGTATGAACTTCAAGCTGTGATGTTGTATAAACCTGATCGCTTTACTGTTGTGTGAACGTCGTCTCTGTGATGTTGTATGAACTTCATATCTGTGGTGTTGTATAAGCCTCATCGCTGTAGTGTTGTATGAATTTCATCTCTGTGATGTTGTGTGAACGTCGTCTCTGTGATGTTGTATGAACTTCATCTCTGTGATGTTGTATGAATCTCATCGCTGTAGCGTTGTATGAACTTCATCTCTGTGATGTTGTATGAATCTCATCGCTGTAGTGTTGTATGAACTTCATCTCTGTGATGTTGTGTGAACGTCGTCTCTGTGATGTTGTATGAACTTCATCTCTGTGATGTTGTATGAATCTCATCGCTGTAGCGTTGTATGAACTTCATCTCTGTGATGTTGTATGAATCTCATCGCTGTAGTGTTGTATGAACTTCATCTCTGTGATGTTGTTTGAACCTCATTGCTTTACTGTTGATGATCGAACCTCATTGTTGATGTTGTGGCCAATAAAAGTTAAATGGCCGTTGCTCCATTTTCTAAAGTTGTCATTTGCGGGTGAATATAAAATCCAGTAAGAAGATTTAAAACTTACATCGACACAAGTGGTATTCTGGCACTTATTAAGCCAAATTAAATTTTATGAAAAATACCAAAAGTCTCGTTTAATACCGAAAAGATATTGAACGAAGTAAACAAGCGAAAGACGCATGTTAAATGTTTCCGGTGCATGTGCATGTATATATATGTATTGTTTACCAGTTAGATTCAACCTGTAAGATTAGGACATTCAAATTTGACAAAGGAATATTCAATATACTTAGAAATTAAATTAAATGTCAACATATACTGAACAAAATGTTTAGGGATATTTTGAAATTATTAAATTATGAATAATAATGTATTATTACTTGACATACTAAGAATAGATAAGACATAAAGCATCAAAAATCCCTACTGGATTGAGTCAATTCGGTCTCCTGAGTTGGGATCTCTCCCGGTTAATAGCTCACCCCATGTTTTCAAGATGTTTGTTTGCCGGGCTTATACCCGCGAGAATACGGTAACTTATGTTGTCCAGTATAGATAACACTGGTATATATGTGGTAGTTGACCCCCATTCTACGCTTTATGACCCGTACTGTCACCACATAGTGAGCCTGTTTACCTTTCCTATCTCTATCACATCTTAATACATTTACCCGAGTGGTTCTATAAACCTATATATACAGCTCCTTGTTAGATCGACATGGCCCGACACGCGGTTTTAAAACTTATTGACAAATACTTGGGTTTCTCTGAAAGAAGAGTAGAGTTTTATGTAGGTAAATAAACGTATAGTGATTGTTGACATTCATATTTACGCGATATATCTTAGCACCTGAAGTAGTTTGTTTACATTATGTTTGTCGTATGTATTGTTCATACAACGAAAGTAGTTGCGGTTAGAAATAAAGAATGTATTACGACTCTACTATATGTATATAAGTGGGAACTATAACTTTGTTATTTGTATAATGATAAACATATACTTGGCAAAGATAATTAGGGATATTTTGAAATTTTGAAGTATTTATTACTTGACATACTAATGAAATATTAATAATAAATATCTAATATCCCTAACTTATTTTATCCAGTAAATGTGCAGGAATATGCATGTACCCCGAAACATAGTGTACGTTCATAAAAGAAGTTGTTATCCTGAAATCTTGCCTTTTAGCCAAGAAGCTATATTCGTCAGAAAATAATACATCAGGCAAGGTTATTCAATGTACCAAGGTTTAGATTTTGTACACACGCGACCTATAAAAGGTTTTAGGCAACCTTTTTCATACATTTGTTTGCCGTTAGATATACAGACGTAATAAGCCTCGATGTCTCTGGTAAAGTCTATATGAGCCGTGACTATTAAGTTTACTCCTAGAGACTATCACAGAAGGGAAAGACAATGGGTTTACTGTTCTAGTAGACCTTTTTTTATGGTTCATAAGATTAAGATGTCACAGTTAATCATTGTCAGTGATAGTGGAGCTCGCGGACGCCAGCTGTTTTGAGTAATGGGTCTCAGCACGTCAATCGGGAACATAAAGACGAGTGGTTGTATATCTATACCTTGGCGTGGAAAAGGTAACCTCTGCGACCTAACAAAACTCTTACTCACTCATTTCATAAGAAATACGTGTAGTTATTAATACTTTAATAAGTTCATATGGCTAAAGTATGATACTATCGAAGAGTTATCTCCCTTGGTCTTATATCTCATTTAGTTTGTGAAGAATTTTGACAGGTGTTTTCGTGATTTTATATCTTATAAATTGTGAACAGCTGCATTCAATATCAACCCCGCTCTGAATATTATATTTGAAAGCTTAAACAAAGAAATTATAACGGTTATACTCATAAACGATAAAAACATAATACGTATTTTATCATATATCACTGTTTAGTCACAGGTAATATGTCCGTGTAAAGACAAATCGTAGTATTCCCGGCGTTACATTTAATACAAACCATATAATGAAATATTGTTGAATCTAATATCCCATTTGTATTTATATTATGTGGTTATTTTTCATCATTAAAAAGCTATGAAATAAAATAAATATTGTCTTACAAATACGTAATTTTGTCATTAACATCCTTAAACAAAACCGGTGTCGAATGACACTGTTCCCGTCAATAGCACTGCTAATACACAACAGACAAAACATTTTATAATTGAACACAGCTTGTTTATTGAGATGCTAACGACGGAAGATGCATAATCATATATCCTATGATTATTAAACTCTCTAAAAAACCAAATTAGATGTATGGAATCATTGAATGTGAATATCATGTCTGTGAAGGGCATTTAAAAGTGGCATACATAAGAACAGAAATATTTTCTGGATAACAACTTCTTTAATGTGAAAATACAAGACGTTTCGGGGTATATGCTCACTCCTTCATCAGGTGAAATGTGATGAAGGAGTAAGTATATACCCCGAAACATCGTGTATGGAAGAAGTTGTTCTCCAGAAAATCTTCCTGTTCTTGAATATGAACATATATATACATGAATATATATATAACTCACTGTTAAGTGTTAACCCTTCAAAATACTACTTCTATGTTGTACACTACTTCATCAATAATTCTTGATGTAAAGTACAGAAAACTCATGTCTTATGTCTGAAGTAATAATGTAAACGACTGGTAAAATAACTGACTCTGAAATAGATGTTCTAACGTTTGGTCTTGTAAGAACGTTTTTGTCTTTGGAACAGGCTCAAATCTGCAATCCTGTTTTGCTTTTCCATCACTGTTTGCCATGACCTAAGGCCTTTGTGATTTGAGCTGGAGAAATAATGTTTGGTTATGGTGTCATTTAATTTCTCCATGCCCTGTTGTGAAAATCGAATGAGATCTCCGTGTAGCCTGATGAGCTCGTGTACATGGTATCTAAGGTTATGGATATATGGGGTAATATCCCGACATTGGTACACTTGTGAAAACAATTCACACCATGCCACAGATTTCCTAAGAACAGTATCCGCACATGGATGGTCAAGCTTTAAGAGCGTGTTGATTTCTCCAAATTGGTCCCACAGACTCTGTATTCTTGCTGCACGTTTCGTGTCTTCGATAAGATCACTAGCTCTAAATTTTTCCAGAAAGAGTATTTTTTCTGGCCCTTGAAGGTCTCTATATTGAAGTTTCCTAGTGTCTCTATTGACAGTCAAATCAAAATTAATACCTAACTGTGCAAGAACATGCTCTAATGCAGCGATATGCCGGATTTTGTCTCGCTCTAGTGTAGAGAAAGTGGTTTGTTGATTTATGTTGTCTAGAGTGCGCAGCTCTGAAACCAACAAGTTAAACAGTTTATCTGTTATGCGCAAAAACAGATGCAAGTGGTCAATCACAACGTGGGAGGGGTCTATAGAACCAAACAATGGTTGGTTTGTAATTGAATATGTGTTGACTTTCTTGCGTCCTTTCGCTCGTCCACCTTCATCAAAACTATAGACACATCTTGCTCCAAGATGTGTGTCAAGTAAAGACCAGTTTTTCTTCAAGTCCTTCATATCTGCCTTACCACAACGGCAATATATACAAACGTGTGATGCTGCAATAGATGATATGCCCACAGCAGTAAGCAAAAACTTGTAGTCACCTCCTAAGTATGCAGCAACAGAAAACCGTCTACCTTGAACAAGGAATTCCCTACCCTTGAGGTCATGTATTTCAGTTAAAAGATGTTCTAGTGTTTGTTTGATTTCATTATAATTCTCTTTTATTCGTGCAATACACAAGGGGTATGATGTCTGATTTGAAAACCCTTTGCTAACAATGTTAAACCCAAAGTTAAACACTGATATTTTCTTGCCCACTCTTGTCCCATCCCCAGAAAACTTTACTTCAACAACGCCATCATCTAAAACATTCGGGTTCGATTTCAAATGTTGCTCGATGACGCGGCAGAGTGTATCTCTGAAAGGCTGTTGTACTCCTTTTCCGTCCGGCGTCCCCGTGATGTTGTATGATTCGTTGAACTTTTTGATGATATCTCCTACTTTGCAGCTACGTGGCAGAGTTGGAAAAACCATACTGAGCTCATGGTACGCACGCTGAGAAACACGGAATGAATCTAGTATATATATTAGAGTGTTCAAAACATCAACATTTGAATCAGAAATCGAATCGTCAGCTTTATCAAACATATTGATAACATCCTGCCTCCCGTCACTTCGCGTAACGATAACTGATAACACTTTACAACCCTTTATGGCAATCCCTCTGATAGTGTCTTTAATCAAATCGTCGTCGGTTTTGCGCACTTTTCGCCTGTATGAGTTTGAACAATCCGAAAGCGGTTTTCTTTTTCTTGTTTTTTCTTCAGTTGACAATAGAGTCTCACAATTTCTGACTTTTTGTTCACATGATTTCAGTTTCTGTTTCAGATTTACTTGAACTTCATTCTCTGATTTGACATAAGAAGCAAATCTTTTCTCTAATGTCTTAATCTGTTCTTCTTTGTCTTTAATTGCACAGTTTAACTTATTGACATGTTCAACTGATTTATGCTTATCGATTGGGACATTCCATGAAAATTTTTTGTAGGATAAGCTGTCCTTAAAACGTTTAAATTGAACTCCACCTTTGACTCTCGCTTTCAATCCGCTCTGTCTTAACCTGAACAGTTCATTTCTTAATCTATTCAAATCATGTTCTAATACAACAAAGGATAAACACATTTTATCCTCCAATACTTTTTGGAAATCTCGCATTGTCTCTTGCGACAGAACTCTATGCCAGAATTCTTCTCCTAAAAGAATATCAAATAATATTGATTTTGGTATGACCGCCATAGTGAAACGAACGAAACTGTTCTGTTTAATATCCGAAGAAAAGATGAAATTCTCGAGGAGAGTTCATCTATTTCGAACTTACAGCAGAGCTGCATTAAGCAATGTAGGAAAATCAGATATGTTTCCGGGCACTTTCACAAACGAGAACTTAACAACTTGTGATCTCTGGATCTGGTATCTTTCGCAACGGTCGGGGAAGACGATGAAGTCTGCCAGGGGTTTTGGTTGTTTCTTATAAAACCGAACAGTGCTAGTTTTGATGAAGACACAATCCCCGTGTTCATTCAGGACTCTGTAGTCCCAACCTGATCCCAAAATTCTGTCGAAGTTCGTGCGATCTTGCACTGCATATATTGTCTTCGATTTTGTATCTTTGTGAATCATTCCATGATTTGAAAAACAATCAAATTGTTCATCCGTGACCTTTACATTTAACGTCACATGTGAATCTGATTTTGTCGATTGGGTCAAATTTTCTTTTATTTGAATCTTCAAATCAGTGATAAATGGCGAGTCTTTTTCCCGCGTTTGACGCAATTCATTGACATGTTTGATTTCGTCATATTTCTTATCCCAGCCGACATAATGCACATGTACATAATCAGAACTATCGGACTGATCGGATGTCACTGGGGTTGTGTAACAAGGGTACCACCCTTCCTCCCAAGATTCTTTCTGTCGTGAAGACCTTCTAGATCGTGGAATGTCCAGAGCGGCAATAGCTAAGTCACTGAAATAGATGTACTTAATAATCAGTAAATGTTTTAAATAACGTTTGGATAGCCTACAATTTATTAATAGCATTGATTTAACCTCCGGAACTTTATTCATGGATGAACATAATATGCATTGTGCTCCGATGAAAGTTTAGTATAATATGTAAAAAAAACTAATGTTCATGTTTTATGTATTCTAACGAGGTTACAAATATGAACATCAAAACACTATACAAATTTCAAAATGTTCGATTATCAAACCGATGGTAGATCTACTTAACGTTGCTTTTCAATTGCATATTATTTCACGGACCGAAGTCTTCATGAACACCGGTTTACGTATGCGTGACGGCGGAAATAACATTAATTTCGATATATTTATTATAGATTTGTGAAATTTCAAATAACATATACCGATTTAGATACTCACGAGTATGAATTGACAATATTGCCACTTGGGGTCTTAATTACTGCTTGTCTTTTCGACATACTGTAGAAACAACACGTCAGTCGACGTCTAACGTCTCCACGTGAACGTTTGTGGACAAGGGAGATAACTCTTAGATCTGTTCATGTCCGGTGTTATTGAATTTTGCCATATGTTGATAGTCGTTCGAATACTATGTACATTTGGCATTTGGAAATTCTTGAAAGTGTACGAATTCAAACGTTTAAAAGTTTCTTGTACATGTATATAATTTGAACCAATAATTGCTCTTTTGAAATGTAACTGTTTTCTTAATATACTTATATGGGACAAATCTACTGCTTCATGTATGCTGGTGTTTTGCCTATATTTTTGTTGTCTTTCTAAATGTATGTCATACAATTTAAATCAACTTCGTGAATATGACAAATATAGAATTTGTGTTTTCCAAAAATAATACACGTTTAATTTATCAACGTTAATAAATTGCACTCAATACAAATGTCTGTTATGTAAATCATGCAGCTTGTGCAATCTTCTCTTTCCACGATCAAACGGCCATCAGTGGGTTCTTCTACCTTCGTTCAGTCATCAACACTGGCCACTTCAAAATCGGTCAACACTGACAACTTCAAGATCGGTCATCAACACTGACCACAATAAGATAGACAAAGATAATCCATTTTTCTCTAAAACCAGATTTTGATTTGATAAAAAGTTTTATTAATTCATTGTGATCACTTCAAAGTGCAAAGGTTGCAATGTTATCTCAGAAAATTGGTACTGATTAGTCAACACGTACCTTTTTTGTGTTAAGAGAATAGTTTTCGAGGACAAACCACATGTAAGAGCTGGTCGTTAATGGTCCTTGGACTTTGTGACATGCTAGATATAGAGGTCCAGATTGTGGCGCGTTCACACGGTGCAATTTGTGGCATACATTGACACAACACGTTGTATGCCACACATTGCACAAATGACGTTGCATTTTTCCGTTCACACGCTGTGCACAACGAGTTGCATACAATATGTAATTCGCGAGAGTCGGACTAGTCCTTGGTCCTATCAATCATTACATGTTTTGCCCAGCAGCTTTATGTTATGTACTAGCAATGGCATGTCGCCACTAGCATGACAATGTCCCTCTATGCCAAGGTTGAATCAAGTAGGTTGGATGTACTAATTATTACTGTTCGGTACACAAAACAAAGCCAGACAACAGTAGACAGGTGTCTCTCAGTGTAATTACGCTAATAGAGGCTTCCACCAATTTGGGTGCTACGGTTCATGATATACAACATTAACAAGTTTGAAAAGTAGTCCAAGGGTCATGATGACGTTGACGATACTGTCAAGGTTATAGATGGTGACTACGTAATTTTCCAATGAAGAACTGATTTGAAGATTGTTTATGCAGTCACGAGTTATTGCTTCATACCTTCATAATGTCAAGGTCACCAAAAACTATTTTTGTCTGCATAATTAGTAATGAGGGTTGTCACCAAGATAGTGTGTGTGCATGAAGCATCCACAACTGGCTATCCTCCTTTCACCTCATATGTTGACATATTGCAATTTAAGTCGTTTTTGGCACTTTTGTGTACAATAACCATGAAATGTGTATGATGGTATTAGTTCCAGCATATGTTCTGGTTTGACCTAGCTGTTTGTTAAAAAATAAAATAAAAGAGCCATTGGCTCTGAAGCTCATCAGGAATTATGTTATCTCTAAGCTAAAGATTAAGATATCACTTAAAAGGCATTGTCCAGTCATCAAATTCAAAATTTATTATCAAAATTGGTAACACCGACCATAGGCTTCTTTTCAATATTTAATAAAATGTTGATATTTTATGTATAAATTCTCTTGAGCATCCGAGTGTAAGACTAAACCAGTGTCATACACAGACTGTAACAAAGCAGAGGTTTGAGGTAACCTGAAATTCCTGCAATTCTCAAAGCTCTAAAAAGGTGAGATGACTCTCCCTCAGGTCTTTTATAAGGGATTTCTTCTCAAACCTGAAAGAACTGCACATAAAATCTCTGCAGCAGCTGGTATTATGGCAGGGAGAAAGCCTGCAACGCTATGTGGCTATGCACTGCGGTGAAACCTGTGAGCAGCAGCTGAAACTAGCGAACCATGGGTGAAATTCAGTGTAGCATTGCACCCTGGGCCCAAAGCTTACTGCATGTAGAACAGTTCTCTACTGAAGGCACCAATGACAATTTGTGTCTGCATAGTGTCCGCTAATATATTTTAACCAAATTTGAAGACACATGGGCATGCTGGAGCTAAAGTTCATGCGACTCCTTGAATTCAGGGTGAAGGTCATCAAAGTAGACTGGTGTCTGCTTCACAAATATAGCTTGTCATCGAATTTGAAGACATTGGTTGCTGCATGAGACATTGTCAATGTGTTAACAAGAATTTGAAAAGTCTTTTAAAGTGACCTGCTGTGATTAAACATAGTCAGGGTCACCATTGTAATTGTCAGCTGGTGTCTCCATAATCCCCCAATGAAGGCTGTTACCAAATTTGAAGACATTAGTCCATGAGATATTGCTTGTGTTGCAGCAGGAAAAAATCTTTAGGTTGATTAGTTATCTCGTAGTAAGGTATCTTCAGAAGTCATCTGGATTACAAATCATGTTTTTCCATTTTGCGGCCGGGAGATCACGCAGAGAAGACATCAAGACAATCAAATCATTGTGATTGTCTGGTCTTGATCTTTATCAGACATGTAGGAAACAATTGAGGCATTTGTTATTGACTGATCATGAATTCAAGGCACTGACCCTAGTATTGCTTTATTTACCCTAATCTGATAAAAGACCTAACAGCTGAGCGATTCTTTGCAATGGGAAAGAAATTGTATCATTTTCAAGAGCATGATCACCTTAGAAGTCTGTCTCCAGTATTTCTATCCTGGATTGTTTTCTTACAAGTATCCATATTGTGTAAATACACAACATTTTGAGTATATGCTCACTCCTTTGCCAGGTGGAATGCGGGGATATAGGATACAGGTGAGGAGAGTTGGGGCTTTCAAGAGTATTTCACTTATATCGCTGCTGCTAGTATTAGGGCAGGGAGAAAGCCTGCAAACCCATGTGGCTATGCATTGCTGTGAAACCTGCAAGCA
This sequence comes from Gibbula magus, assembly GCA_936450465.1. Lineage (NCBI taxonomy): Eukaryota > Metazoa > Mollusca > Gastropoda > Trochida > Trochidae > Gibbula > Gibbula magus. Next base: position 19,641,821 of record OW388303.1, read on the forward strand.
ATAACTGGAACTAGCGAACAATGGGTGGTACTACTCTGAAATTCATTGTAGCATTGCACCCAAACCTTCCTGCGTGTAGAACAGTTCTCTACTGCAGACAAAGTTGCCCTGCGCCTGGCGGGATTCGAACCCCGGACCTCTTGATCCGAAGCCGAACTCGCTAACCACTGCGCTATCCCGCCCGAAATATAGGATACAATAGAATTGTGAGAAAATCTTGTTGCATTTCACTTCTAAATGCCCCTCAAAGACTTGATTCTTTACACAAGTAAAATAATCTGGGAGAATACAGATTAAAGGCGTTGTAGCACGTTTTTTTTCAAATTTTATTTTTTCACATTTCTCATGATAGTTTATGTCATTTATATTTGCTTTAGTGGGTAAAACATCTTATTACACAAACCAATTCTCCGTAGTGGTAATAACGGTGTTGCGTATAAAGCCAAAATTTATTGTGAACACATTTTATTATTTCGAATGACAAAAACGATTCCCATGGCTTTACGGAACCATGTACACTCATTTGTAACTTTATTTTCCGAAGAGAGAAGGGTGTTTTACTATTGTTGACATTATTTTTCAAATACATTCCATCGACTTATTTGAGCGAAAAAAACATGCTACAGCGCCTTTAAAGTATACACAACAAAAAAAGAGTTTTATCAGGGGGAAATAATCTTTTTATTAAGAATGATAGGACAATACTAAAATTCTCTAGCTGTTATGCGTAACACGTCAATTTTGCCTGACATGGAAACAATAAACATTTTGCTCCACATTTCTTTATAAAAATAATCTATCATGGTCTGTACACCGCTAGTATGTAATATGTACTCATCAACAGGATGGGGTGTAAGCACGGTTGGCCAGACTCAGTGACAATCGACCAGTCATCATTGACCAATCGCCACTCTCCTAGCTGTCATACACGTGTCTGTGCACAACCACCACGCTATAGAGCTAGTCACTCGCTAGTTGTACGTACATGTCTAAAACACCTATCTTTGCCAGAACTATGAACACCTTCAAGATTGCAATAACTTGCACGCTTGCTTATTCACAAAGCATCTTAAATAGAAATGCGAAAGTGTGAAAACAAATGAATAATTTGTATGGCCAATCCATAATGTAGCATGATCGAGAAATGTAAATAATGTAATGAAATGTAAAATGAAAGCCAACGATGAATTAACAGGGATTATGAATATGAAATGTGCAGTACAGAGGTAATGGCCCCATAGAAACTTTGATGATACAGCGATGTGATAACGATACTCTCTGTATATATTTACAGCATATTGTGGGTCTGTACAGCACTGGAGCTAGTTTGCCCCTTGTCTTCGACAAACATACACTGTCAGCTTACAACTTGAGACATCTTACATAGTATGTATACACGGTAAGCCTATATATGCGGCATACAACCTTGAATTCTGTCTTCATTATGAAGACCTATATAATCTTCGGGTAACTTAAATTATACAATTCTCATATTAATAATAAGGCTATCACGCACTAGAGGCTTGGCAAACGCAAATCCCTGACCAATGAAATCACACGGCTTTATGCCTTGGAGATTAAAAAAAATCTTTATAAAAGAAAAACCAACAATAACAAGCCAAGTTTACTGTGTTCCACTGCTTAATGTGTCGTGCAGGGCTGCATTGAGATATATTACGCAGTTCATATTATACTCCCAATGTTTTAACGTGGCAAAAGTTCAAAGTAAGTGGATACAACAATCTGCAAAGTTGATAAGAGAATATTACTTGCAAACTGTCTCATAATCACACACGACACCTGGTACAATTCTACACAGCCAGTGTTGAAAATTGTTTTTGAGCACTTTTCTGTACATAAACACTTCTGATGCACTTCAGTCTGCGTGTAGCAATGTCTATCTCCACGCACATGTAACACCTTCACAATATACATCTTTATAATCAAGTCATCGTAGTCTCTTCAGAATATGCACCAATTAACATCAATCTCCTCACAGTTCATGTAATTCCACATAGAAAGTTTGATAGAAAGCTCCAGAGAAGACACATGGTCATCTCTTGTTTCCCTTGCACCAACAACTCACACATGCCGGCCAGCCCGCCGACTTGTGACTCACTGCTGGTAGTGGGGAAGAGTTCTTCTGGTTATAGGACCGTGGCAGTGTCATATTATCAGGTTATGTCGCTGAACGGACAACTTTATCTGTCCTCACAGCTGTAGTGATGGGCACACCACAGTTACGTCCTTGAGCACTTTTATAATCGAAAGTCACAAACTCCATTCTCAGTTCAGTCTTCTGGTTAACATTTGATGCAGAAAGTCAACTCCAAGAGCCTATCCTTCTGTATCAGCACTTTTCTTGTCAGTCTCTACTGTGAACATTCATGTTCGTCCTGTTCCCGTCTCCGAACATCCGCTCGGGATGTGCTTCTCTCTAGATGGTTTATCTTTGATTCCTCAGTACAGTAGGGCATCAGTCATCATCAGGATCGGTGTCTCGCAACACAGCTATTGAATCCTTCACAGCATGGTAGATGATGTTCTTCACCTGAAACATTAGAGAAATACATGAGAGAACTGGACATCTATTATAATTAAATGTAATGAAGGAAATTTAATAAAATTTAAAATTCAGATTCAATAAATAAATGTTATTTTACCAAAAAGCATTTAGAAAATACATGTCTTTGCTTTTCATTTCAACTTTTTGACTGGCCCTTCCTTTTATTTTTTTGTTCCATGGCCCATGCATATGCTTGTTAGGTAGGCAGCTATTTTGAAAACCGAGTATCTGGTATATTGTGAAAAGCTCAATCTTTGATATAGGAACAAGACTCACCTGTAGTTTATCCTCATGGTTGGAGTGAGTATCTGAGAGCTGTCGGAACTCCTGTGTGAGTCTGAAGCAGTGGTTCAGATGTTCGGGGGAGACAAAGTCTTCGGCCACCTTGATGCAGCTGTGGAGGTTGCGCACCTGGTGAGGGGCACCTGCCGGGATGAAGATGGCGTCCCCCATACACTGCACGATGGTGTAGCCCTGCACTCCATACTCCTTGTACACACGCTCTCTTAGCTCCTCGTCTAGGTACCAGCTTTGGTCGTGGATTGGGTCATGGTCAGGCTCAATCGTCTCACCTCGCTCCTTGGCAACCTACAGGGGAAAGAGAGGGGTTAGTAAGAACATTTCACTTGTTCGAGTGGCTTTCGACAAATTGACATTATACAGCTTACATGATTTTTAGACATTATCAATCTTATTTTCACAATTTTAATGATGAAAGAAATATTTTCATTGAAGCAAAAATATTGAAAGCTTGCTATTTCTTGAAGAGTCTTAATCTTAGTTCTTACACAACAGCACCATTCCCTGCAATAATATTCTACTGACCTTGTTCAGGAAATCTCTGATCTTGTCGGCATCATGAGCATCATAGATCTGCCACAACGCTCCGGGAACTTCATTCACTTCCCGCACACGTCGCTTTGTGATAGAATCACATCCGGCGTCATCTATGGCCTTCACGGCAGCTACAAAGCAGAATCACAAAACTTATATTTCAGACATTGTGCAAGTCAATTATGAGATTATAAGACATATAAAAGCTTGAAAAGTAGCTTCCCTAAAACTGTTACTTCAACAAAATAAATTTGAAATGAAACATAAATCTTGACAGCCAAGAGTTGCAAGGTTACATATCACCAGTAGTAGTTTTTCCTTAATGTGAGAGTTGCTTGAAATTAAATGTGAATACTTTTTTGTTGTACGAATGATTTAATGAATTAATGGTATGCTCACCTGCTTCATGTATTGCCTTGCCACCATCTTCCCCACTTGGGATTCCTACATACACCATCACATTGACAGCATCCGAAATGTCGAGGTGGAGATTGGTGGTTCCTTCACTCGGGTAGCTGGCAGATCCTAAAATATAATGATAAATAGTAAGGATTCCTATAATCATTCAAAACAATGTTAAGGTATTGATAAGGGATTGGTGAATTCTATAACAAACAATTTAACCAGTTAAATAGTGGTCATTATTAAAAAAAGTCCGAAATTGTCAAATTTCAAAATTTTTTAAACCCATAAAAGAACTACAAGGTATAGTTTACTTCCATACCACATTTGAAGTTTCTAAGTAGATTTTGTACATGTGGAGCACTTTATAACCCTGAATGCATAATAGCGGGGGTATAATTAACAGTTCACTTCAAATAGTTTCCTCAAGGCTATTGCCATCTCATGCTAAAAATATATCAGTATCAAAACGATTTACAATCTTTTGAAAACTTCAGTACAACTTACCATATGCGTTGTACATCTTTGGTCCGAGGTCTGGACGCACAAGGAAGTCAGGAAGACGAGAGGCCAGGTTGAGTTTGCCTTGTCGGTCTGTGTACTCCGGCAGAGGTAGACCCTGCATCAAGTCATTAAAGTGACGAGGGAGAACCTCGCTGAAGTCATCTCCTGGAGGCCAGTCCTTCAGCTTCAACAACATTGGGTCTTCATTCTCATCTGTCGGACGTTCTAGAAGAGAAGTCGGGAGTTGTGAGTATTTATTTGTAGTAAATGAAATTGAAATTTCCAATGAAATTTCCACGATTTCTTTTAATTTCTTGTAAAATGTAATTAAATATATCATATGTAATTTATTTATATGCCACTTAACTGAGTGAGTGAGTGATTGAGTTAATGTTTAACGCCGCTTCGGCAGTTTAACAGCCATTAGCAGCGACCACTTAACTGAAATATTTTGTTCAATACCACCGTATGAAACAGTATGAGCTATGTTTCAGATAAAACATATTCTAGCAATATCTTTACAATCAAAATTCATCTGAATATTGAATTATGAACTGAGAGTATTATACTCACTTAAAATATTCTCAAATCCTTCCCAGAACTCTATCATCTGATGTCCAATGATGACATTCCCTGTCCGGCAGTTGACCAGGTCATTCTCCTGATGTCCAAAATCGTTTCCAAATTGGACTGGATGCCACAACTTAGAGTCAAGATTCTTAGCAACCCCGGATACCAACACAGGCTGGCCTCTCTTCCACTGTTCCTGGAAGATCTTGAGGTTTCCCTTGTGTCTGGGATCATGGAGTCGCAGGAGACGGCCATCACAGAGCCAGGAATGTGGAACATCAGGGTAAAGGACACTCGTCTCGGTCAGGTTGTGCACCATAATTGGAAGATCCCTAGTCCATCCACCAAGCCGAGGGGTGTAATGCATGAACTTAAATGGCTGTGTATTGTCACTATCTCGACAACTCTTCTCCACAACGGACTGAATGATGTCGTCCAGTGTACTCCCAGAGGATTTGGACTTGGATGATTTTTTGTTGCCATCTCCCTGCATTTTGACTTTCCCTGCAGTTTTGGTGAGAAGTTCTCGGAGTGTTGAACAACTTGCTGGCATCTTCTTGTCATTGGAGTCAACAGCTTCCACCTCGGCGGCCTTCTTGTCAGCCTGGTCGGACTTCCTCTTGCTGAAGGGCGAGTCACTGCGATCCCGACTGCCCTCGGAGTCCATGGATGCTACGTCAGCTAGAAGACTTAGTGGGGAGGATGTGACGTCAGGGTTGTATGTACCCTTACCGTTCACGCTCACCTCGTTTGATGAATTGTGTGATTGCTTCTTGGACCTCTTGCCATGATGTTCTTCACTCACACCGTTCATCAATGCCTTCTTCCCTGACAGGTTATTGAGGATTTGCTGGTTGATTCCATTCTTGCCAGAGACTTTGCTCTCTGTTGACTGAATGCAGAGACATTTGGCTGGGATCGCCCACTTGTTCCGAACCTCGTGAATAAGTTTGCCAAGTTCCCATAATGCTAGAAGAAGAAAAGAAGCAAAAATTTCTGTTAAATTCATTTTCTTTGTGCAATCAACTATTAAATGACTGAAATAAACAATTTCTAACATAAATCATCAAGACTAAATTATTTTGAGTTTCACTACTTCAATTCATGAAGTAAATGTGAAAGTTAATGATGAATGAGTTTACTCTTCTTTATCTTCACTTTACTTATTTCAACTAAGCATGTTGTTCATACTCACCATCACTAGGAATGATTTGAGTGAGCATGAGTTTATCAGCCTCATGAGCTTGTCTATTGGCACTGCATGTCAGCCATCGATGGTCATCCTCGATTTCTGAAAACAAGCAATGTTCATAGTGATATCCAGATAAACTGGTACAGGCGTCATAAAGTAAGACACTAGCCATAATAAAGTCCAAATCATGTGAAAATATCAATCTGATATCATTTTAGCTGATGAATCAGTGGCCAATTTACAGGAATTTAAACTCAATAACAAAGGAAAGGAATAAAGATAGGACGTAACTGCAATAGTAGATAAATGTTAAGATCAATAGCATTTCTATGGTCTTATCAAAGACATGTCTAACATATTTCAAGCTTTAATAAAATGTTTTTTTAAACTTGACTTACTCTTGCCATCCTCCTTGACTCCCTTGACTTTGAGCTTGTAACAGTCGAGACAGACGACAAAGCCACACTTGTGACAGACCCAGTGCATGTTGAACAACGTTGTATCACAGACATCACACATCTCCCTCACGCCAGTCACTGCTCTCTTCCAGGCAATCTTCGCTGTAATACAAACAAGAAATGGAAATGAGTTATATTCATAAATGAACATGAAATAAGATTTAATGCTTTGATTTTCATTTATTTATTTTGGTTTGAGATTAGTTTCTACTGATTTATACTTATGAGATATTGCAACATTACTTGATAAATGAAGTTATGGTTAGGACATTAGAAATTAGAGTTTAGTTGTGAAACGTTATTATACTGATCGGATCAAATATCAAATTAAATTACAGTACATGAACAGCTTTGGTTATTTATTTTATGATCAATGAAAAAGAGAAAAAAGAAGTAATGAAAAGGTGATATTACTTTTTCTCTTACCGTCGACACCGGCAAGAACTTTTGTCTCCCTCTCTTGCTCAACCAGTTCACAGAATTTATCCCCGACTCGCGTCAAGATAAACTTTGATGTTTCAACATCAAGGGTTGGTTCTTGAACTGTGAAAAAAGATCATATTTAGTTATGTTATTCTGCAAGTCCATATAAATACTAGAATGATCAATTACATAAGGGAGAGAAACAATACACAATATTTGTAACACAGTGTCGTATGTTAACGTTAGTACAACTTGGGCAGTCATTAATTTTCTTTTACAAGAAATGACATAGAAAGAAATCTTTCAAATGTACAGAATAAAATGAATGTTTGTGTATACCTGGTGTTCTTGGCAGCCATGGCTCAATATCATCCATCTCGGCATCAGATAGTTCTGAGAATCCAGATATTGTCACAACTCCCTTCGGACTGTAGCGCAACCTGAGATAAACAAATCAGATTTTGAAGATTTTTCCTTGGAAATAGGCAGATCATTTCTTAAGGTAGGACACAAAGTGCACTGAATAAATACTTCAACATCAAGATTATTAAAATAAGACAAGACATGCATTAAATGATTTTTAAGAAGTCTTCAATGACTAAGTATATTATGCTCAATAAAGTTTAATATCTACAACAAAATCCAAAATGAATGAATAAACACACCTCCTGAAAGCGTAGAATCGGCAGAAGATGTTTGGCAGTTTTTTGCTCCTCTGTGTAGGCGTCATCTTGCACTCTCGACACTTCATTAGTTTTGGAGTGATCTCTGCACAAGATGCATCCTGAACAAACGGCTGACATGTTCGCTTCAGTGCCGCTACAGACTGCTTCACCAAGGGTTTGTTGAATGATGAACCTGCAAATAAAACATCAATACATTAATCTATGCTCATTTCAGAAAGTTAATTACGTTCTGTATCAATTAATTCAGAGTGAAATATGAAAAGAAATTACAGATAGAAAAAGAAAACTGTTGAATAATGAATGTGATAAAAGTAAATTTCAAGATCAATGCAAATGTTTATTGTCAAACTCTTTACTTTGTGTTAATAATAAATTAATATGTAAATAGAAGTTACAATCAAAATCATTTTAAAAACAATAACACTTCGCCTATCAATGGTTATCAATAAATGAAACAACAAAATTCATGCAGAACAGAATTGTAAACAAGGATTAAGAATATAGGTCACTGTGAATTATCTCCCTTGGATCACCAGCCAGCCATGGTAGATCTACTCACCATTCTTGCTATCAGCTGCAGCTTTTCCCTGCTCCTTGGAACGCCTGCTTTTCTTCTTCTCTTTGGTAGGTTCTGGTTCTTGCTTAGGGCTCTGAGGTCTGGAGTTGGACTCCTGTTCCTGTTCTTCAAGAGGCTGTGACTGTTTACTACTGGACGGAGGGGTGCTGTTCTCACGAGACTGTCGACCTGGTAGAACCTTCACTTTCTCCTCAGTCTTCTTGACAACCTCTTCTTCTTTCTGAAAATATGCAGGAGTTCTGGTTTTACAATTTTGGAGATGCAGTTATAGGCTTAAAATTTTCTATTAAATGTTTATTTGCAAAAGGGCAGGTGTCAACATTGTTTTCATTTTCCTTATTTTTTTTACCATAAAGGAACTGAAGTTATTACAGCAGAGTACACATTTATTCTCAATATGACAAATTTGAATGAATTTTGGTACAAATTGTGGACTTTAACAAACACTGGTAAGATCACATGGACATTTCCATGGGCCTGGAAACTCCTTATATATCTAACACTTACATCTGAACTATTTCATTGAACAACTGTAATGTTCTTGAATTGTTATTCTTACAATTCTAAAATCCTATCCCAGAGTAAGGATTTATAAATAACATATATAACACTAATGAAAAAAAACCCCACAAATTGTGTGGTTAACTCAAGCATGATGTAATATAAGCATAATTTGAAAATTTATCAAATTAAGCAATTAGGAACAAAATCAGTTCAAATTATTCAATATTAGTTGAACACTCAAAATTCTTGTCATTACAAAATGCTTGGAAATGTCGTCAAGTGAAAAATTGAACCGATTGTACTTGGTTCGCCAGTGCTTGTCTCAGATACAAATTGTTAAATCAATATCTGCAAGGGCCTGAATCCCCCTGCACCCATTTGCCACAGAGCAGCATGCTCGAACCATTAGAGGTTTGCACTGCATCAACTGCGCACATCAGACAAAGATCTAACCTTGATTTCCTTCACTTCTTTTGTCTCCTTCTCCTTTCTCTTATTGGTTGACTTTTTCCGGGAATTGTTTGCAGGTTCTTCAGTTTTTAATTTTTTAGCCCCAGCATTATTTGTCTTCTTGGTCTTAACTCTCTTCTTTGGTTGTGTGCTTTCTGTGTTCTGTAGAAAGATATGTTGGATTTAAAACTAAATATCAATATTCAATATATTTCACAAGCTTTGTACCATTATCGCTAAACACCATTGACGTTCGTTTTGGGGAATCAGAATAAAGAGTCCTACATCAGGTTAACAATGTTTACTTTCAAGAGACAATCAAACTTCTTATCAAAACAAAAGTTATTCAGTTCTTAAAGTGAATCTATCCTTTTGTTCCGTACAAATTCTGAACCTATTCACAACTGTTTGGTGAAAGCGTATTACATATGCAAGGCAAGCACTTTCAAGAAGTAGTTTGACAAGTGAATAATAGCAAGCTGTTCTGTTTGTCAGTGACATGTATAATAAAATGAAGCATCCATGCTCCTGCTGTACTCGTTCCCACGTTCCTGTTCTCAGCTATACCTAGTCATTACAAGTCAGGGGTCACGAAACACTATAAAAACACTCAAGTGTTACATTCATCAGCATCATACAAATAACCTTAATAAACCGTACATGAAATGTATTTAATTAAAATCCTTTCACCCCACACGCCTAAAATTAGGCACATATATTGTTCAGGTTTCTTAGTGGTGAAAGGGTGATGCATAAATGAATTCCTACACTGCAAATTAGAAACATGTTAGGAAACAGATATCAACATATCTATCATTAATAGACCTTTGGCAAATTCCCAATTATAGTATGAAGTATAAGTACAACAGTGGGTAGTATCACAGCTGTTGCTACTCAGTGGGATGGATCAGAAAGCTGTTAATCAATCTGAAATGCCTGCTATACATTTACACGATCAATAAACCTATAATAGCTGCCACCGGGGATAGGTTGTACATATCGTCCACATATAACACTGAAAATATCCACATGAGAATACTCTGGTGAATAATTAACACTCTGGACTGGCTGTGTTAACATCACCATTTGCGCATTGATTTTAAAGTTCTTTTTCACAACTGAAATCATTCCTGGCTAGTTCTATACTCTTTTTTTAAAATTCATGATACAAGAAATGCTTTGAATAATACCAATCTAGCATACCTTTTGGGAATGTTCATAAGTTATTTCTAACCGACATGGGCATTAAATATAAAACATAATCAATATTTATTATTATAAACAAACAATCCTTGGTATCTAAACAACCCACAATCTAATTTATGGACAACAAAGACATTTCCGATATTTAGGACCCACCACAAAGCTTCCAAAGTACACAACATGTTATCAGTAAAAGGTTTATAGTGAAGATAAGGGTACAATATCAGAAGGTCAAATATTTAACGACCCATAAATCCCCATCTAGACGTATGTATGGGATTATAGTCCTGACATGAGGTAGATAACTCATTGGAAAGCAGCGGAAGGCAAGCAGTAAACTTCTGTCTGACATCATACCTATGTTGGTATATGAGTCATGCTGTACTGGTCGTGTTGTGAATATTCACTCAAGCGGAACTCCGCTCCCACTGACATCAGATCTACTATCAAGCTACAATAAATAGAGGCCACTCATGTGATGCTTATCATATACTACATGAATTATTCATCAAGGTTCCTGTCAACTCGTATACCGTATGCTCTTGCTACTATCGATCCTATCTCCTACACAGAACCTCTAATGAAATCTAACCACCACATGTGCAAGGAAGTGCCTAATTTAAACGCCGTGCAGGCTGTTATGTGAAATTGGAGAGGCAGTCTACGTGGTGTAACTTGCTGCACGTGTTGTGAGGAAGGAAATATAGGTCACCTGAACAGCGCAGTGATTTAAAACAAAAACGATCTTCACTTCTGATCGTTTACATCTGTTACAAAAGCCAGCCCTTTGAAAACATGGCTATGCAATTTTATTTCCATCTTTGAATAGCCCAGCTTGATTTTATGAAATCATGCATATTTTAATCTCAGCAAAAGCAACAAAGCATATATAGTTGAAATAACAAATTATCATAGTCCATTGAATTATAAACACAATTAACTCAGTTATGAAAACAGCTATTGAGATATTAAAGTACATACAATATTGATGTTATTGATATTTATGCTGATTCAAACTGGGCAGAATGGATATAATGCAGCTCTTAGATAAGCAAGGATTGACAATACTTCATACCACAAGCCACCTAATGGACAATAAAAAAACATTTACACCGACAGTTGTGAAATGATCAATACCAACATGCTATTGAATTTTCAACCTTTCCGAGTTTTGTAAACATCTTTTCTAAGTGTATGCTGGTGATAGAGTAGCAACCACTTCAAGAGTGTAAGTGAATCAATCCTGATACTATTTCAAAGCAACAAATTTAACATGCTGGAAGAAAGCTCTCAAAGGATACAAGAAAATCAACAAAAGTCTACTTACCACGGTTTCTGTTTCCGAGGCTGATGAGGTAGATTCATCATCTGGTTTGGAGGAGAGATCAGTGATGTTTCCATTGGGGATGCTACCGGTCGGAGATCCTGAACAGCTTTCACTATTAGACGAATCCACAGATCCCTTCACTAAATTGTTTTTCACATCCTCCTTTGGGGAATTAGCCTCACTGGCAAGTGGAACAGTTTTCATCTCCTTATCCTCATCAGAATGCCTCTGTAGCCATGCCTTTTTAAGATTTTTGGGATGGCTTCCAGATTTATTCAAAGGACTTGCATCTGATTTTGATTGGGGAGGGGGGCTAGGAGCACTTAACGTATCACTGTCTGTGTCCATCTGTCCGTTAGCTACCCTGTTGATAGTGTCCATGTAGGAGGCAATGTTGCCACTGACATTGCTACATGTGGTCACCACTGACGAGGAGGTATCCTCGTTTACAGTGCTGGGGGCAGGAGGTAACAAGGGTTGACTTGGAGGTGGCGGCGTTGATACGTCCATTTTCTCAACTTTCACCTCAGCAACTGGAACTGATGATATTTTCTCACTTTCCACTGCAGGTGTAACTGATGGTGCTGGAGCTTGAGCTTGAGCTGGAGCTGAAGCCGGAGCTGGAGCCGGAGCTGGAGCTGCTGCCACTTTGTGAATGTTTAGAGTTTTATTATTGTCTATTACAGGGTTCTTCTTCTCTTCCTGTTGGAACACACTCGTAACCGTGCTTTCTACAAAAGAGCGAAAACTGTCCATGAAACCTGAATTCCTTGAAAAGGGCAAGGCAGAGGCTGTAGCTGAAGGGGGAGAGGATCCAATGGAAGCAGGAGATGTCACAGAAGGTGCTCCAGGTTTTGTGCTGCTGCTAGTGGTGGTGTAGGGGGATGGATTCGTTGGAATCTGGGGGGTAGTGACAGGCACACTCATGGGAGCAGAGGAATTGGGTGAAAGCGAACTCTCCTGCACTTTAGGACGCTTCCTTCCCGGGTTATCACGGTTATAAGGTTTTCTCTTTTGGCCTGGAGGAGGTACAGGGTTAGATTGTGGTGACTGCTGGGACACAGACATCACAGTAGATGGAATTGAGGAGTTCTGTTGATGTTGTGAATGCACTGTTGTAGATGGAGTAGGAGTTCTAGACATCTGCACTGTGGTAGGTTTGGCAGCACTTTGTGATGGCCCATGACTGTAAATAGGGTTTGGCACAAGTCCTTGTTGAATCAAACTGTAAGAGTATGAAAGTGATGAGGGTGGTAATGAGACTGGGGGTTGTGCAATGGCTGGGTAGGCTGATGGAGACTGCCCAGGATGCTGACCTGTTGCTGTTGTGCTTGGGACAGGATGACTGCTGCCGGAGTTGGAACTGTGGGCTGGAGAAGCTCCTGCAGACTTAATTTTTGCACTCGAGGAGGATGAAGATGATGAGGAGGACTTGCAGTAGTCAACTGGTTGTGACAAGGGTGACCCTTGATGATGATGATGATGCTGCTGCTGCTGCTGTTGTTGTTGAGACTGACTAGTTGGTCTGTATGGACTCTGAGATCTAGAACTATTTTCTGGTGGCCTGAAAGCTGTTGGATGAGACGGATGAAAGGCTGAAGCCCCAGGTGCACTAATAGAATGATGTGGAAACATGTGGGGAATACCTGCAGGACTAGCTGAAGATGAAATAGGGCGGTCAAGTCTATGATCTGGAGTATGTGCAGGGCGGGGTTGTGGTCTGGGTGAAGATGACATTGGGGCTGGACTTCCATAGTGAGGACTCTCAGCTTTAACACTGGACTTATTTTCAACTATCACTGAACTGGGTTTCTTGTCCTTACTATGTTGGTGTGCCATCTGAATTTCCTTTGACCGTGGAGACTGTGACTGAGCATGACCTGTATGAGCCGGGGCTGGATAGCTCTTCAGGTCAGGCTTTTCATCCTTCATATTTTTTGGTGCTAGTTGTTGCTGCAGTTGCTCTGGGGTAATGACAGATGGGTGTTGTGAGGAATAGCCATACAAGTTAAAAATTGTTCTTTGTTTCTCAGGAAACGATCCCCCTGGATAAAAGGGGTAACTATATAAACCCTTCCCATCACCAGGTGATCTCGAAGGATCCTTAGAGTCCTTATTGTCTATATTTTTTTGATGAGCTTCTGGAATATTCTGTGATTTGTAAACTTCATGTTGCAAGTAGCGTTTATCCTCCGCATGCCTTGCAGCCATTTCGTGATGATGTCGTTCCCTCTCTCGCTCACTCTCCTGCAAGTACAAAGTTAATGCTTACTGGAAAGAATTGAATTATTTCAGCAGACAGTAATAAACCGTGACTTAAAAGCTAAGCTCTAACCACAGGAATAATTTGATCTTTCCTACACTAATTCTGAATGTCCTTTATCAATGTGACTAGCTGACCTTTTCGTCAGATTCTCAATGCTCGCCTGATGCAACTACAGTCTGACATTGCAAGGAGAATCATTGATTTTTCCCTGAGTCAGAGGCCCTGAAATAACCCGCTGTAAGGGGATTGCTTCATTCACATTTTAAAGGGCATAATGTTGAAAAATTCTATGTATAATCAGTCTTGTAGTCTGAAAATGGCAACTTTTAACCCAGGCTGGCAATTTATATGACAAATTTTTTCAAGCTTATTTTAGAAATTAGTAAACAAATTTTAGTGAAAATCACAGCGAAAATAAGGGTGACTGTATTCGGATATGGAGACTTACTCGTTTATATTCCTCCTCCTTGCGTGCTTCCACCTGTTTCTCCGTGACTAACTGTAGAGGGTGCAGACCCGAGTGGGTCTGCGGTTCTGGTTTTGGTATTGAAGGGATAGGAGGCCAGTTACCCGACTGAAGTAAATAAAGATACACACAATAAGTATTTATTGAATACATGGAAGTTCAACTGGTCCAGTGCCAGATCATATAAATAAATTCAAAAGACAAGTACACAGCATTTTCTTTGTTAAGAGTAAAATATTTTTCAACAACTGACACTTTTTAAAAATTAATGCAAGCACCAAGAAACATGTTTCATATATCTATGAACTATGCAAGGTTATCTTCAGTCACTTTCCCACGAAGCATAAGATCAAACGCTGCAGGGGATAGTGCAAATGTCTGGAAGGAGAGCGACTCACCCTTTGGCCTATTCTTCTCAAAGACTCAGTAAAATGCTTATCCACAGCAGATTGTGCATCAGCGTCTGCCGACACATGGAGAATGCGTTCCCTCTCCACTCTCTGCTGGTCTCGTTCCCTGATTAACCGTTCTTGTCTCTCCCTCTCCAACCGTTCTTGTCGTTCCTTCTCAAGTCTCTCCAACTCTTGCTTCTCTCTTTCTTGTCTCTCCCTCTCAGCCTTTTCTCGTTCAACCTTTTCTCTCTCTATTCTGTCTCTGCAACACAAAGTACAGTTCAATGGGAGTCAGCCACACAGCGAGCATGCTAGAAAGTGGGACAACAAGGGCACCTCAAGGTCATGCCTGACTGGGCACCAGTGTTATGTCTTGCCAGCATTACCCCAGGGCTATTCACAAGTCTATCCCTAAGAGGGATCACTCAGGCATATAAAACGGCAGCTTTTGTTGTCATGCATCAAAACCTTAATATTATAGTCTATTTCAATATTTATAAAGCAAAGTAAGGTAGCACAACATAGAAACGACATATTGGAAGTGAACAATATAGATTTACTTATGGGCTACAATAATGATTCATGATGCTTTATGACCCATAAAAGGGTGTGGTTAGTTTGCTCGTATTGATTTGGATACTACAGATAATATAGCTTATATCTTGTAAGAGATAATTCCCCGACATGGCAGAGAGCCAGATATTGATATATATGAAGGCCGTATGATAAGTGCTAAGAGGGAATACTAGCACACACCTGAAGAGTTAGATAAGAACTATTTCAGGCTTGCCACCACGACAAACAGGAAATCCACTAGCTTGGGTATCAGATGAATACAACCAGTGTGTGCTTACAATTCAAGCAAGACAAGCATGCTTTGTGTACCCCACAGACTACGCATGATTGAGTTACCTAAGGGTTAAAACTAATTACACCTTGGGCAGGATTACAGCTTGACCCTTTAACAAGGTTGACCCTTACAAATCCAATTTTAGGACTTCCTGAAGAATGTTTGTGAACAGAAAAGATCACTTGATCACAGGCTGTCACACCACAATTCAAACATATTTTTCTTATAATCATCACCAACAATATGCAGAAACAATGTTTTAAATAGTCTTCTCAAATGCATCAAAAAGGAATTTACTTGAATGAATAGAGCAACAAGGCAACCATGAAACTCAGAAATTAATTAACAATTAAAAAATATTTGTTCTCTCCATTGAGTACAAAGTGACATTCATGCATATCATATGAAGAAAAAAACCTCTTGGAGTTAACGGACCAGCGATCACACGTATAACAGATCGATACCGCGCCTAGGAGACCACCACGTCGTATTGACGTCACTTAATGATTTCTCTCTGCAGATGTCAGCAAAATTGATTGATAGCTTTGCACACTACTCTTACTATTATTAATCATCTATGTGAAAGTAACTCATCAATAATGCATACAGCTAACCCTTCAATTCGACTTCTAGTGTCTGCAAGTTGTTCAAGCATATGCAACAATAATCATCAATAATTAAAGAAAATATTGAGATTCAATACACAGACTAAACAATTATAAATATAATCACTTAGTAAATGAACTTTTACTAACATTGTGATTCTCTGATGGTAACCATAATCTGTGTTTTTATAATACGCATTAGCTTACTGTAAGGTAAGGTAAGTTTTTTAAACATCTAAAATATCTTAATTTTAATAAATTTCTTACAGATAATATTTTCCACAACACAAAAATACTCTATAGAAACAAGCCACATGTCATATATATTATTTTTCAATTCTGAACAATTCATTTTCAAAAATTCTTCATCACAACTGAGCCTTTTCCTAGCAATAAGAAGTTTTTCACATCTTAAAACAAGCAATTAACACAAAACATTTATTTTATTGTAATGGAATTTATAAATAGAAGAATCACTTCTTTATTGAAAATGAATCCTCCTAAAAATAAAAGATGTATATTTGAAAGTGACCCTATTTCCTGAAGATAAGAGCTGGGAATAGAGGAAGGGCATGTCAGAGTGCATAACACAAGTGCTACCATAGAGCCGTATATCCTGGTAAGGAGTCCGGTAACAGCTGACCTAATGTGCAAGCATGAAGGCTCACCACCTCATCACGGGAAGGCATGTAAGGGAGGCAGCCGACCTTTGAGAGAGTGAGTTAGCCAACACCTGCCGGTAGTCACAGCCTGCTTTTATTACCTGCAGGCAGGCAGCCCACTGAGTCATACCTTATCTCACCTTCATACTTGATAAACCAATTATAACCAGCACGTAAACTCATCATTTCTTACTAACATGTTCATAGCGTTCTTCAAGTAACAATTATTTCATACTTAAGCATCCGTCTTTTATCAACAGTATTATTTTGAAAACTTTCCATTGAGATATATTAAAGCTGATGACAAGAAATAATATTTTAGGAAAACATTATGTTAAAGACGTCTTGGTTTAATTAGAATAATTTGGAAAATAAAAATTCTACAATAATAAAATACTCAAAAACTACAACTATAAATATATTTTTATCTTTACATGTCTACCAGGTACTTTAAGAATATTTGTACAGCCTTTCACAAGTTTTCCCAATAAGTCCCAGATAAAATAAATGTCTGATGTTATCTTTAAAACGATTTAGAACCCAGATAACAAAAGCAAGCCAGTATCGGCCATCTTAACTGGGACCTAGTTACACACAATCACGCAAGTTCTAGGCAAGAAAATATGGCGGGCAGGCGGGCTCGACTCAAAGGCCATTATGGTGGACTCTGTACCTTGCTCCAACAAGCCACAGTGACCTTCACCTTGCCTATGGGCTGACTACTAGAATATGCCAAGCATAAATGTAAATGCCAGCAGCATTCATGTCAGCCATCAAATCTGATGTAAATGAGGTCAGAGGAAAGATTTATGACTACATAAAATCATAGCAGTAAGACAAACTAAGGTTACACTGGGCTTACAGGCAAGCTACAGAGATCTTCAGACAAACTAGACAGAGTTCAAACCGGTGTCCTTTCTTAATTATTTCCCAGGGACTATGATGTCATACAAGATGATCAATAAAATACATTGCACCAAACACAGGAGTCCACAAGCAAAACACATTTCTATACAATATGTTAACTGAAAACAAATATAAAATTCTGAATTTGAGACAATGAATCACACAAGGATCTTTGTAGAAAATAGTATAGAAAAGAAAGGCAGCAATATCATCATAAAAACATTGAGAGGCTTAGTTGAGAAGGAGCGTGAAAGACAACAGTGAATTGAGAGCTTAGCAAGACCTCTCTCCAAATAAACATGGCATTCACGGGCTAAAGGAAGAACATATTCCGCCCGCTGTTGAATCAGCTGCAAATAGCCTAGCTCTGTCAAGGTCATTCAGAACCAGCATGATGCTAAACCACACTACGAATCAAGATAAATCTAAAACTATACCTGAAAATGTTCCACCAGAATCCCAAAACGTTGGTCAAAGGGGCAAGAAATTAGTCCAAGCTTTCCATGAAGCAGGAGAGGACAGTAACTAGTTCACAAGCCTCAACCCGCCATCCAAACTCAATCAATATGGCCGCTGCCTCCCAACCGCTAGGCTTTGGAAAAGCTGAGCCTGGACAAAAGCTGCTCTGACCTCAAAGCTGTCATTGCCAACATTCCACCATTGTCAACTCACCTACGTATCTATAGCTTGCCAAACAGTGTGCTATGTTAGTGGGTACAGGCCTGCCTTAGTAGGGTTCCATTCCCTTTCCACCATTATCACCAAGGCGCAATGTGCTCGCGCTAGCTATTCTCATTGAATATTAATATGGCGTTGTCTGGCTCTAGTCACAGCTATAGCTCATTCTCAAAATCTTATCTTGTTGGTTTCATTGTGTATTGATTTCTGAGACTGGCAACTACGGGCTGGTGTGCTCAGTGTATTTACGAGTTATTGACAGTATGATGTATTTTCTCATGATCTATGTGTGTATACAGTGGTTCAACTGGTTTGGCTAGATTACTAAGACAATGTTCAGGCAGTGGGAGCTCACACAGCCATTTTTCACTACACAATAACAAAGTGTAAATCTAGTAAAAACATAAATTTAATCTACAAATAATTTACAGAAAAAATAGTTAAATTATATATAAGTAGGAAGTTACTTTTTTACTCACTTTAATTTTTTTTAATTTATTCACTTTGCTAATTACCAGAATAAGTTAATGATAAAAATTTAATTATTTTGGGGGAATTTTCAAACATTGAAGATATATATTATCAAGTTATTTTGTTAATCTTTAAAACTATTTAGTAATTGTTTTTATTTGAACACTCAAGCTAGTCCAGAGGCTAGTAAATTTCCCTTTAGAATTTACTATAAAATAGAGCTACCCCTGTAGGCCATTAAAATACCTGAATGACTGTCAACCCCAGTATGAGTGTAGAGCTTCTTTTATTTACAAGCCACAATGCTATTCAAGTAGGTTTATAGAGAAAAGTTCACACTTAGAATTTCAAATTTTGAACTACTAGTTGATGTTATAAGTAAGTGTTTATTTGGGACAACAACAAATCAAAACCACTTGCTATGCAATCTAACAAAACAAAATAAGCTAAATTTCACGGTGGTCGCTTGTAATAAAATAGAACTTGCTGGAAAATGTTCCCATGTACATGCAGACCCAACTGTAATGATTGATAACAGAGTTGGCTAGAGGATGAGATGTTATCTTCCTTGAGACAGGAAATACCAGGCAGTGGTGCTGGAAGAGTAACGCTGACTGCTTGAATCAACAACATTCCCTACACCAGTTATGCAACTGCTGACATTCTATCTGCAGCAGTTTCCCTGTAGACACGGTTGGCACCCACACTTACAGCTACACCTCAATCACTAATCCATCCTCTCTACAATGTTTACACACGTGAGTCATTTTCTCCAAGGTGTTGCAATGTCTAGCCCTGTCAATGCCTGTCTGTGGTATTGTTTGTTGGATTATGTCACTATCTCCTACACAATCAACTTTCAGTATAGTGCATGTACCCAGTCGGGCCTAATTTACCTTCATCAGGTTTCCATTTAAGTTCCTTTGTTGCGTAATCTTACCAAATATTTGCTAAGCCCTGTGGTGTAATTGGCTTAAGACATGCTCTCAATACTGATCTTAACATAAGCCTTTGTTTGTTGATAGAAAGAAGATTATCAATGGATTTATATAAATGTGTTTTGATCAGTAGCATTAATCTTTCTTACATTTCATAATGAAATTAAATCGATCATGACTGTTACTAGACATGCCTAAACATAGATATAAAACATGCATACAGAAATACATTGAGAGAAAAATAAATAGAAACTTACCGTTCTTTTCTATCTCTTTCTCTGCGTTCCCTCTCTATCCTTTCTCGTTCAATCCGTTCTAGTTCTGCACGTTCCTGTTCCATACGATCTCTCTCAATTACCCTTTGAAGAGCCACATCCCCAAGAAGTTCCTCTCTGTGTTTATTAAGTGCCCACGGTGGAGGTAGGGGCAACGTTGGAAATTTTTGCTGCCACAATAGTTCAAGTTGACTCATCCTATGACCTGCACCCGGACCATGAGGATAAGGAAGGTGCATTAAATGTGAATTTTGAAACTGCAGTGCTGCAAGCTGCTGCTGTTGCTGTTGTGCAACAAGTCCACGAGCAGCAGCAAAGTCCAGATCAGTATATTGGTGAGGTAGAGGGAGATGATGGGAGATAGGGTTCATGGTGGTCAGTTGGTGGGGGTATGTCAGCAGTGTGCGGGATATGGGGTGGGAGGCGAGGGATGAGGACGACGTTGGGATACCGGGGTGGGGGGCTGGCACTGGGGTGTGCACACTTGGATATGTAGGCTGGCTCATTGTCTTTTGTTGCATGCCTAATAAAGCATTACTTTGCACAGGGTTATTTCGTAACAACACAGGGTCCCGATATGGATGCACAGGTTCATTCCTGTCCACTATTAATGGACTTGAAGCTGGACTACTTTTAACACTTCTGAGATCTTCTAGTCTAGAACTAGGCCTCTTTTCTTCATGATATCCTGTGAAAGAGCGTTCATCACTAGCACGAGAATTTGACCGTTCCCTAGAATCTGACCTGTCCTCAGTTGCAGGAGTTGTAGTGCTACTCCTAGGAGCACTGATATAGAAATGACCCTGTGAACTACTACTATAACAATCCCTCGACCTATCTGGACTCAATGCCTGAGGTTTTGTTTCCATTTTGTCACTTTTTTCTGGTGAAATTTCAGCCATGGAAGGAGCTGCCTCTGAGCTGTGACTATTTTCAGATGAAGATTTTCCATCACCACTTAAAGATATTTTCTCTCTTTTAGCAAGTTTAGTCACTTGGTCAGTCAATGGTCTCTGTAAGTCAATATTAGCGAGAGAAGTTTGGTTTTGACCTGAATTAGCACTGTTAGCAATGAGCAACTGTTTCTTGAAGTGCATATTATCGTCACCCTCCTCTTCTTGCTGCCTTTGCTTTCCTTCAGATGACGATGAGAGTAGATGGTTAATTTTCACACAATCAGCTGGTTTTGAGTCATTGTGCCCCTCCTGCACTACAGGGCTGACAGATGCTGCTTCCTTGCTGACCTCATTTCTTACACTAGGGACTCTGCCTGTTGCCAATTTGATCTTCTCACTCTTACTCAACTTCCTGTTTTCAGAATTCTTAGGCTTACTGGCTGCAATGTCCTTGACCTTTGTTGCAAGGTCGGTTTTAGCTAAGTTCTTATGCTGGTTATTATCTTTTGGTATACTGTTTGTGGTTGGCTTGGTTACATTTGTAGTACTACTCGTGACACATTCCCTAAGCCGTTTAGGTTTTAGTCTTTCTTTCGCTCTGGTTTCTCTAGCACTTTCTTCCTCAGAAGTCTCTTTCACTTTATCTTTACTATTCACTGTATTTTCTTGTACTGGGGATTCTGGTTTTTCAACTTCATTCGTGTTTTTCTGTCGTTTCCCAGGCGAGGCAGACCTCTTTATCTCTTCAGTCTGATCTTCACTTTTCCTTTTCCGTTCCTTAGGAATAGGCTGTTTATTTCTAACTGTTGGAGGTGCTTTTTCTGGTGCTGGAAAAACAAAACAAAATGTCAAACATAGATAAAAAAGTAGGTCATATCAAATGATTAAATATTCTGACCAAACTGTACTAAAAAATTTCAGAAAAACAAAATGTAGTGAAGGTTATGACCTTGCCAACTCTAGCTGGAGTCAAGGGGCATGTTAAAGTTTGAGCAGACAGGTTTATGTGTTTGGAATGAGTTATGTGGAAGGCTGGCTGCCTGGCTGTCTGTACACCGCTCCTGGGCTAACAGTTCTGCTTGACTTGTTCTAACACCTGCTGGCTGGCTGGCAACCAGTTATCTCTTCTGACTTACGGCCAATCATACAGGAAAAAAGGCCAGGATTAAGATATTTTTAGACCCTAACATGATTCTACAAGCACCCAGCTTCAAGATATGTGTTTTCGACTGAGTATGCTTCACAACTGGCGAAGCGATCAAATCATGTTATCTCGAGCCGGAGCTAAATCAGGCATCAAAAGTTTCATTGTTATTACCTTGTGATGTGTGACTTCTGCTGGTCCCTCTACACACAATGGGTAAATACTATACACATTTTATTTGCTGGGTATTTCAAAGCACACGATAATGCCAGTCCAACACGCTTATCAAGGCAGACGCTGGGTCTGGCAAGTATCAGCCCTCTGTAAGAGTAGCACATTAACTTACCCAGTCAATTAGGGTAAGCGAGACTCTGGGAATGAGCAAGGAAATGGCAAAATTTGCTTACAGCTACCACTAGCACAAAACATCTGGCTAACCCAGAACAGTCAGCCTATTTACTCAAGTACAATACACATAAACAACTTTAGTGCTGCCTCTAATAGCTCTAGTGACTGCATAAATTCCTTCTCGCTATTTTCAACCATTAGCAGTTTTTAACAAAGTGAAAATGGATAATACACAGCTTGAGGTCTAATTTACAGCAAGACACAAGCTGTGATAGTAACTGTGCACGGCAGGTGCTCTTGGCATTTTGTACTCAACTCTTTGTGACCACATCAAATATCATACACGAAAACCTAGATTATATATTAATAATATTCTCCTAACAAAAATATATCCTTTATCGGATATTCATAAAACATGAATACAAATATTTTTAGATGACTAATAAAAGGACAAAATCTCTGATAATGATAAACTCATAAAGTAATTAATATTTCCTGTCCTACTTCTGTTAATCGTATATAGAGATAGGGAAAACATAACTGAATAAATATACCTTGAATGTAGTAAGCGCATGATGTTTGCTAGTCCTACGTAGATAGCTTGAATAGGCCACCAAACTGGTTGGGAGTGCCGGCCTTATCAGAGAGATAAAGCTGTGACAATGGACAGCCCCCATTTATCAATGTGGGAATGTGAGCCGCCACCAGCCAACATTAGTATCCTGACCTCCAAACTTTGTTCATTTACAAACATGACAGCTGGCAAGTTATCTGATGCCTGCCCATCAAACAATAACAATTGTTTGTCTAAATTCCTACATGAAATGTATATTTATTTGCTTCTTACTATCATGACAAATTGGTAGCTTTAGTATCTAAATTTAACATTTAACAAATTTAAGGACAGATTTCGATCAATATGTTTCTGAAGAGGTATATCAACATAGTAAAAAAATATCTAGGATAGTACAAGTATAAAATGTAGCAATATGTAGTAAACAAATAAATATCCCACTTTACCTTGCCAGATCTACTATCGTTTCTGGCAGGAACATCAAATTCCTAAGTATGTGGTCTGCATACTTCTAGAAATACACAGGAAGCTTGTAAACAGAACCAAATGTGAGTATCCATGCTTGGTATCCTAGTTTGGTGAAAACAGCTGAGCAAATTTGCCACTTTCCTTCATATTGATTAACAGGCCGAAGTTTCTGTTAGTCATTTTGTCACAGTAAATTACTCCACGAATGTGAATCTCATAACAAAACAGCTGAACCGCAGGCTAATACAGGATATGATCAGCGAAAACGTGAGTCTCTCGGTCTGCCAGCAAATGATTACCAGGTTGTGTATCTAGCCGTCAGGTACACTACACACCGCTAGATGATAACGTAGTCCCTACCAGACACCTTTGAACTTTGAAACTGTATCAGAAGCAGATTAGAATCACTCACCTTTCTCCTGTTCCCCTGATGCACTGCCTCCTGAAGTATGTCTCTGCCGTGTTTTACTATTGCGTCCTCCACTGACGGCTGGTCGAATCACTTGTGAATTGGTTGGATTGGCCGGATTGTTAGGGGGTTGTCGGCGAGTAAAGGGAGCCTACAACAGCAGGGAAATAATCATTACACACAGCTCCCTACATCCACACAATCTGTACGTGGTACAAGTATCATTCCATGTAATCTGTATCCTATGCTCTCTGGTGGTGAGAGAGCCTGCCTGGTAGACTCCACTAGGTATGCTGGCCCGCCAACCAGACAATAGACCGAGTCTGGCGAACTCTCAACAACATGTGACCTTCAGGCCTGTTTGGCGGGCTAGCTCACAGGAATGTCAAACAGGGGTAAATGGATCCTTCAGCGCTTATCCAAACTTGTCAGAGTCTTGGCCCATAGCCAAAGTACATCACAACCCAGCTGCCCTCAGACCACTCACCAACTTTTTGAATTTAGTGTTTACCTCTTCAGCAATATCATTTTCACAACACACACGATCACTATGCTATGCAGCCTTCCAGAGAGCAACTGAAGAGAAGTACTAATGACTAACACTTGAAGACAGACTCCCTGTGGCTAAGTTACCTGGTGTTACATAACAGCATTCACTACTGTGGCAAATGGGATCAGATTGAGTAATGCCTCTAGGTTTTCACCAGAATAACAAGTGGGGCTGTAAACTGTGTGATAAATAAAAGCTCTGAGCTCTGCCCTGCCAGCATGGACCAGCTGTAAATCATACAGCAGGGATAGTCTAAGCTGGGCTAAGCCTCACGCACCTGACCTGCTTTTCCTAGTCTCTCCCTCTTGCAACCATTACTCTAACCTCAGTTGGTAGGCTTCTTTCCTTGGCTATTCATTGCCATAACAGTGCGAAACTAATCTCAAGCCTTCTGCTCTCTGAAAGGGCTTTATTATGCTAATACTGCGCCTGGGGTGGTGTAAGGGTTACTGTAGGAGACATCTATTGGTAGTGTACAATATCACACACACAGACACAGAGGGGGCATCTCAGGGAAGTTTTCATCCTTATTGCTGCATAGCAATCAGAAGGAATTATTTGTCTGCATACATATTCAAGCTGATAGAAATAGCACTGGTTTGACAGATTGAAGAGACTTATGAATTATTGCAAGATGTTTGACCCAGATTTTTTTATCACAAGGATGGAAATAACGTTACTAAATATCCACAATTAGATTCAACATAATCTTTGAGTAGTGTCATAAAAACATAAACAATACACTGCCTCCCCAACTCTTTGATAAAACCAGACCACTTTTATCTTTTCTCCTTTGGTTAATCCCTGCCAAATAGACACTTTACTGAGAGTTGCGCCAGAAAAAATAACTTGAATGGCACATACAAAAAGAGCCTTGTGAAGGCAATGCACAGCATGAAAACACAGGTCATGTTAACACAAGAGAGTAAACAGCTCATTTTCATGGTGAGTGATGGCTGATCATGGCTGGCGCAAGGGAGGGAAGGAAGGAAGGAAAGAGATGGCAAGGCTGGTGTGTCTCCTTTAGTTAGGGAAATGTTGGATGTCAGACAGTAGAGGCTAAGGGTAAGCTAGTTTCAGAAAGATAACATACCACACTGCTTCCTTGTAGTTAGTCATGCTTGATTATACACATAATAAATATATGTCTGCTTGTACCTTTGCTAGCTATAGAAATGATTATTGACATAACCAGACTATCATGCTTTGAGATCACATTAAACCAAAACAGGTTTTCAAAATAACAGCACATACTACATTATAAAACTACATTTGCATTATGTTTTTAAAAATTACACCTGATGTTACTTGAGATATTGACAAGGAATGCTAAAAGCAAATGTCAAGACTGTTATGAGTATATCTACACATTTAAAGAATCCTTGCAAAAGTATTGTATCTATTCTTGATTTTTAATATCTTACGTTTTGAAGAGAATTGTTTTCCATTAACTAGTTAACCTTTGAAAAGAAAATGAAAGTAATAAGCAGAGGATATAGCTTTCTGCAGAAGCTGTGCTCCATTAATAAAAATTTGCCTTCTATAAACATGACGGAATAGGAATCGATGCCTGCCATATGAAATAAGAGGCTGGGCTCGCTCTCGATAAGAAGACTGGCACGCACTGCTGACATGATGGATGTAATATGTATGGATGAGACAGAATTAATCCTCAACAGGGCATGGCTACTGCGGTCTTTAATGAAAGCCCAAAGTCATTATGGCTGTGTTCAGGTAATGCTGTCAGCATAATGGATTATTCATGTTACCATCTCTCTAAACTAAAACCATTGATTTGGTCCAAGATCAATAGTGCTGCCTTCTCCCTGGTGGCAGACAATGGCAAGAGCACCTGCCTATCAATACATCCTGAAGGACACTTTCTCCATCACTGCTGTTGCCACACCTCCTCCCCCTCCCCACTGTCTAACCCCTCCCTCTGGCTGGCTGTTGAAGGACAAATCAATCCTCATACTGGACTATTACGCCATTACATGGCAGATGGTCAGACAGTAATGTCAATCACACTTTTGCTCTGATAATACCCACTCAATACAAGTGCAGGCGCAACACTTGATTGGTTCATAATGACCATGGCCCATTACTGGACATCAATACTACTAAGTAAATCAATGGTAAAGGTAATTATTTGAAAATATTTTTGGAATTCATAAATGTATTACTAAACAATGTGATAATGTCATTTTCTCACAAGGTTAAGCCTGACATTTACATACCCACAAGAGTTTTAATGTTAGCTTACAATAATTCCTCTGTCAAGTAGATATCACAGTATGTCAACATACAATACGTATGAACAGTGATAGTTATGAGTTTGGGAACTAATCCTCTATATACAAATGATTCATGTAACTTTGTGGCTATTAGTATCGGCAACAAAGCCCAGGAATGATAGGGTACTGGTGAGTGCCTGTCCCGACTTTATCTCGAACCATTCAGGTGTAGATGACAATATCCAATAAAGTTAACTACTCTCACTGCTAAAAAAGTCTTCTCTGACTGAAAGCCATACTGAGATTGTAAAGATAAAACAGGTTGCATTCAACTCCTATGTTCCATCTCAGTAAAAATCAGCTTGGCTTATATGTGGGCTTCTTCAATAACAGTAAAGCTCAACCAAGCAATGCTTTAATTGTCTGAATAGAGCTTTTTATTTACTTATCTCAATGCACAAAGGTGATATACAGCTTTTGACCCAGCACAACCCTCATTGGATGACCTAGTTTGCTTGGCTCAATAAATACTGGAGGCTCAAAGGGCCTGTGTATTCTGTTGATGACCTTTTGCCCCTCAAAGCTGGTCGCTAGGCAACCTGATCACACAGACAGGGAAGCTAAAATTAGTAGGCAAGTTTGGATTACTGTTTAGCTATTCTGTCTACAAGCAGTGGAAAAAAGTGTCTTGTGAACCTGTAAGAGTCTAACATAATTATGAGCATCTTACTGAAATAAGAATGAACGCTGTTTCTGAATTTCTGGCACATGGAGCTGCTGCTGGTATTCTATCTATGACCTGTATGTTAACACAGAGATACTGGTCCAAAGGCACCTTCAGATTTCAACAAAGCAAACCACATAAGCCAGATAACTCCCAAGATAGCAGAACGAGTGTCGTGTAATCACTGATAACACTATGACACTACACCACGTGGGACACAAACAAATGAAAAGTTAACCTCCATTCTTCAGCATGCTGAGCAGACACGCCACTATCTAATTTCAGCTCAAAATGAAAGAAAACATTTACCAACGACCAAAACATATTTGCAGCACGTTCACAAACACATCTTCATCACTCATTTGTTAAAACAGTGTTCTACTGATATTCAGCCAAATATTTTCTTAACATGCAAAACAGTTTGTAGAATTAAACAAAACATGTCTCTGCATAATCAGATTTTAGTGGAAATAGTAATCATACTTATAAGTAGAATTATGCTCTTCATGCAACAGTTATCCCGAAAGGACTTCCTACCCATTACACGCAGACTTCCTGAATTAACTATATGCTCTGCACATAAACTATTCTTGGAAGATGGAAGACAAGGTTGTTTTCCATGATTGATGAACTATTGAAAACTGAGAAACAAAGAGGAATCATTAAAATCCTGAATAATTGATTTCTATTGTTTCACCGACTCGGTGTTACACAAAGCCAATCCTTCTTATCTGTCAATCTTCAACACATGTAAAGAGACTGGGAACAAAAGCTGCTATGATATGTAACCACCATATTTATAGAAGGCATACTGAACTTTGTTTATGCTTTTCTTCAATATTTTCCTTGGAAAGTTGCCAAACTGGTATAGAGAAATTCCTTTAATAAATATTCAGACCTGAAGTGTAAATAGATATACTAAATGATTTTAGCAGTTCAAAGATAAAATTTCAGCTAATAATATAAGCTTGGAAAATAAAATTTTGAATGAAATGTGGCATAACGTGCAGTCTGGTGTCCCTGACTATTGGGAATCATAATTGGAGACTGAAAAGAGAAATGTCAAGGTTTCACAGGCGGTAGGAAGTTTGAAATGGGGAGGTTTACACTTGAAAAGGGGGCACCAAATTCACATGTATGCAAAATTGTTCAAAGGGGTGGGGGGTGGTTGTGTTCGAACCCCCTGATAGGAACTAAGGTTAAACTGGACTAATGATAGGCATACCATGGCAGGTAAAGGGTTAACATATTCCCACAAAACTAAAGCGTCAACAACATTTTTGAACCAACAGGTTACAAGTGATGGATAAAACCATGTCAAAGGTCGGGAAGGTAGGTGTGGGATAGACTCCTCTGTATTTACATTATGGACTACAAACAATCTGTAAATGGCATTATCACATTGCTGGTTTGTACAAATGTCATCCTCGACTCGCCTTCCTTCCTCCAAGGTCTGGAAATGTCAGTATGTAAACTGAAGACTACAATGACTGAGGGTATTATTGGAGGCAGGAGACTGGCTGGTGGAGAGGAGACGAGCTGGTGGTCGGGTTAATTAGGACCACAGCAAGTTCCTGACTGCCTGGCCCTGACAGGGACTATGCTCAGGAATATAGGGTAATTGGACTCATCATTGATCAGAGCACGGCCACTTCCATACCAGAACCTCTCTACATAATTAAATCAATCAATACCCCCCAGCTAATGATAATAGTGAGCACCAGTTTACTGAATTAATATCCATACTGAAACCTAAACTATACAATACTCATTTCTGAATCAATCAAAATTAATAGAAAACGGATTCTTTGGATTTAGTATTAGTGTTGCGGTATGCCAATCAAACAGTTGTGGCATGCTGTGGGATGAATTGGAAGCTATATATAGCTAAGTGTTTGAATGAAAATACTGCATTACAGATCAACTGACATTATACACTGAAACAACTGAAAAATATTGTTTTGACTTCCCTATCCTATCCCAAATCACATGATCAAGAACACCACAGGAATATGTGACCTGAAATAACCATCCTATGTTGTACAATAAAACTGTCCAAAAAGAGCCCAAAATGCTAAGACCTGTCATTGAAGCAGAAGTGTAACCCCCACAGAGAGAAGGCGCATGTGTTGAGTGAGATCATCCCAGCCTTCACATCTTCTCTTTCCCACTCCCATGTACTCAAAAACATCAACATAGCTCAGTTCCTGGGTACAGATGAATGGGTTTGTGGTCCTGACTCATGTGTTGTTATTTTTCACTCGTAGAAGGAAAGCAGGTAAAGCAGCCACAAAGGAGAAGGAAATATTTCGAGCGATAAGCAGCGTGGCCCATGTGGTGGGAGCGGCTCTTTATTGTCACATCAGACCAGGATACTACTGTACTACTACATCTTACTCCCATTACCATAATCAACTCTCTCTTTGGATATAAACACATATAATTACTCACACATGTAATAATTACTTAACTACTCATTATTTCTTCAGTACTATACTCTTTGTTGACATTTCTATATTCGTAAAATAATCACATTTTTTTCTGTACAAGTCTGAATGAGATGCAAATGGTATTTCCGGTGGATAATTAATAACCCAGATTCCTATAATTACTCATTTATTTATAGACACGTTGAAATATGTTACCAAATGAGATCTTGGATGATAAATGAATATTTCTATGTCTTTGTATAAAGTAATTACCAACAACACACTATAAGAGGAATAAAGATAAAATATTAAAGAATACACAAGACTAGATACTGAAAGCCTATCACTACCAAAACAATTGTTATCTCCTGCAAAGAAAAAAAGAGACACATTTGTAATCTGCAATGAACTTGCCGAGAGAGTGAATGGTTCATGATGAAAAGCTATCAGGGAAGCGGCTGATAGAATAGCCATCGATTTCTCTAAGTGAAGGCTGGTTGGCGAACCATCAAACAGAGGACATTAATTTCAGTCTGGACACATCTATAAACATTGTTCCTCTACTCAGTGACATGGCAAGTGCACTTGTTTCACTGATTAGATGTGGGGACGAGGCAAAACATAATACGTCAGTTAACATGGTTTCCTCGATGAGAATTGGCCGATTTATGTTGTATTCGACGGAAAATGTAGTTATATAGCATGTGGGAGAAGGTAACTTAGTTCATTGTCTACTCTGATTAGGAACAAGGCAATGACACACTACTGTGTGGAAATAAATTACCACACTGCGAATAGCTTTCTGAGATTCTTTGAACTTTTAAGAAGGTTGAACATAAGTGATTGGTTGAAGCATCGATGTGTCAAGACTTCAGTGATGACTAATGGAATTAATTTGTTACTTTTATATGGCTGAGGACAGTGACAATTTCGTTCTTAGTGATAAAATAGGGTGGGTAAATACGGAAAGAATTCTGTATAAAATATGAGCTAATGGTTGTTTGAGCAGCTAACGAGTTCTCCATCTATCTGTCCCCAGTTCACTCCATCTTTCCATCTGGTCTTGTACGGTGTTGATGTTGCTGGTGGGCTCCAAATGATATCAACAGGAAGCTGTCTCAGGGGGTTAGTGGAGGTGATGCAGTACACTAACATCACTAAGAGCTTGGGTCGTTAGCTTCACATTGTGTCTTATCTAAATCACTCCAGATACATCTCACTTACTCACGAGTGTTAACAGTTTCAGGGCAAATACACCACGCTTCAAGTAATCTTACCTCCGATTGATTCATAATTTGATTTGATGGAACTTTGAAACAATTTCTTACCATCCTTTTTTCAAGTTGTGAAATACAAGAAAACTACAAGTGCTTCACTTCATCCCAGAAATGTTAAGAGGGACATTTAGATAATGAGATTTTCCTTGCACTATTAGCTTGATAAAATATTTACTTGTTCTAGGAAGCATTTCCATTTCATGCTTAATTAACAAGGTGAAATTATACAGACACAAATAAACTGAAAGGGTTTAAAAAACAAAAGTAGTGATGAGAATTATTTTGAGGACAAAAGCAACTCATTTGAATATAAATTGGTTCCATGATCACATATACACAAATAGGTACATTAAGAAATGATGTTCTCATAAACAGCCTACACATTGTGACGTAAATGAGGAACCTAAATGTTACTGAAAAAAAAGGATTTTCTCCATAATATAAAGGAAGAGACGTGTTTTCATGATGTACTGTATAAACCTTAGCAGGTGACCTGCAGAACACTGGCGCGGCACTCCTTCAGACCTTTCACCGGATTTATTTTACAGTCGCCTGCACTCACTCAGTGCTTTCCACAAAACCATGTATCTATTTCCTTCATACACCAACAAGACAACTCATGAAGCTCAATTGTATTTCAGGCAAGGGTCAATTCCTTATTTCCTTATTAGTTCATATCAACAAACAGTCCTCCATTTTCATTATCATATTTCAGTAGTACATTCATCACAAATAATTAAATCCTTCATTTCGGGAGTATGTGTCAATTGGGTATCTATCCTCTCAACACCATACTTAACCAAAACATTCATTTTAAATATTATATAACATTTATGATCACATACAATATTCAAAAAAATATTTATGAATTTTTAAAAATTTCCCAAAAATTATTCACATTATAAAAACACAATACTACTTCCCAAACATATCACCACTTAAATTGGAAATTATAATTCACACAGTTCAGTTTCCGTTATTTGAAGATACTTGAGGATGGCATGAGCAAATATCAAGCAGACTAATGTGTGCGTGATCTCCCACATTGATGAGGAGCTTTCCAAGTCTAGAGAGCATAGTAATTAGCTTGGCTGTATCTAAATATACACTACTAATAACTTCAGGCTGTCAATCAATACCAAGCTGTCTTGACACACATCAAGTTTGTACACACCTCCTCTGGCATTAAACACTAAATCTCGGATGACAGTGTAATCAATCCAGACTGACTAATGAAAGTCATTAAAAGATCCTGATTTTAATATTCTTAATATTTTGATATGTGATCAACAATTCTCGCTTTCAACCATACATGACATTAAAATTTCAAATAAAATGGGAAACTTAAAGATTTGTAGTTCTAACAAAAGCACCTGTTTTCACACCATGTTTCACAGTTATACAATTTTTTCTCTCCATGAATTACACAATTATCAATGAGTGAATGAACAAGTAAATGTCATGAAAGACAGAACTCAAAGTAAACCTTTTTCATATGCTTGGCTACTGATCAACACATTTTCAAATTCACCAGTCAAAACACACTTTCAAGTTTTAAATATTTACAAGCAAAATGAAAAGTTATCTAAATTGTTTTCATAGGGTCCTCAAATTTCACTAATAACTACATACAAGTAATTCAGAAGTCACTTTGAGACGTGAAATATACCGAAGACAAAACACGGACACTGAATGAGAAGTTTAGCGGCTTACCTGTTGCTGCTCCTTGTTATTATTGTTGGTATTTCTTGGTCTGCGACGAGGTGTAATTCCAATTTCAACGCCTCGCAGTATGGAGTCCACAACTGGGTAAAAGAAAGAGAAATCAGACTGATTAATCTTACCACTGAAATCCATTGATAGTACTTCTACTACAACATATGATACAACTCGGAGTGCTCGTGTACGTAGTAAAAGTAAATCAAAACAACAAAGAAAACTTGTCTGTGGGCGCTGACTGACTATATGACTCACTTATAGTGTGACTGCCATGTTTTCTGACATCTGAGCCTCGTTCACGTCATTAACCCTCAAAGGTCAAGGAACACACCTTTCTTTATTCACGCGGGCCTTCACACAGGTTATTTTCGCATTCCCTAACCGGATCTAGTGTTAGGTCTCAGCGGTATGGCAGAGGGCTGCGCTGATAAAACTGCCACAAATCAGCACAAGTGAACTGATAGGCAGGCTGTAAGTAGAGTATTGCCTGCTAGCCAACCAGCCAGCCAGCTAGGAGAGTCAGGTGCATGCATGTAGCTGCACACTAACACGCAATCTAACTCAACACGACGACGCAGTGTGGCCAGTCAGCCCTTACTCAGTTACACACTCACTATCTCTCCCTCGTTTACTCACTCGCTCGCTCACTCAATCAGTCCCTCCGTCAATGTGCCAGGCGGCAAGTCAGCTGGGTAACAATTGAGCTACACAAATTTGTTTCAAGAGGAGGACTCGGTTTAACTTGCTGTGTGCCTGCCACCTTATCGCACTGGTGTAAGGTTCAACTTGAGGAAATCAATCGGTGGCTCATTGGTTGGCTAAAGGCAGGCGGGCAGGACAAGTACCTGTAGTTATCTTATTCCTCAGTTCAGTTCTATCTCCACTGACCAGATAACGAGCCCAGCCAAGTACTAAATAATGCAAGGTATTCTCAGTAACAAGATTGTAACTCATTCTTGTGTCTTGCGTCAGGTTGAAATGATTAAAACTTCATAAGTCCTCTGAATAATTTATTTTTCATTTGACAAAATATTGCCAAGTTTTGAAGATCAATTTATTAAAAAAAATAACATACATCATATAAATAGCTTGTCAGAATATCTCATCACATGAGCACTTTCATAAATGTGATCAGTTTAATTTTTATTCTCTCAACTTTTCTAGACCCCTGTGATCAAAATAATGGAAGAATAGAACGATTTGTGGCGTTTTCACATCGGAATGAAATTCCATAAACAACACAAGTCATAGAAATAAGGCAGATAAAAAATCATTACCATAAAGCAAAAACAAAGAATTTCAAATGATTTATGAAATTTAATCTGGCTACCTAACCTGAGCACTGTGAATCCACATATCATTGCAATCAAAAGGTCATATTCCTGTTCTAGGTACTCATCTGTCTCTGTTGCTTTGCCCTTTAGGGAACTGATGATGAACAAATTGTGAATAAAGATATTGATTTCAGAGACTTGCCAGAGCAAATGTGCTCTTTTCAAGTGGTAATAAATTCTGGATTCATTATCGTCCACACAGTCTGCTACTCATTGATCTGTCTGAGTAAATATGTGTTGATGGTAACAATGATCCCTAGCCGTTCTCGCTTTTTGTTACGTATTTGTCTTAGATCTAAGGCTCTGTATCAGACAAGACAAGAAAATTGTCAATATCAATAATCACTTTGAACTCGGGGAGTATTTGGTGAATCATTTTATTATCATTTACAATGATGACTTGTGTTGGTAGTTTGTACCTCCATAACAAGAAGATAATTCAACTAGGTCGTCCTGTCATATCACCAATTTCATATCCACTGATACAGAACAATGTGTGCGGTGAGATAGAGAGATACGATTGTAACGTATTCAAGTTGCAACATGTGTGTTGTTGTCATGTAAATAAATCTGCTTCATTGTAATCAACCTGCATATACATTTACAAATCAATAGTAACATATTTTATACAGATTTGTGAAACATACTAATGACTGAATCTCATCCTGCTTTATATTCAGAAAATGACAAAAACATGTTCATTGTAAGTAATATCACATAAAAGACTTTAGCATATTCCGTGATAATAATAAACGAAATCGGCTATTAAAACCAACCATGTTTTTTAAAAATACAATTACGGCTCTAGATAAAGGAATTTGCATCTGTCGAGTAGACATAAGCATCCCAGAAGCATGTTCTTAGTTGCCTACGGGTGAAGACAACTTCAGGCTGGCAATATCCCAGAAGTATTTTTGGCAAAGGAATCCACATTTGTTACTGATTAGCAAGCCATCTGGTTGACAAGATCTGCACAGGTAGAGAGGTGATTTATGGTATAACAGTGCAACTCATTATAACTGAGGTCGGCCAGTGTTCACACCTAGTACAATCCTTACAAAAACTGCTTCCTTGCATGATCACTTTAATCTTTTTACAAAATATATTTATCTATTGCTCTACAAAGTCTGACCATATGTTGTAGTGTGATCTGAGATTGTCCCATGGATTTAGGAAACCACCAGTTCATGTCAGACTGACAAAGCAGATGAATTAAAATTGGACTTCAGTGTCATGAAAAAGAGTCCCGTAAAAATTCATTTATAAAGTAAGGAAAGGAAAAGTGAAAGGAGTGTTACAAAAGAGAGTTGACGTTAGGCAAGAGTACAAATCTGGGCCGAGAATAAGGTAACGTATAACGAGAACTGACGCTGTAATGTTTTCAACCTCCCTGGTCTATTTGTGACAAGGTAAACACTCTCAGTAGGGTGTTTGAAAACCGCCTGGCAAGGATCCAAAGTATGTTGATATAATCTACTAGTCGCGGTATTGAATTTCTTCCTGAACTCTCTAACATTCGGTGAGAAAATATTTACAGGTAAACATGTGCTGCAAGAGCAGAGTTCCTGTCTAAAGGAGCATCTTATCTTGTGATGTAATCTCCCTCCCTCCATCGGTCTGCACAACCTGATAGACAGGCGAAATCTGTCTCGTCTAACTCTCAGAAGGTCAGGAGAGAGTGAAGCAACAGAACAAAGTGCTACATTTACTGAATATTTATATCCACTTCATGCTGCTTTTATAGCTTTCACATGACACGATATACATTTGATTACTTCAGGCAGGTCAAGCTGTCTCTCTTTGAGGCATTAAAAACATAGATGTCACATACTTTAAAAAACAATGTATGAATTATCTGCACACGTTTTATTTACATCCCCTAAAAGTGACAGTTTTATCAGTTCTACTGATAGATTGGATCTGTTTATAGCCAACGGTTATAAAATCATGTTTACAATACCAGCTGCAACCTAATCATATATCTATCAAAATGATTAATTGTCATGTTCAGTTTTAGCTTACCTGTGAAAGGTAAAAATACTTAGATGGTCACATAAAAGATATTATTGGGAAAAGAGACATCAACCAAAAGTAATTAAATATTCACATACTGTATATGAGTAAGTTTGAAATTACTTCGAGAATAAAACAAGCACATCAACACGTGTGAGGATGTGACGTTAAACAGCGCCAGACTGTATACCCCCCTCCCCCCATCCTGGATCCACCATGTTTTACTACAAAGGTAAGCTTATCATTGGGTACTTACCCCCATCATCTATAAGGTGCATCTGAGTGCATGCTGGATCTTCATTATGCTCTTCCAACACTGTGTCATCTGTAACAGCTAGAGACTGAAACACAAGGAGATAGACGCCATCAAACCACACGCAAGCTATAAGACATACATGGACTTTAGATAATGCTCAGAGGTCACGACATGCTGCAGACAGTGTCATGACATAACCATTGTGACTTCACATCAACCCATCACCCTGCTCCAACAATGTTATCACGTAACAGTTACAACATACTTGTTATTGTAACAATGTCAGAGAACAACAACAAATCTCATTGTAACTATCAGGCTGGTCTTGTCAATTGCAGTGTTTTGTCATAAATGGGAGAAACAGAGCCATTTGGTAATGGCCGACCCTTTAAATATTACAGCAGTTTGTTTCATGCTACATTTTGAAACTTGATGTCGCTACATTTTGAAACTTGATGTAGTTGCTGTTCTCTGACGAAATTATACTCATTTGGCCATATTGTAAAAGTGTGTTGCCAGTATCGATCTTTCTACAAGTATGTATTCCATATTTTAAATCCAATGAAAAGCCAAGAAATTAACT
The DNA here is from genome assembly GCA_936450465.1 of Gibbula magus. NCBI lineage: Eukaryota > Metazoa > Mollusca > Gastropoda > Trochida > Trochidae > Gibbula > Gibbula magus. Next base: position 19,678,984 of record OW388303.1, read on the forward strand.
AAACCACAAACTAGTCATCATTGGCAATGCTGCACCTGATTGTAATATGTTAAGTTTGAATCAACTGGATGACCTTGGTGCGTGCAACATTATTTCAACATTAACACCTTGTGTTGTTCGACAGCAAATATAATTACCTCAACAGAAAAAACCCATCATTGTTTTGACATTATGTGGTTCAGCCCAAGAGTTAGATTCTGTGGGATAAGTTTCAGTTACACAAGTTAACTACAGCTTATCTACAAGGTAAGGCAACTCAGGGAATGAGGTGAAATTCCAGACCCATTCTGCCAATGTAATAGATTCCTCATAAATCACATGAACACGAGTGCATGTGCTTTGTCTGAGGCGAGTTGGAGGTAGACGTTAATAGAAATTGCCCCTGATCACACAACCTCGTATCTCTTTTGACATCAATGTGCTTTGTTTCCTCAGCTTTGTCACAGCAAATCTGTCAGTTAAATACCTCCTACCTGCCCCCACCAAACCTTAAACCCATTGTATATTGCCTGACCTCATTCTCCACTTTTTTCCTCTCCTTCTGTTCGCCTACATAAATCTTTCATGGGCCAATGGGCAAAAAGCAAGCTTAATTACGTCTTGAAGTAATCATAGAAGGATTACCTGGTGCAATATTTTACCATTGTTAATACTCCAGGCTTCATGTTACATTACTACAACCAAACACGGATCTGGTTAATAGAATCTCATCATATGATATCACTTCCACTAGTTCAAGAGGTTGCTCCTCTCGTTACCAGTGTGAAAGCAGTGGGTTTAACTTTCTACTGTTCACTTTGTTAACAACCCAGTCTCATTTTTCTCAATTGTTATTTAAGCCTTCAGGAATGTTGCCACGTGTTTACATATAAACGTTATATGCAAAATATAGACAATTTAAATTCAGATTGAATATATTCACTACAAGCAAACTATTCAATGGCATGTAGAAATTACAAACAAAATAGCTGAGGAAAATTCAGAGGCATTAATTCTAATGCATGACGTGCCATAGAGAACGTGTATATCATATATGACGGTAAAGCTGTCAACCTACAGTCTTGGCTAGTGGCATGTAAATAGGTTAATAGATAAGAGCATGCCTTTGAATAATACAAGCAATTAGTTTGGCAAGAATTTAGCAAAGGTAAAAGTGGGCGTCAGGAGTTCCATAGATCAGATTTCATCAGATTTCCATAAAATTGAGATAATTCACCAAGAACAAGGATCAAACAACCATATTACATAAAATTTAAGTTTTGATTGAAAAGGTAACCACAATCATAAGAATGAAAGAAAACTGTTTATAGTTAATAATACGGTTTAAAAAACATAATGTGTCTTGACTGGAATAGAATAATTTCACAACATACCTGTAGCAGGTTGAGATTAAATGTAGATACATAGTACAAACCTAGCAGCTGGCACCTAGCTAGAGATAACAGCCGACCCAGAATATGACTTTGTAGGGCTGATAACATTGGGTCCTATCTGTCTTATATAAAGTACACCAAATAATAAACCAAATAATAATTGCTTTGTAATATTGTCATGAATTGGTGATAGTGAATATTTCTTCAAGAATTTTTTTTATCTTAATATGAAAATTTGAAAGCAAAGATATTAGCTAATTCCTAGTTCTTGTGGGGTTTTTTTTCAAACTGAAATTTGATAACAGGAAGATGCTTGATTATTTAGTTTTGAGTTGAAGATAAAGATGATGTCAGGCTGTTTATAAACGTTCGGTTGGCAGATTGGAGATGACGCCACGTCTGTGAACACATCCTACTCAAGGCCGAAACATCCTCTCCTCCCCTCTGCATCAGCAATGGTTCAGAGTGCAATATTTACATACACACTCCCTCCATTGTTTAACCATCGTCCACAAGGAATGGAGCAGTTTTCACAAGTGCAAGCTCGGAAGACTGATTCAATATTTGCAACCACGTGAGCAGTAACTCAGCACTCCAAACCCAGCCAAAGATCAATCGTTAAATCTACAGGTCAAAATCTTACTTCACCAGCATCACGGCAAAAATACCACATCACTTTCCTGTCCTAGAATTAGAAAAGCACGAACTTGCACAACCTGAGTTGACAGTTGGCTTAACTATCTAGGAATGCTACCTGAGGGATGTGTCTTTTCCACAACGGTTTGAATTAAGATCCCATGTGCTTATTGCAAGTTGAAAAGGAAGCACGCTCTCAGTTTTGTTGTAAGTATTGAGATAAACGAGGGTCCTTGTTGGACAGGATTCAGCTAGTTAAACACGCTAAACATTACTACACTACTCGCTTCGTAAGTGTCACTTATTTATAAATGAGTGGGTGTCCTACTTGGGCTACAAACCATGGCTGATGACTGCTCACAAAAGATATACAGCTGATCAAAAGGCTTTTGTGAAAAAGGAATCCATAACAAATCAGTTCAGGAAACAGAGCGTGATAAAAGCAACTTACTATTAGCAATGAACAAAGTCAGTCAGTTGAGGGAAAATGGCTGGAGATATTTTTTAAATTTGATTTGTCATATGCTGAATAAGACTTTGTGAGACGGAGTGGTAGGAGGAGTGAGATAGAAGTGGATGACTTGCAAGTTTACAAATTGGGAAAAGCAAACTGAATTTGTACAATTTCTTCATACATCACAGGTTACATGATACACTTGTCTGAACAGGGCGGGCCTCGCTAAAGCTTAAAAGTTTGTTCTTTTCAAAATTTGAAGGACAGATCACGAACTGATTTTTTTACGGTATTCTAGTTTCCTTCAAATAAATCTGAAATCCATATAAACTTTCTTGAATCTTAACCTACTTTAATTTGCTAATTACAAAGTTTAAAATTGTTCCTATTAGGAGTGACCTGTCTGCTCATCTCTTGCCTGTACTTAACCAACATCTGAAGTAGATTCCCTTGAGACTGAAGAACCCAATCAATTCATCTCCCCCAGGCTTTATGTCTTCCGCCCTGCCAACCCACCCTGTCCAACAAGACGTACACCATTAAACCAGCGCACATAGGAGTTACAAGTCTCAGATATAATGACACACAAACAGGCAAGAGATAACAAGACGGTGGACATTGATCAAATTTTGTAAGAAGAGACAAGTAAGAGAAGGATACTTGCCAGCTAGACATAGTTGTCAGACATGGCCATTACTGCGCTGCAGTCACACCAACAGCAAGCCTTGATCTGCCTACCACCACTTATTACAATGAAAGCCAAAGGGCAAGGTGAAGGTCACTTGGAATACTGATAACGTAGGTTAACACTAACAACCTAATTCATCCGGCTCAATCTAGTTCTGATCAAATTGCCTTGGCAAGTCACGAAGGTTTCAGGCATCTCCCAGTGAGGACTGAATTACTAATTAACAAGCAAATTCAATATTAATCACCTCATGCACACGCAACTAAGTGTTGATAATTAGTTATTTCTAGCATAACATTAACAACAGGTTTCTATGTGTGCACTTTAGGATTCATTGTAAATTGTATATAGTTATAAAGAAATAATCTAGGAAGAAAGACAAAAGTTGAAAATGTACATGTGCGGCAGAGTGCTTGGACCTTAGTGTAATCAAATGCAAATTTTGAAATATATTACAAAGAAAAATAAAACATGTTAAGGATTCGCGTCTTCCTGTGTTGAAGTGGAGTCTTGTATGTCCTCGAGGTATGTTTCGTGGATACTGCTAAGCATTTTCGGAAGTTGTGTACTAACATTAAGTAGGTCAGACCTAGCGACAGTTGAGTCATAAAACCTGGCCTGATAACAATGCTCTTATTTCAAAATTATGACCATGTGGTAGCAACTATAATATCAATAAAATATGAAGCATATTACTGTAAATTATAAAACTTTTTCAACTTTTATACTCTTTTTGTAAATAAGTTATTTTCAAAGCACATATTTTGAAAATGGTTTGTATCAAGTTGCAGGTAGAATTTCGGTTGAGCTAGTATCAATATTGAGGAGATACAAATTAGAAATACAATACATCACAAGGTTCACCAGCTGTCCCTATTCGAACCACATCAAATCTGTTATCGATAACTGGCTATATCTTTCACGAAAATAAAACCATACTCAGAGCTATCAAGTGGAAGCTGGAAAGGTGCAACGTAATAAGTTTCCTGCACATGTTGGAGCTGCGTTTCATGAATCATGTATTATTTTGGTTGCCTGTGTTGCTGGCCTGCCTTCTGACAGCACATGTGGAGGCTCTGTGTTTGCTGTAGGCTGCTTGTGTGCTCTGTCTCGCTCAGTGCTAGTCTCTACTATATTTGTCTTTCTCTAGCACTCCTGTGACAATATCACCTTTCTTGCTTCACAACCTAACAGCTAGCAGAAAACACACTCGGATGCTCAATAACTTTTCAAACTTTCAAATCGTTCTTCGTCTTCATACAACCAGTGATATCTTAAATTCTAAATACACAGCATTATAAGCTTGTTCTATTTTATGAGATACCCAAATTTTAAAAGAATTGCTTCAATAACTGTCTGATGCTTTTACTTATTTTTTACTTTTGAAAATAAAGAAAGTATAAATTAAAAACAAAAAGCAAACAAGTTGGGGCATATAAATTTACAACAATTTGCTGAAAATATGCCAAGTTTTCGTGTAGTTCGCCATCAGCATAGAAACAGCCTTCCTGAACACATGTTCTTAACAACAGCTGTAATAACTCCCCAAAGGGCAACATCAGAGTGTGAAGGATCATTCATCTTCCTTGGATTTCCAAAGGTTAGGGCATTAGGTGTCAGGCACAGGAGGCTAGGTGGGGGCAACCATCACAAACAAACATTGAGGTCACCGACGAAGAAGGTAGATGATACCTGCCTGGCAGCCTGCTTTATTTGTTAGCTGATAAATGTGTGTAAGCAAGCACACAAAGGTACCATGACAATCTCGACATTGGAAAGAAGTGCTGGGGTCAAGCATACAGGTTTGGCAGAGAACTTGATCACTTTGTTGAATTGGTGTTCAGGTTCACAAGGACACACTTTGACATGACTATACATGCTATACCTATTACTTGCCTGTTCAAACATTACTACAATGGAGCTCTTCTCTGTGTATACACTTACATATTTACAAGACACTGAAATAGGTCTCTTGAGGTATATAACATTGCCTTCAATTTGCACAACACCTCTTGAGGTCATACTCAATATATAAAGGAAGCAGTCATATCGAACTTAAAATATTAAACCAAAATTTAAAAGTTATTATCTATTTGCACTCAAGAATGGCAGTTAAAAGAGCAGGACATTAGGAAGGAAATTATTCTCGCGATGAATAGGTCTCCTGAATTCTAAGAGGAAATAATTTCTCAAATTACACCCACAAAATCGATAGGGTGGGTATTAAATAGAAGGCAGACAATCTGCTGTGCAGCTTACAATAACACCAGAAGCTCACAGCGAGCTTATAGAACCATGTGTACTTTTTACTCCCATAAAGACGGAAACAAGCAGCTTTCCTTAAGTACGTCATATAACAACATTCTGCAGATAAGCATAAGGCAATGGCAGTACTCACAAACTGTTACATAGTTCAGGCATTGATTGTCAACACAGGTGTTCAGTTCGAAATCAATTTATCCATTGGGCCCATGAAATTATGCATGAGTTTTTCATTACATCAAAGAATGCTTGCAACCTACCAATGTCATGTCTAATATCGGAATGTATTTGCTCTGAATTGCACTCATACATAATAAATAGTTAACTAATGAGGGGAACAGAACTAGGTTGTCTTAATATATAATAGAAACATTTACAGTCTTATTACTTCTTTGCTCTAAAATTTACACCAGCAAATAAAATAACTTGTGATTCCGAGATAATATCCACACGATGGTTCGTCGCTAAATAAATCGGCAGCTCAAGTGTTAAAAACATTGATATACCCTTCTAAAACATGCAATTTGAAAGTGAAAGACTTTTCAAAAAATCCTTTTTTGGAAATGTTGACGGTAATTGTTCTCGCAAACATTTTCCAATTGCAGGGTCCTAACTGCCATTATCATACCCCCAAAGCTAGTACATAAACGTGTCACGTAAACTCCATGTCATTTCCAGCATGGAACAAGAAGTCTTGATTCACACATCAGTACCGACAGACGCAAGACTGAATCAATGTCTGAATTTAAAGGAGAATCCATATATCCTCATTTGTTATTGTTAACCCATAGCTAACGAAGTAATAAGAAATCTCTGGCCTCTGGCCAAACCCAGAATATTGCTGTAACAAGGTGAACAAGTCGGGAGTATGCCATCAGGTCAAAGTAAGACTATGAAAAGCAGAGTGTGCCTACCTTAGTTGTATGGTTGTAGGACTGTATTACAGCAGTGTACCACTGTGTGGTACCCTCAGCCCTGTAGACCTCCACACGGTAGCCGACAAGTACAGACGGAGTTGTCAGCAGAATGCGCTGCCCATCCTGGTAGTCTACCCAGCTCTTGACAGCCTTCTTGACATCACCATACTGTAGTGCTATATTGTGCTTGTTCTCTTCACCCTCCTGCAATACATAATCAATATTTGAAATAACACTCAAAACAAACTTTAGTGTTACACTATGGATATACTTCATGCTCCTTCAACACAAAATAAGCATTGAAAACGATATTTCCTTCTCATGACACAACTACATCAAAATAAAAACATCAAAAATAACAAGCAAGATTTTTTCACTTCCAGAAAAATACCAACAGTTTCTATCAACTTACTGAGATTTCATTGGTTTGAAAAGGCAAACATCTCAGTTCATATTCAGAGAGCATGTATCACAATTCAAACATGCATACATCTCACCTAAAACACTATACTTTTTATTTTCAGTGACATACCTGCAATAAAAACCATAAAGACCAGAAGGGTAGTTGAACACAAGCCAGGAGTCAGTGTTACGAGTCTATTCACAGCCGAGGTAAGATTAATGACGTTACTAAGAGAGACCTTGTAGCTATCAGGTTTACAAGGCGGCAGCTAATCTTGTTCAAGACAGAGCACATGATATGGATCTCTTCACTACACTTGGCATGCTGAGAGAGGTATCCTAACTATGGCATGCCGTTTCTTCAGGCACATACCAAAATGTGCTCATGAGAATAGGACAACATTCATCACACAATTATTCTTGCTTTTCGGCTTGCAAGTGCAGATGTGTCTGACTGAAAGGAAAAACGATTCTTTCAAAATTGAATTCTGGCTAATTGAGACATTGCATCAGTCATGGTTTTCTATTTCCCACACTGAATTATTCATCCGGTGACCTCTGTGGTCAATCCAAGAAAATGATGAATCATTAGAGGGACAGTTGTGAATCACATGGAGTCTTGCTTCTCCAGAAAATGAGCAGTAAAAACATGTGTCACATCTTAACCAGACAATCCTTCAAAACCAACAACGAAAGGCAGAGTCTGGTGATTTTCAAGAGACAAAGAATATTTGAAAATTTAAGAAAGAATAAAATGGGACAAACTCCATACTCACTCAAAATAGAAAGAATATATTCCAGGTTACATGAGTACAGCACCTTGTAATAATCCAGACATGAAGAGGAGAATAAATCCCAAATCCTTAGTGAAGTGGAGGGCAACAGTCCCTAAGGTAAGCCTGCCAGTGTGTGGTCTGGTTGAAAGTGTCCCCAGATTGACCCTGGTCACTTGATAGAGAGCAACCAATTGGACACTATTTGGTATTAACTCAATCCAGATCTGAGGGCATGCCAACATCGCCAGCTTTGTTACGCACCCCGGTCATGGTAAACTGAAGCTAGCAGTGCTGTAAACATATGGCCTGCTGGTTTGCGGAGAACAGGAGGTAAAGATTGCAGGTCTTGAGAGACTTGTGAAACAGACAGACCAGCGAGCTTACATTACAGGAATTTGAGGGATTGAAGTCAAGAGGAGGTGTTATCTACCTTACATAAATGTGCATCACTTTTCACAGTGCAAGTGAGAAAAGAAATTATAGGTATTTAGCTGCTCCTTGTATGACCTACTATTGTAAACTTAGAGGCAGATTTGAATTTTAGCCAACATTGTGTTTCCTAGAATAAATTAAATCATACATTTAGATCATTGAAAGTTATTGAGTTTCCGTATCCGAACAAGAATGTAAACAGGAAACTTCTCGCTTCATATGACAAACCACATAACTTCCCACTGTAATGACGCAGCAACCAGATCATGTGATTTCCCAAGTGACATGAGATAAGTTCAATCTCTATCATGTGGGCTTCATGTGTTACTATCAATATACATCTGTCCTAGCAGCAAAGTGTAATCACCCAATCTGATGACATAGCCAGGTTTATTTACACATCATTATTTGTCTTACTGACAGTAATCTATACAATCTATAGTGAATTAGACTGAAAATTGTTGCCATCAGCATTTTACGAAACATTTAATTATTCTCGCTTACAGCATTTCATACAGCCTACGACAGCTAAATGTTACAGTGGGTCTCAAAGGACTGTACGTCGACACACACACCATTGATTTTATACAATTAATTGGAAGAAAACGATTGTGAAAGAGCAAATAAGGTTGAAGGACATCAATGATGTAAAGGTTATACAAGCTCTGAAAACAAACTTGTTAAGTGACTATAAATTCAAAAAATATTCAGCACTGATGATTTTTATTGATATAAACAGCAAATAAATAAGGTGTCACTTCAGGAACATGAGAGTAAGTATTATCCTAGTTGTGCAGTTACCTAAATACAACAAAAAAATATCACAGAACATTTATTCAAAGTTTGACATGGGAGTAAAAGAAGATTTTCTCAGAGATGTTCAAAAGAGAGATGTTTCAATAGGGTGCTGTCTGAGGGTAAGCAAACATCAATTGATGAAAAGAGGACAAACTAATTCAGCAAAAGCTATACACTTCTAACATGAGTGAATAAGAGTGGTCTAATAAAAATCACCTTAGCACAGACAGACCACTGGAGTATTTATGTATAGATAGTGACCTTGAGATGAACTTGTCCTGTATTCATCGTGCAGAAGGGTGGGGAGTTGATTTAATACCCATGCATGGTTTAACAGGCTGATGTCAGCATGCCAAATACATCTCCTTCCAATCCCAGACATACACAATATGACGCCTCTATACATAATGTAGGATGTGACATGAAAACATCAATCCTCTTCTCCCAACACACAATCTAATTTCTTTCTCATTTCCTACATGCTATTCCCAGTGCTTATGTCAATTGTGTGAATAGCCCTTCATCTTTTATTTATGAACATCGGACTTGTACATCCCGCAAAGAGTCAATATCTTTATGCTGTGAAGGTGTGATTAAATGATAAAACATTTTACATGTTATCATCAAACGAAGTAAATTTATAACATTATGGACAGGTGGAGATAAAGGAAATAAACAATAAATAAACAGGCTGGCAAATTATAAATTCATTAACAAAAAGATTATTTGATTATTCAAATTTGGAAAAGGAAGCAAATAACTTTTTAACATCAAAAAATAGTTTATAAATTCAAGATCTCAGACTTAAAATTTTAGCTTCATTTTTTTCAGAAATTCATTTGTAAAATAAAAAGCAAATGCGTACCAAGCTTTTTAATATTATTTGTTAAATTCTAGCTTTAAAAAGCACTCATTAAAGTGGAGATATTTGAGCATGGTGCTGCCAAGTAGAAGGAACTACATGTGTTACTATTTTTGCTCTAATTACTGGCCTCTAGCTAGCTTCATGGCAAGAAGACATGAGTGTCTGGCGGGATGCCAGCTATCTATGACGAGTGACGTCAAAGCTGTCACTATCATTACATCACGCTTTCCTAATTTACACTCCTCGCTGGAGACAATAGAACATATGTGCGAAATACATGACGGCAGCATGGGAGCTGCATAGATTAAGCAGCCGGTTTCTGAATGCATGAATGTTGGGATATAATAACACGGCTTATTGAAGTACAATGATTTTAAACTTTCGGTATATAACTATATCTACACAAAGCCAAAATAATGATTAAATACATAAATATAGGTCTAAATATTTTTTGTCACAAAGATAATTTACACTTTGACATAAGAGGGTGTCAACTGTAATAATTCTATCACAAGTGTTGAAATGATAGACTGAAAGGTCATGAGAAATTTCCTGAAAAGTCAAGCTCATTGTCATGTTGACTGCAACAGGCTGTGCTCTATAAGGTATGTTAGCAACTTTCAAAGGATCAGATACATAGATCCAAGTGAGGAGTAAGCAAAGGGTCACATGTCTTCACTCCTAATGTCAAGGTCACGAGAGCTTAATGTTCGTGTTTATGCTATGCTCTAATGAACATGATATACTCACATTATTCTGTAACATTTTTTAGTTTGATTCAAACCTGACATTAAAATTGCAAATAGAAAGCCGGCTGGTAAATGTTAAAGTAATTTAAATGATAATGGCTAAATGTCATGGTGTGACAATAACGCCAGGCACTGCTGTGTTGAGTAGAATAAAGTTCAATTCAGATGATCTCTTTCCTAGTGTGATCTCTACTATTCTGAGCGAACAGTTATTTAACTACTTTGGTTATCGTTTCTCCTATAATTTTGTCATCAATTACAGCACAGAGGCGATGGTTCCCTTGAAATAATTTGCAATGGATATTACTTCTTCACTTCACAGATTCAGTACTCTTTCTCTTGGGGAATAACAAATCCTTTCAAGTAAGCTAATCAAATTTAAAGAAAACGCTGCTTCATCAAATCTTTTTTACCCAAAGTGTCAGGTTGATGAATAACAGGACCTGGAAAATGAAAACACAAAGGAGATTCCTGGCTTGAGAAGCTAATGTGAGAAAAATTCAATGAGTTGCTTGACCCAAATGCAGCCCAGGGTGTCGCAAAAAATGATAATTACACCAGTGCAAGTTGTCCAATGAGTCATTATTCCGAGAATTTTAGATGCCTGGGTGAGGATCAGACAATGAGTGAAGAATATCTGAGAAATACTGTGGCACGTTCCAAACACTCCACGCAGGACAGAATGAGAGAAGTACAGCTTGGAAACACGGTGATTTATTACCCACGATCCTACATTACCCTCAAGACAACCATGTTTTGCAGAAGTAACTTTCAGAGAGAATAATGAAGAGGTCGTAAACCTACCGCTAAACAAAGGAGCATAAATAAATCAACTGTGTTCTGTCTATGCAGTGTAAACAACAACATGGCACTATACTGAGAGAGAATGGAACCATAAACCTCAGCTGTGTTTAATAAGCAGATCATGTTTATTCTAAATAAAGTCTGATTGGGTGAGGCAGTTCCATTACCAACAAGGGAATATTGTAATATTCTAATTTTTATCAATACAATATCAAATTTTCAATCATAACATAACATGTAAATCAAACGCAAATTCTTGAAACTGACGTATTTATTGTGAAATTACAAAATAAAACATATTAATGCTTAGTCTATTTAAAACCACTAACAGAAGATCACACAAAATCTCATCAATAAATGTTGAATAAAACAAGAGGCCTTAAAAATCGTCTTTGATGAATGAAGAAATATCGCATGCTGGATAAATTGGATATTTATTTTGTGGACAAATCTGGAAATAGATTAGGGATTGAGTTTAAGCCAGCTGAGACGGACAGACAGACTAAGATCCTAGGGAGGGAATCCACTGAGGAAAAAGTAGCCTGACTGGCTGGCAAAGCTTTCCTCTAATAAAATATTGATCTAGGCAGCTAGTTGATCCATGCTGCCAGTGCGAGTCAATGGTGACCGAGGTACATGAAGTATTTCAAACAAGCCCCATTGATTCCTCATGGGCTGCTTCACATCTCCATAACACACAAACACGGACGAAACTTAGTTGATGGGAAATTGGGAAATGATACATGCATTTCCAATAACAGATTGGTGGTAAGCGTCTGAGACTCACTGACGCTATTTGATTTCATTTGAAGGCTGATAACCATGTTCTAGTCGGCCATGTGTGGGCTTTTCACATGAGATAATGTGTTGGCACTATACAGATTGAAATTGCTTGTCTGAGCTAAATCTCCAATGATAAGGTGAGAGGGTCAAGATATTGTTGGCTGTATAATTGAGTTATTGATAGTACAAAATTGATTACTACACTTCCAAATCAACAACATGCATGAAATGTTCAGCTTGAAGACATAAATGTGTCACTGAGGAATGATCACTTCAGAAATCTATTTTCATTATGATTACATTTCTGTTGTACATTATCTATTGTGGTTGTGGGATATATCGATAAATCTCCTGGGCAGAACATACAAAAGTACTTAGACTCAAATGCTGTAATCAATACTGTTAGCAACCTGTCAAAACACAGCATTATTTTCAAGGCTGACTATCACATTCCAAGCACAAATCTTTGATAATTGACAAACTACTGAATGAACTGAATGGTCCTGAAACTAAATATATCAAGACCAACATTTTCACATATGATTTGTGTGTATATACCATTCTAAATGTCTCCTAAGTATAAAATATGAAATCTAAAAACCCGGTAAGGATGTTCAGTAAACACATACTCATTCAATGCCACAAATATGAGGTGGATTTCAGATTTGGAAACATCTCAACATTTTCTAGCCATTTCAGGTTCCCAATCAACATAAATTTGACTTAATGTCATATAAGTTTTCAAGAATATAAAGTGCAAAATAAAACAACAAACAGTTATGAGAGAGCAGCAGGCAGGTCAACAGGAGAGAAGTGTGAAAAAAAATCTCTTCAATCTGCCCTTGGGCTGACCTGTCAAAGTGGTCAAGCAGATGACCTATGCACGACCTTGGTTCAAAGGTCAATGAGAGAGACTGAGGAATGCAGGTACATCCTTGGTCACACAATACATTATTGTTGGAGCACTTGAAGTAGGAGGCAGGTCACGACTGACATCTGGGATCAGAATGAAAGCTGTCTTTAAACCTTCGGGTGCTCTCATCCATAATTATTCTCCTCAACAGATGGAGACGACTTTGCACTATAATCACTTGCATGGCCATTACAGGACATTACCTCTCCAACCACGTAATTATAATATTGATTAATTGTGCATTTGTCCTAATTGGTTCACATGCAATTTTACACCATCATCTTCTTAATAGCTTCAAGATTCACTGACACAGGCTCATGTCAATATTAAAGTGCAAATTTATCAATTTAAAAGGCAAAATTGACGAAAGAAAAGACAGTTAGCAGCATGAAACAAAAGTCCAGTAACATGGCTGTTTGGCCAGCATTATTGGATGACACACCTTAAGGATTTAGAAGTGACTTACCTGATAATAAGTGAATTCTCTCTCTTCAACCAAGCCTATTGATCGGTCTAGAAGAAATTCAACAGGTTTCTTTCTTCCAGACGAAAGTCCAACTCTGTCTACAATATGTTTGTAGCACTGAAACAGAGACAACAATCATAAATATTTTTCACTACTGCATCATTTGAGTCAGTTCAAGTAAACAATCAAAAATAATAATTGTCACACATGCACATGCTTTATGTAAGCTGAAACAGAATTCCATAACAAAAAATTTGAATTTAAAACTACTGGTTACTTTCTCCAAAACTTTGCAAAGCAGATGAGGCATAACATACATTATTTGCTTATTGCAGTGAAACAGTTTTGCACCAGTCGGCACACAAGTCCAATTTTAGCAAACAATGTTTACATGAGTAACAGAACAATGCATTCAATGTTCAATAACAAATCTCCATGTGTACACAACGTAAATATTTGATACAATTCATGACCCTGTCATAATACCCATGTCATATATTTAATAGAGTTTACATACATACAGTTCAAACACTGCAGTGTTTACACATCGAGAAGAGTGGAACAAGAGGTTGTGAATTTCATGATGTAGGCAACAAGTGCTTGCTTCACGCAAGCCCAGAATAAGTGAGTGATTGTGTTAAGTTGCTCCACCCTGGTCAATGAAACTAGGTGGCTACCAAGCTGCTTAGGCATGTGATAAACATGTAAAGCATCTGAAGAAGGATTCGGAAATGTGATCTTAGATTTTTTACAACTGCAGCTAGGAAAGGCTTAATGATGGAGAGTGTTTGGCATTAAAACTGAGCTAGACTAGAAACCCGAGTTGAAATAACAGTTGTATGGGAAGATGCTTACATTTCAAGTCGCTGAAATTTTGATCATGGTGATCAGACTTTGAGAGCTTATTTTGCTTTTGTTAGAAGAGGGTTAATGTTGTTATTTGATAGACAAATCTAGACAGAATTGAAAGGAAGGACACTTTTGATGCTTTTCAAATGGATGAAATAGGTAAAAAGTTTGAAGGTCATATTGAGGCTAACTGTGGTTTCATGACAACGATAGACAACCCTTCATTTTTGCAGTAATATCCCGGGTATAGATAATATCGCCTAGAACCCAGATAAATACCAGAATATTCCAGGTAATTATTCCAGGCAGTCAGCAACAGAAATGGTTCATATCTATCACTTCAGCAGATAAATGGTTAATGTTGGACAAATCAAAACTGAGCAGGACAGGCTACTTTCTTCCCTCCCACGTGGAAAGAAGGCCGACTAACCAGTATTCAGGACTCAAGTACCTGATAAAGTTTTCCTCCTGCCTACACGAACACAAGCAGTGACCCACAAAACCATGTCGCCTTACACCAGCCACCAGTGGAAAATTGACATTCTATTCTCACTTTGTGAAATGCACACAAAATCTTCACAAATATTGACTATGGCTTCTATTTACCTCCAGCTAGCTCTATCCTACACCGATAGAATTTGGCTAAATAGAAGCGATTGTAATGGGAGGAAACCAGCATGCTTTATACAGGAAGGTGGACAATATCTTTTTGTGAATCAGAAAGCACAACTCACAATCAATTTCTTGTTAGAATTATCTAAATACCATCTGCAGATTTATATCTTTCATGAAACAAAACTAATAAAGTCAAAATGACTGAATATAAATATTAAACAAAAATAATTAATAAAGATAGAAAATTATCAATACCAAACTAAGATCAAAACAATTTACATTAAATTAAACATTTGAATTTCATGGATATTCTCGAAAATCAAATTATTGAATGACACAGACAAGGAAATTAGAAGCATGAATCATTTAACACTGAGGGCGCAGCATGGAAGATCGGAGACATGCCCATAATTTCGACAACTGCAGGACAAGGGTTAAATCTCCTGACCCTTAGAGGCAGGTAGAACAGTCATAAAAGAGACACGTTACTGGAGAAACCTGTAGCCCAGAGGAGATATGGCATTAAGCCTAGGCCAGGCAACATCAAACCTGTCACTCAAACAGCTAGAACTGTCAAATAATCCAACAAGAAACCACTACTGCACATAACGCTGTACTAAAACTCTCACAAAATATTTTCCAGTTATATCACAAAACCACTATGAATATATATTTATATATATCTCAATGATATCATTTAAAAATCATTTCAATAAAGTTATTTCTGTGACACTTGATTAACAATTCATTTACTTCCCATGTAACCGATATATTACTTTAATATTTGATTGAGAAATAAGTCTGGATTAACACCGTAACTAAATACTTAACCATTTACATACTATAATTTTTAAATATTAAACACAATGAAAGAAGTAAGTCACTTATCGGAACAATTTAACACAATGTTTATTTGTGATATTTATAATTATTTTTTAACGTTTGTAAAGGTCACGTAAAATAACTTAATACGAGTTTCATGTAGTGAAGTGCTCAAAGCCAAGTTTCTATTACTCCTATCAGCTT
Source organism: Gibbula magus (assembly GCA_936450465.1). Taxonomy (NCBI): domain Eukaryota; kingdom Metazoa; phylum Mollusca; class Gastropoda; order Trochida; family Trochidae; genus Gibbula; species Gibbula magus. The sequence continues at coordinate 19,694,792 of OW388303.1, forward strand.
TCTTGGTTCACCTACTCGCCCTACTTGAAGTGAGGTGATTGTGAAGCTAGTACTAGTCGGTATTTGATAAGATAGAACTACTAATATTGTTCAAAGTCCAATCTGCCATCTGGCGCCACAACACAATTTCACAGAGATTGTATACACGACCAACCACCATCAGCTTGGTATGTATTGACTAACTAACTTACACCAGCTATTGACTGAGCAGTTTTATATATCACACAGGAGGGCGACAATGGGGAATTGACAGGGTGATCCATAACATATGTGTACAGCCAGCCAAGTGACACCCAACAACACAAGAACATGCCTGGCCATATTCCAAATAAACTGGAGAAATAAGAGTCGGGCTGAGTCTTCAATCCATTGGCCATGAATGATTGGGGACTGTTTACTCCAGTGTTCCATTAGCTAGGGGCATTATGTACACATACACAATGAAGGCTATAATTATATATTGATCTTGGGGTTGCCTAGGTAGTCCCTGCTGACATACAGCTTGCATGTGAGTGCTCCATTAGTCAAGCAAGTCTGCTTTAGATATTTATTTATTGTGTTGTACAGGACAAACGCTTTTAACAATCAGGTTTCCATACAGGTTCAGTCATGACAGTCCAAAATGTAACCATTCAGGAATACAGAAAAACACTGTCAGCATTTGTTTGCATGAATCAGATAATAGAACTTTCCAGCAGAGAAATGAGTATCATGGCTCTAAAATATTCACAGTGGACTCTGTACAAATATTGCTCACAGTAAACTTGTGTAATGCATCAGAAAGCATAAACAATATTTCAAAACCTACTCTTATCTACTGAAATATCATGATTGATGAAGGTGGGGAAAGACTACAGTGACACCATAATATAATTTGCAAAAACACAAAATCAATTTTAATTCCTAACTATGGTATTCCATTAAATCAATTTCTAAGTGTGACAGACAAGAACAATAAGAAATTCTGATCTTACACAGATAAACTACAACTATTTGGAAAAGGAGAATTTATCAGCACTCATGGTACAAAATAGCAAATCTAGGATTACATCTACTTGCAGTGTAGTGCCAGTGCTGTGATACGTGATACAGTGTAAATAATGAATGGCTGATAGCAATATCCAAGTCTGTCTATAGATTTTCTTTCTAATGTTCCTCATAACGGTTAATACCAAAGGGCAAACTTCCACTTCAACAGTTTATGAGTCATCTTGGTTCAATTTTGATGAGGCATTTCCTCGAAACGACTTTTTGAATTAACAAAACAAAATGACAGTGAAATTTGTCTAAGTTAAGTATACTGAGTATGTCAGGTAAAAACATATTCCAAGCAATTCACCACTGACCTAAACAAGTATCATACATCTTAAAAATATTCTTCTGTATAATTTTCTAGGTATGACAATTTTAGAAAATATTTTGCCCCTTCACTAAAATAATACACTACGGTAGCCATGTAAAATACAATACATTTATGGCAATTCAAGGAATTAAATTTCAAAATTCAAAATATCAAAGGCCGGTTTCATTTCTTATTCACATTTAGAAAAAAAACCCCATAAAACTTTGTTTACTTGGCAAACTGTTCGAAAAATCTTCATCCTAAATATTGATAAACCTAGAAATAAAGAATTCCTTTTTAATCTAAAATCACGAAAAATCACAGTATTGCGCTATCAATCTGTCAGAAATTGATGTTTGATAATAAAAAGAAAGTGAACATAAAACATGAAACCAGCTCTGTGTTGTATTAATAAACTGTTATCTTGTTTGGCAGGTATGAAGTGAAATGACTTCCAGCTACCTCAACTTGCTATTTTTATTCCCCGTTCTAGATTCCCTGTGGTTGACTTGCTACACATAGAAGGTGAAAACAGCTGGGCCTATCAGACGGAACTACTTTCCTGAAAAATATGGCTGTTGCTTTTGAGACGGCCCCCCTTGAAAGCTGATAATGCCAAGGGTCAGGAAACAGGCAAGCATGGCCATCCATCAGAGCTGGAGCTTGAAAGGTTCAATCTCTGAGGCCAACCAGCCCATGGCCTAGTTTGCCATCTTGATGCATGCTAAGTAACACAAACACTGAGCCAAGGAATAGCAATTACTCCTGGCAAGCAGTTCGCCCAACATGTCTGTAACAAGCAATCAAAGAGCCTCAGACATGACTTGGCTTGTTTTGAACATCTAACAAGCAAATTTATGTGTATGCAGTGCAGTGGATTGTCAGTCAGTCACAAATGCAACTTTCACTGATATATCATTATCGTCCATATGATTGTTTTTGAGGCGTACATTTTGAAAATAATCCAATACCAACATGTAACAGCACAAAGTGTGCATGATGGATAATGAAATTATTTGTTCATAGAAAAAAAACAATTCAAAATATACTTGTAAAATATAATGTAACATGCTTTGGCTTTCAGAATTAACAACATTTCACAAAATTGATTCAGACCTATTTGCAGATTTGAATTGTTTTTGCAATACTCTGGTTATATTGAGAAATGGAAATTTCCAATTCAAAAGGGATGGGTCTCCAACATCTTTAGAAGCAATAAATGGAAATGTAAGTAAGAAATGTTTAACACAGATGCGCATTTAACCATGTCTCGGTAGAGAATGCTAACATTTATACATAAGAATATTTTCCAAGTTCATATTCAAGACAATTTGAGATGGGCTGACGGGGACTCAATTACAGAAAAGTCCCTTCCATAATCAATGGAAATACTTGGGAAGTAAAAATCCTTTATTTTAAATAGTTAGCGAGTTATTGTTTTATGCCACTTTGGCAGTATCACACTTATTAGGGAGAGCGCATACAACATAAACAACTAAATGAACATACCGGTACTGCAAAATTCACATGCCACACATGAAATCATATGACACATAAAGTACCTAAATACCTGATATAAATATAAATGCATATATATATAAAATACATTTTACGATCTCCCTGGACTTTTCACGCAGTTCTTCCTTTCTTTCCTAATGTTTACACATAATGACCATATATTTTTTTTATTTTAAAAATATATGATATTTGTATAAAAACACATTCTTGAATAAACAATTTATATCTATGATGGATGATGATCAAGGATGACAATAAATATATTAAGAGGATAAATTGGACCAGTGATTTATACTACAAAAATAAAACTAGTAGTACATTCAAGCAAGTCAAACATTATTTGCTGTAAAATGTGGTCTTATTTGTTGCCAGGGTTCATACACTTGAACACCACAAGGAAGCTTCCAGATCTTTCCATGACAAACTAAGCAAGGATCAAGCAACATAGAATGCTGATCCATAATTTGTATCAGAATGTTTATATATATTCTTTTAGTTAAAACAAATGGGAAAAATATGTAAATGAACAGAAAATTTACAACAAATAAAAAAAAAAGACTCTTAAATGACCTTTATATGTATACCTATTTTCCATAGCTTTTCAAGGACTGGAAACTCATCATAAAATTCCAGAATTCCATGATCTATATGAGCCCTGTATTACATTAAAATCCTTTTGCACAAATTCAGTCAAAATCAAAATCAACAACCCTGAAAATAGAACAAGATCTACACGTAGACAAGTTTTTATATCAACTCTATTCTGGAATGATCTGACAATAAACTCCATCTTAATCTATCTATCTTATCTTACTTTATTTCTTTTATTTATTTACTAACAAAGATAACTTAATGAATACCAGTAAGCCACTCCAACAATTGAAAATTATTATGCTGTAACACATAGTTCATGCATAATTTCAGTAATTTGCGGCTAGAAGATATTACAGCTAATATGCTCAATGACAAGAAATTCTGATGTTGCCAGTCAAGCCTGCTATCAATAAAGACTAGTGTGGCGACAGGCATGAGTCTGCCTTCAACTTCCCTCCTTCTACCCTTTAGAATAAATCAGTACAATAGAGGTGGTCCTTCGAGGGAGTTATTAGCAGCAAATCAATATCGTGACTGCTTTGGCGTGCTGCGGAAAGCTCACAATCAATATGACTTGAATGGGTCGGGCTTCAGTCCTCCGAGACAACCCTGTCGCAGGAAATGGATGCCTGTCCTATTCCTGATTAGTTAATGTGGTTTTCACACTGACACATGAAACAATATTATCTTTCCAATACTCAAAGAGACTTCCTATTAATTTCAAATCAGAAAATACTAAATACTTTTTCACCTGAATTATTTTGTGACAGTTTATTTTCGTTTGACAGACTTCTTAAGTAACTTGTTGATTGGTTTGGAAAATGAAAGATAAAGATGGCAAACATTCAACTGATCTTAGCTGAAAAGAACTACAACTATTTTGGTAAAATCATGACAGCTTAAGTTGATTATTGTTTAGTTAACAATAACAATTGTGATAAATCATTATCATTTTGGTGAAAATACTTCAACAATTTCTGAAACGGTTTTGATGTACGGTTTTAACTTATCGTCAAACATAAAAAAATCTATTCCAAATAAATTGGAATAAATAAATTATTACCACAGAATATGATTGAAATAGTTTGGTGTCATAAATTCTATTGAATGACAAATATAAAACAACATCACACACAAAAATGCCAAGCTCAGACTGTCATATCAACCTATTTAAAACATTAAAACATTACCACATAAAAACAATATTTTTTCAGAATGTTTGTAAATTGCATCATTTTACTGATTGAACTATAGATCGATTGAATCAATATGTGAAAAGTTGACGAAATAGTAGTTGAAAATTTAAGCTTACGGGTAAATCAATCTAATTAGCAATTTTCAGTGAAGTTTCCCTGACATAACAACTGTGTTATACTAACTAAATTGTGATAACCATATCGCCTCTTATAAGGGCCTCTTACGTCGTAAATTACAAACACATAAAAGAAAAAGCTATAAACTAGACATTTATAAAAAATAGTTCACTGACAGTTTCACGAGATGCCATAACTACGGTCCATCTTTTTACAAGAATGGGAAAAATACTTACCAAAGCTGGCCAGGTAACTTGATTGCGTGGCTTGCCAGGGTCTTGCCTTTCAGCCCAAACAAGTGTATGCTCTACCAAAAACACTTGGAAAATCTCGTGTACTTTAATCCACTCCCGCCTCTGCCAGTCACGGTCATCAAATTCCACCAGAACCTGTAAAAGTTATTAAGAGCAATTGAGAGAAGTATTTGTGTGAAACCTGTATATGAGATTGAATTTGTGTATTGATCTGAAAGGGCGGAGAGAGAGAGCGATTGTAAAGGCGAGTGTTCACCGTCACTAGATAATATTGCTAGCTCCAGACTAGGGCCATCAGCAAACTGCAGTCGCTTGCTCAGTCAGTCAGTCAGCCAACTCGCCAGCTTCAATAGCAAGGTGAAGGTTGTCTCACTGGCTATTAATAAATCCCACAGGAAGAGAGTGCCTGCTAGGCAACTGGGAGAGAAAGATGAGGTGATTGCCTAGGAACACGATATCATGACATCAGAGGGAGCAAACTTGATCAAGACATGATAGCACAGAGGCTAATTACTAAACAGGTCCACATGACACATGCTGCTTGGGGACCAAATCTAGCAGATTCAATTATAACCTCACCCAAAAGGTTATTGTTAAAGCAAGATTAAAGAATGCTCAATCATTAACATTTAATCTATAATCTCAACAGAATATTAAATCTTCCTTCAAACATTGCTTTGTCTAAAACGTAACACATCCCAAAAACATATCTGAATTGTTTTTCTCAAGCAAAATCAGAGATAAAAAAAACAAACAATGATAACCCTGAATCAGAAGTTTGAAAATCTTCCATATGTCATTTAAAATCATAGGCCTATTTACCTAAATAATAAATTTTATTTCAAGATTCAAATGTAAATTTATGATTAGGAAACAAACATTATATCAGTAAATGTGACACTACTCAAAATAGTATTTTAGATTTCTAAGGTCAGCGCTTTTAGTCTCTGGAAAATTCTAGCAAGGGTAATCTGCTATGCGAAGTGTCAGTGCTGACAACACGCGGCATGTGATAGCTGAAAGAATCCGGACACATCAGCTCCGAGTTGTAGCACAAGGGAGGTAACTCTAGGTAAGTCTTGCACTCATTTACAGCAGAGCTGTATCTCTACCACTAAAAAGGAATTATTGAAGCATATATATATAAAACCGTTTAAAAGGCTAAATATATCAAGAACCATAAGAATCATACAAATTTGATTCAAAAGTACAAAACCAGAAATGATTAAAGGAAAACAAAAAGCAATTTAAATTCAAACCAGAAAGTGACTAACTATTAAAGCAAAATATGGCTTGTGTACAAATATCTGTGTATGTTTCTGAAGGAACAAGTGAATTGTTAATTGGAACTTCGGAATGCCCAGCTTTGCCCATATGAGATCACATTAAATTCAACTCGTCAAAAATACTCCCTGTTTGAGAAATTAGATATTTTCAAATCAAACACTTTTTCTGCAACTTTTAACTAATCTCATAAAAGAGCAGCCACGAAACCTACATCTTTAGAATTCGAGATGTTAAGGTTCCTTACATCCAACCTATTTCTGTTAAGCGAGAATTTTTATGGCCAAAGTTGAGGCAATTTTCTATGTATATTAGTCTTCCAATTCAGGTCTCCCTCTTTTCCTAGAAGCAATCGATAAGTCTGAGTGGAAGCAGTTTTCATCCAAGTATTGATTGCAATAGATCAGACAGCGCCACATATCCACAGCTTATTTCGTGCACAAAGTAAGCAGGCACTTATTGGTAAGGTCCGGAGACCATGTGGACAACAGCAAGCAAGGAAATCACCACTTATTTCATATGTGCAGGTCACAAAGCTAGTAATGAATATTGAAACTTTCTACTTGTAAGTGGTCCAACTCAAATCTTCACTTCCACAACATGCGCTTCACTTTTCAAATTGCACACTTTATTTTCACAGTAAAACTGGAACAGTAAAAAGAAATTAAGCAAATACAAAGTGTCTAGAGATCACTTTCCCAAAAACAACCCGACAAACTCTCAGATAGTTTAAACCTCTGCTTTTGTCTGAGGTTTAATATTTAATGCAATAAATACACCAAACTGAAACCAACAATAAAATCCTTCATTTATATTCACTTCAAAGCAGAAAGCAACAAATAGCAAACCAGGAGCTCAAAATTTAATGGCGAATTCTGTGGGCTTGAGTTGCGTTATCTCTCATAATTACCAACACAAGTTGCGGGAGAGAGGGAGGGAGAGGGTTGGAGAAAAGCCATGTGGAGTGTATATCTGGTAGCATATTAGCTAACAGGAGGGACCATCTCTCATCACAGAGGCGTGGGAACAGAGATGTCTGAAGAATCTGTTGCTAGGCACTCAGAAAAGATGCGCTCATATCAGAGGTAGACTGCTGCAGAATATCAGTGCAAGATAAACACATGTTAGGTAAGGAAAGGGAAGGGAATGTTGCATCAACCGTGTTACCTGAATCATCTAACCAAAATGGATGCTTTGTGAAAAGATATAGACATAAACAAATAGATCTATAATTTCCAGAAACCAGTGTATTCATAGCTAGATACTGATTGTTTGGTCTGAAACAATTTTTGAAATATACTGGACAAAATAAGTTAGGGATATCAAGTTGTAAATACATGTAAATGCATGAGAAATAAATCACAGAATATGAACATTTTTGGGAAGAAAAACATGGCAAATCGTGTACGTTTTTTTTTAACAAAACGATAACAGAAAATAATTCACAACACTGTACTAAGTTTGTCTAATCAATTGCAAAATGACGACAAATTCAAACATTATTTTATTCCAAATTTCTACGATTGTTCCCATGAAAGAATCATGTATTATGAATTTTCTTGTAAAAAATCTTGGTACAACATTCTGTTTTAAAAAATCATTAATATCTGTGCATATCTGTGTGGTTATTATACACCTTCAAGGTAAATCATGCATTTTACAGGAGTGGAGACTGAGCAATTTACTTTCATATAATATTTGACCTAGCTACTGTACATCGGTCTGTGTCATCCAGAACCTAGAGCAAAATATTGAATTGACGACCAGCCCAGTCTAGAAAATTATAAGCAAGTCTAGATTACTTAGCTCAGTAATTAAGGCATATTTAAGGCTCCATTTTGTATAACTATTTGAATTGTTTATAACATGTTGTTGGTAAGAAAAACAATATTTCTGGGACTAAATGTTTCAGGTAGTTTAACAGTTAACCGTCTTGACCAAATATTGTCTTTGTACCTCTTGAAGCATATAGGACACACCTTTCATATCAGATTCTATAAATGGGAAAGTAATTGCAGCCATCTCAAAATCGACAACATTCATTAACACTCATGACACCATTTCATGACAAAAGTAACTCAACAAATTTAATTGTCAATTTGAAACCAGAAACACAAATATTCTTTCAAATAAGCTTTTTCCTCAACAGACACAGAAAGGAATTAAATTAATCATTGTGAGGTGATCATATTTTTTACTACAATGATAACTTGCTCCTAATCATTTCCAAGTGAATAAAATATGTTTAAACCATAGAGCGGTAAACCAGACCCATGGTATTGAAAGTCTTATGTACCTACTGCAGAGTATTGTCCATTGTGCTTAATAAATTTTTATTTGTCTTTAGTACGTTCCAACTCACCATATGTGCTGTTTACAGTTCAAATAAATTCACTCAGCTTGCATATTCATCGCCAATCGCCAAATATATCATAATTACTAGCTTCCAATGAAAATCGAGGTGAGGTGAGTGAGGTGAGTTGGAGTTTAACGCCGCTTTCAAGAGTATTTCACTTATATCGCGGCTGCTAGTATTACGGCAGGGAGAAAGCCCGCAACGCCACATGGTTATGCATTGCGGTGAAACCTGCGAGCAACGGCTGGAACTAGTGAACCATGGATGGTACTACACTGAAATTCAGTGTAGCATTGCACCCAAACCTTACTGCGTGTAGAACAGTTCTCTACTGCAGACAAAGTTGCCGTGCCCCTGGCGGGATTCGAACCCCGGACCTCTTGATCCGAAGCCGAACGCGCTAACCACTGCGCTATCCCGCCCCCAATGAAAATCGAGAAACATCATTATTCACATGAAGAAACTGAAACTGCACGTCCCATTTACATTCACAGTAGTTATATATGACCTATTAAACATTATCAAACCAAATTTGTCATTTTGTCTGTTGTAAATAAGATTCTAGATTTGCGCGAGTCAATCGCGATGCATTGTATGGTTTTCGATCAACAATCATTACTTTTTCCTTCACATCGTCAACATACTAAGTCGACTATCATCAAAATGGTAATTTTCGGTAACAGTTGGTACTTCTCGATAAAGTAACACATTTTATAGCGTTTGGAATTTGTAACCCCTAAGAACACAATGGATGTACCTTTAACCTAATTTAAGAGAACATCATTAATATTTCTAATGATCAAAACAAGTAATTGTCACAAAAGTGACCATGTCCCCCGCTGCAATTAAGAAATGAGCTAAAAGGGTTGACACACAGCTTGTACCGAGTAGTGACCATTACATGTCCGATTCAATTATTGTTATATCAGGCTAACAACATTTTAAAATTTGGTCAAAGTCTCGTAGTGACCTTGAAAATGATGTCAAGGTCACCCAAAGCAACTGGTGTCTGTGTATTCTCCAAATGAAGACTGGTATGAAATTTGAAGCTTATAGGTGCATCAGTTTATGAGATATTGTGTTAACAACATTTGACAAACAATCAAAGTCTGGTAATGACTTTGAAAATAGTGTCAAGGTCACAAAAATCGACTGATATCTGCGTATTCGCCAAATGAAGACTGGTACCACATTTGAAGACCCTAGGTGCAGTGGTTCAAGAGATATCACGCCAACAACATTTGTCAAACAATAAAAGTATCGTAGTGACCTTGAAAATAATGTCAAGGTCACCCAAATCGACTGATATCTGCGTATTCCCCAAATGAAGATTGGTATCAAATTTGAAACCTATAGGTGGAACGGTTCATGAGGAATCACGTTAACAACATTTGAAAAACTGGTCAGTCTCAAAGTGACCTTGAAAATGAGGTCAAGGTCACCCAAATCGACCGGTGTCTGCGTATTCCCCAAATGAAGACTGGTACCAAATTTGAAGACCCTAGGTGCAGTGGTTCAAGAAAATCATGCTAACAACATTTGTCAAACAATCAAAGTTTCGTAGTGACCTTGAAAATAGTGTCAAGGTCACCAAAATCGACTGGTGTCTGGCTATTCCCCAAATGAAGACTGGTACCAAATTTGAAGAAACAAGAACAAGAAACTGAATGGACGGACGTATGCCGCTCCGCGGCGGCAGGGGACAATAAACCCCAAAAACCAGACAGATGACAGTTAATATGTTACTACATGCTTATCTAACAAAATAAGCATGGTTTTACGAACATGGTAAACAAAGCATAGGTAAACATGGTTAATAAAATTTTAGAAAATATTTTTCTAAGCCATTTTATATAGGCCTTGGAATATTCCAGCATAGAAAACGTAACTTCACAGTAAGTCAGTGGCCAATCCTGGTTTGTTATTCTTCACACTGGGCTACTGAGAAAGGCTTGACACTAATTAATTCAAAAGCTAAATGTTAACATAAAACCAGTTTTATGTATAACAAGTTAAGGTGACATGATCCCCTGCCGCAAGTTATTAATTATTAATTGAAAAATAATGTTAAGTTCAACAAAATCGACTGTCGAACATGTCGAAAAATTTAAAGTTCCACTGTGACCTTGAGAATAATGTGAAGGTCACCAAAATCTAATCAGCCCTTTGTCTTCCCTAGGAGGTGCTTTGTGTAAGATATGATGAAATTCTAGTGAATGGTTCTTGAGATATCCTGCTGACAAGCTTTACATGTACATTATCATGTCGAAAAATTCAAAGTTCCACTGTGACCTTGAGAATAATGTCAAGGTCACCAAAATCTAATCAGCGCGTCATCTTTCCTTGGAGAAGCTATGTGTAAGATATGAAGAAAATCCAGCGAATGGCTCTTGAGATATCCCGCTGACAAGGATAAAATGACAAAGTCTCGTTGTGACCTTGAATTGAAGGTTAAGGTCACAAACCTCTGTAGGAACATTACTCTCCCTATGATGATCCCATATGCAAAATATGAAAAGTATCCAGTGAACAGTATTTGAGTTATTCCATTTCATACGGACGTAGCAGAATACTATATCCCCCGCTTCGCGCTTAACGCGCGGTGAGGGATAACAACTTTTCAAACTAACTCAATTTAGGTCATTACACACCTTGGTGTAATGCTACCTCACATGCGTACTATTGTCAGTGTTGTTCCTAGGTGATCTGCTCAGGGGGTCAATTTGGCCATTTCTGAACAAGTGGGACCCTTTGCAATGATAAAGGTATCCAACTTTTTCACATTTTAAGGGACACCAAGCCAAAAAGGTGGGCAAATGTCCCCCAGGACCCCCTCCAGGAACAACACTGCTATTGTACAATATAATAGTATCTGAACATAGGCGCCAGACTATGAATTATATACAAGTATACTTACCTATCTTCATAACATAAAGATTAGAACGTATGACACAATGGATCCCGGAAATGGAAGGTTGGATCGATCTACGAAGTGTACTAAGCGCATTTGAAGCGCCAGAAACCAGTTTAACCATTTCCAGTCCCATGCCATACCTTCTTTATAATATAGATTGGTAGTTATACTTATACACATATTTAGAATCTGGGGCCTATGTATATATGTATCACTCATTTAAAATGGAATAAAATGAATCAGATCATCTTGCACCCAAAACAGAGGTTAAATATTTTCATAATCAGCAAGTCATAAAGGAAACAATTGTTTACATTAAGTCACAGAGCTCTGTCTGAAACTTCAGCCAATTTGGAAGTTAATTATTTTTAAAAAGAGGCAAGTCAATGACTCTTTAATGACCTTTTGGGTGATACTCTTTAATGACCTTTTGGGTGAGACAACAGGAAACTTGGTACGACTTGCAAAATTTTAAAAACCCTTAAAGAAAAATGCATTTCAATGTCATTGGTTTTGACTCTGTGACTCCCAAAAACTATCAGTTAATTTATTGAAATAACTATAGTAACCTCTGAATTATTTTCCAATATATATAGTTATAATGACTTCTAATATAATGGCTTGGATATGAATCCCCAAATGTTATGTTGATTTAGATATAACCACAGGATCGCTCAAGTAAAATCTACACAAGAGAGACAGTCGAACACCTATTAGTTAGTATAATCATTTCAATATGGCTATTAGATAGCAATATATTTAAAAGTGAGTCTTCATTTTTTGGATCAAAGGAATAGTCACCAAATAAGGCCTTAAAGACCCGATGAGTTGAAACATTAGGAAATCTATTTGAAACACTGAATTGTCACAGCAATTATATTTGTCATTCTTGTTCACATTGAGTATCGTGAAAACTTCTACCTGTATTCAGGTTAAATATTAATAAATGTTTGATACTAATTATAAGATGAAAATTGATTGGACATAAAGTGCACCTAAACATAATTTTTCATTTTTTTGTGTGTGTACAATCCAATCACTAAATTTCAATTTATTTTCAAAATTTGTGTTTTTTGGGCGTCTTTCATGATCAAATTATGATTTAAAAAAAAATCCTTTCATTAAATAAATTGACAACTTTATAGTTTACTTTTCTCCTTCTTATCATTCTTACCTACAACATGCAGAACCTTTGCCTTCTATACGGAAACAGTTCAAACTGAGCTCGGGGTCAAGGAGTAGCTTTCACAAAAACATCCTGCTGAAGTTGTAGACACGCAATGCAACAAACCTAAAGCAAACTTCTGACACATAGACTCTCATTATCTTATAGAATAGCTTTTCTTGTATGAGAAAATAATTCACAGGTTTCTCACACACTTGTGACAGTCAAGGTACATTCTAACGACATGGACATTCACTGACCACTTCAAAATTAGCATACATTTAATCTCATCATTAATAAATCGAAGGTACTAATATAAGGGAATGTTGTTATTACTTTTTGCGTGGAGACATTAGTCTCCACGCTATATATTTGTTTAATTTGCACTCTTGAATTTGAAATGAGGGAATTTTATTTTGATACAATTTTTTTTATTTCTGAATTATGTTTCGACCAAGATACAATATTATCATCACCTATGTCAAAATGTTGCCCTCCTGGATCAAAGAAACTTTTGAATATCAGTTTTCAATGCACATGTATTTATTCAAGGCAAGTGACAGCTCACATGCCCAGAGTGTAGTATGTGACAGCATCAATTAGTTTGAAAACATGTAGTCAATCACATCAATGTATACAATTTCCAATGGACACTCTTAGAGTTGTAACCTCTAAAAGGAACAGTATCACCACAGTGTAACTTCCCAATTGTATTTCAAGTTTCCCAGTCTGACATACAGTTCATACAGAAAATATGGCATATTTTGGTTAAAATCTTAAACATTATTTGCATCTTAGAGAAACCCATATAAGGCGTCACACCATAACAAATGTAACGTCCATACAAAATCTGAAAATATACTTTACGAGTTCCAAGTTCCGGAAAAGAAAAGCAAGTAGGAAAATTTGGCTGTTTTTGTTTAGAAACTTTATTTGGTTCCCTTTAGTTGTCATCCCTAAAAGCGCAAGACCACCATATAGGATTACCAAAGTTATAGTCAAAAAGTTTTACGTAAGGATTTGAAAAAAATAGAGCCATGGGCTCTGTAGCTCATCAAGATTTCATTGATTATTATCTAAGGTTGACTATCTAAGTTATATCAAGTAATACATTGTTATCAAGAAAAAAATAGGTTTTTTAGACCATGACTCCTGTGACCCAACTTTGGAGTCACAGGGTCACCAATCCTACAATTACAATTTCACCTTTCTACAGCTTTACGTACCTAAGATAAAGATGAAAATATTTGGGTCATGACCCGTGACCTAGATTGGGGTCACAGGGTCACAAAATCTACAATTTTGAATCCCCATTGGACAAGGAGTCTGCACACAACTTTTCAGCTCTCTAGACTTTTTGGAACTGGAGAAGAAGATAAAAATAGGTTTTTAAGGATGTGACCCCTGTGACCCCATTTGGGGTCATGGGGTCACGGAATCTACAAGTTAGTATCCCCATTGGCCAAGGAGTCTGTACACAACTTTTCAGCTCTCTAGACCTTTTGGAACTGGAGAAGAAGATGAAAATAGGTTTTTAAGGATGTGACCCCAGTGACCCCATTTAGGGTCATGGGGTCACGAAATCTACAATTTAGAATCCCCATTGGCCAAGGAGTCTGCACACAACTTTTCAAGTCTCTTGACTTATTGGAACTGGAGAAGAAGATGAAAAAAGGTTTTTAAGGATGTGACCCCTGTGACCCCATTTGGGGTCAAGGGGTCACGAAATCTACAATTTAGTATCCCCATTGGCTAAGGAGTCTGCACACAACTTTTCAGCTCTATTGACCTTTTGGAACCGGAGAAGAAGATGAAAATAGGTTTTTAAGGATGTGACCCCTGTGACCCCATTTGGGGTCATGGGGTCACGAAATCTACAATTTAGAATCCCCATTGGCCAAGGAGTCAGCACACAACTTTTCAAGTCTCTTGACTTATTGGAACTGGAGAAGAAGATGAAAAAAGGTTTTTAAGGATGTGACCCCTGTGACCCCATTTGGGGTCATGGGGTCACGAAATGTACAATTTAGTATCCCCATTGGCTAAGGAGTCTGCACACAACTTTTCAGCTCTATTGACCTTTTGGAACCGGAGAAGAAGATGAAAATAGGTTTTTAAGGATGTGACCCCTGTGACCCCATTTGGGGTCATGGGGTCACAAAATGTACAATTTAGTATCCCCATTGGCCAAGGAGTCTGTACACAACTTTTCAGCTCTCTAGACCTTTTGGAACTGGAGAAGAAGATGTAAATAGGTTTTTAAGGCTGTGACCCCAGTAACCCCATTTGGGGTCATGGGGTCACGAAATCTACAATTTAGAATCCCCATTGGCCAAGGAGTCTGTACACAACTTTTCAGCTCTCTTGACCTTTTGGAACTGGAGAAGAAGATGAAAATAGGTTTTTAAGGATGTGACCCCTGTGACCCCATTTGGGGTCATGGGGTCACGAAATCTACAATTTAGTATCCCCAATGGCCAAGAAGTCTGTACACAACTTTTCAGCTCTCTTGACCTTTTGGAACTGGAGAAGAAGATGAAAATAGGTTTTTAAGGATGTGACCCCTGTGACCCCATTTGGGGTCACGGGGTCACGAAATCTACAATTTAGAATCCCCATTGGCCAAGGAGTCTGCACATAAAATTTTAGCTCTGTGGAGTCATTGGTTCTGGAGAAGAAGTCGAAAATGTGCAAAGTTTACGGACGGATGGACGGATGGACGGACGGATGGACGGACGGACGCCGGACGCCATGCCATGCCATAAGCCCATCGGGCCTTTCAGGCCTGATGAGCTAAAAATTCAGCCAGAGACTGAAATCCTGGTTGTGCACTTTTCAAATACACTGATCAACTGGCCAATTATAATACAAAAATGCGCCAACATATTTAAAATACACCAATTCGCGTTACATTTTGCAATGCACCTCTCCTAGTGGTGAAGAAGATATACCAAATTTGAAAAGGATGAGATGAATAGTTTTTCTGTAATCGATCGAACAAAAATTGTTTGGACGGAATCGTTGGTATTACTATATAAAAATCATTGATTTGTTGTGACCTTGAAAATATCAAGGTCATCAAAAGCTACTCTGCCCTGTTTTGTCCCCTGGAAAAGCTTGGTATTAAAATTATATATGAAGAAAATGTAAAGAACCCCTCTTGCACCTTGTGACTGTGAATATAATATAATGTCATGTACATTGAAAGTGACTGGGCACTGCATTTTCCTTAGAATATTGCGTGAGATGTGAAGAGAATCTGTGAATGGTTCTTGAGATACTCCTTTGAAAAGCTGACAAACAGACTTTAAGGTTGAACAAATTCTAAGTTTCAATATGACCTTGAAAGTTAAGGTCACCAAAATCACCATGACGCTACATCTTCCCAAGTAGAAGCTTTGTGTAAAGTATGAGGAGACCCGTGGATGGTTCTTGAGATATCCCACTGACAATCCAAATGTTGACAAATAAAGTGATTGGCTCTGTAGCTCATCAGGTATGATAATCATTATAACTAAGGTAAAGACTAACATATAATATAAATAATAAGGCATTACCCATGAAATTTCTATCAGCAAATTTACCATTCCTATCCTCTAACAACTACCCTCTCAATAAATAAATAAATAGTAAGAATAAAAGAGTAGTTTATGAAAGGTCATATTTTATCTTCTAGATCTGCATCAACATGAGATGGTATTTAGTAAGTTTGGAAATGTTGATATCTTCTGAATGATTACCAATTATTAAACATGTCAAATATCATAGGCCTATCACTGATCAATCAGACATTAGGCCAAAGTTAACTGTTTAGAAAATACTTCCTACACCAAGGTTAAGGTCACAATTTACAGGTTATGACCTAAGCATGTGACATGGGAAACATGTAATTGCAAAGGTTTCTTCTGATGAATTAAAAGTTATTGTCAAGGTTAAGTTTTAAAAAATGGCATCTTTCATTATGATCAAAGTTAAAATGTCAATGATTATGATTTATTACAATGGCCCTATATAGCGATTTTAAAAGGCATATTAATGATTATGTATTCTTGGAGGGTTGTCCTGGTTGGGGTTATTCTTAGGTTATAGCCCGTCCCTAGTTTTGCCAGATGTTCCATGCCATACATTAAATATATCATTAAATATTATTTTGAGTTAAGTGTCAAAAACCTACATAAAACCTATACTGACTGTCTGACGATCTCAAGTATGAATTTTCAACGAGTTGGGGTCTCCCATCTAAAACCCCAACCCATGTTTTCAAGATGTGTGTTTGCCTGGATGGACGCAGCTGTATACATAGTCCCATGTTCTGGCAGGGCAAAAAACTAGTTACTACCCATTTGTACTCTGAAAACACTTTTCCAAACCATTTGCACTAGTCTAGTCCAATTCATCTTCACAATCACATCACCTTCAAATTTTAACCAGCCCAAAGTACTGTATTTCGTCTTTTCAGCACCCCTTGACCCTCCGGCGCTTATTAGAGGCCCGGCACTTATTGGAGACCCGGCGCTTATTTCATTAATAGAACATTGAAGTTAACTAAGGGTACATAAATCTAATGGTTTAGACCCAGCGTAAATTAGAGACCCGGCACTTATTGGAGACCCGGCGCTTATTAGAGCCCGGGCACTTATTGGAGACCCGGCGCTTATTAGTGGAAATACTTCCAAGATAAACATTTGACTGGCCAAGCATCATTGGACAATTAACTGGAGCTTATTTCTATCCCTGTACAATGAAAATTCTACAATGAAGTTTCTCGGTTTGAAGTTGGAAAACATTGGAAATATACTGCAACTTTCATTTTCATAATGTGAAAGTACCATGGCAATGAAAACATGAGTGAGTTTGTTTTCTAGATGCCACAGTTTTCAATTTGTATTCAGCGAAAAAGTGTTGACTATAATCAGAATGGAGTTCATAATATATGTCGTTCTAGCAAGAGTTTTGTTAAGAGGTCAAAATGTTGTGAAAATGACAATAAAAGTAAATGACAATTGTGAAAATAAGGTCAAGGTCACCCAAATGGAAAGTTATCTACAAAATTGCCCAATGTAATCTCTGCATAATCACCAATGGCAATGTTCATCATGACAGTTCTTTACATGCATATCTTTCACTTGTACAACATTCAACAACCATATGCCTAGAAATTACATCACGATCATTTCACTTAGCTCTGCATAATGTTATATTGTGATAGTTGTATTGAGATACTTTTACTTTAAGCCATGTACTTCAAGGGATTTCAACTGAAAATTAAAAGATTAATATTGAAAGAACTTTTTGTTGACGACTACATTACTTAATAGTCAAGTATTATGAAAATGACAGAATAAGGATCAAGCAATTTCACTGTGACTGTACTAATCAAATTGAGTTTCAACAGATTATTCAAAGTTCTGCAGCTACAACTAGTGCTGGAGCGATTAATCATAGGATCGGTTGATCGATCGATCTAAGTGAAATAAACGATTGTCGATTACTAATAAACTGCAGATCGATAATCGGAAATCATTATTGGGATGCATAAACAATAAAAAAAATTATTCTACCTTGTAGTCAAGTTTTCTTTCACTGAACAATATCTTATCTGGTCGGCGTGTTCGCCATTGCTTATTTACTTCTAAATCGGAAGCTGTTCTACTACATGCTTCAGGTGACCAATCAGCGTCAACCCCAGGCTTTGCTTGATTCAAATTTTTTATGGCATTTGCTGTGGGTGCCACCTGATTAAACTTATAAGTTGTATAATAAATTATTAAAACAACATCTGTTTATGAAATGTAAATTGTCATTCGATTATTGCGTTTTCAAACAAACTCCTCTCACATCGACGACTTACTAGTTTCTTGTCGATCAGGCACCGTGGGAATTAATAAATATTCATGATCAAATTGTGCGACACTCATTGGTCTTTCAAAACTACGTCACAGACTAGCTATTTTCTAATTGGCTGATAGGGGGAATTCCTTAAGTTGAAATTTGGTATTTGCATACAACCACGTGACTTGAACTGACTTCCAAAAGACAGATGAGAGAGACATATTTTCGGTTTCATAAATGCTTTTGAACTTTAGATACAATTCTTAATTATAACACTTTGAAGAATAATTTTCTATTTCAACATCTTTGTTCACGCTTCAACATCAATACAAGCCAAAATTAGTTTTTTAAAATGTTTATTGCTTTGTTGATCATCCAAAAACGCTGCGAAGGCAAGTTAGTTGCTAGCGTAACCATTGAAGGGCTGCATTTCACGGACAGATTAATATTCTGCCAGTCGATGATTTCAATCAGCATATATGAAATGGCAAGAAATGACAAAATCATTCTATGATTCTACACACATACATAGTAGTTGATCATGTTTGTTTATTATCTCTAAAAAACGACAATGAAAGTCTCACGTGGCAAACTGTGCTATGGTTCAAGACTATCCATGAAAACGTGACCAATATTGGCAACATCCTGGTTCGAGATTTCACCATTACAGGAGAGCATCACTCACGAGACATTAAATAAATAAATTAATGGTCACTTAGAATGTTAATTAGACGAAAAGGTAAGTGATTTCTGCAGACAACTCGATTTCATTGAATAATGATGCCACTGCTGACAATAACCCGGAAGTTGGCTCGCTAACGTAGGTGTGTGCATTTTACTGTGAAAGTAGGAATGATTGACGGTCTTTTCGATTAAAATCGATCGATTACGGATCTAGCACTAGCGATTATCGATCTGAAAAAAAGTAACGATAACCAGCACTAGCTACAACTAGTTTCTTTGGACCAGTGTATAATAATATGGTTTATAATCATATTTCTTGAGCTCTTGTGAAGGACAAATAATGTGAAAACCATGTCTGATGCCTTGCAACAATACAGAAAACAAGCGACAGGAGCTTAAAATTAAGATTCTTCAGTAATTCATTGTTTGCCAAGGTTAGTTGTGCCACCTAAATAAAGCCAGAATCTACATTACATGTCATACAAAACACAAAATAATGAATCAATGAAAGCAAGTTATTCAAAACATGACCATATGTTACATCCATTTTAGTTCTGTTCTGACATATATCATAGAGGTCTGATAAATGTATATACATTTGGTTGCTGAAACAATTTAAAATATCTGTTCAAGGATAAATCAAATACAGAAAATGAGTGGAAATATCATGGTTTAAAGGCAGGGGTATAATAATATTCCATGAATACAGTGGATAAGTCAACAGCAAAACTGTAGATTATGACAGACACTATTTACAGATTTCTTGGAGTGTGCAAGACAGATGGTCAAAAGTTGATTGACTACCTACATGCCAGGTGATAGGCAATCTCCAAGCTAGAGGTCGAGGAAGGGGAGGAAGCAAGGTGAGAAGGAGAGTGTTTGACTGTAATTGAGAGCTCTTCAACATACCTAATGGCCATATCAGGCAGAGGAATGTACATTTAAATACCAGGCTTTCATCACAAGACACTGGCAGCATTTCAAAGACTACATGTGCCTATTCTATGAACAATGGCAGGTATGTGCAGAAGCATGGCACTTTGGAAATGGGCAAGGAGAGAAAATGTAGTCAATATAACAATCACTGAATCATTGTTCCTCTCACGCTGTACAAATCGTTTCTAATTTTCATTATTACCAGTCATCTGGCAATCTCATCACAGCAGGACGTCTTGTCAATAGCTTTTATTATCCTTCAGAACTTGGTTCATGTGTTTTCCAGGCAATTCCATTACTAGAGACTATACATTTAGGCCAGTATAAAGGAATACAGAGGATGGGAATATGGAAGTTGATGGATGGGAGAACTGTTACTCGGAATGTTTTAACACCTTTATTACAGGGCAAAACTCAATTGTCTAGAAACATATCTACTTGACTATGCATTCATACTTATGTAACTATATAGTGGATTCTATTGTGGCAGTTAAATAGTACATCAGTCCAGGGTTGGATTCGAACACACTCTCAGCGTCATACAATCATAGTCCTAAGAGCTTATCCACAAAGGCCGTTACAAATACAAAATCCAACATTCAGTACCCCTCTGATAAATGTAAAATGGTACACCTTCCAAGTCTGAATACAAAAGAAATACATGCCTCTAAAGCGTACATTCTAAATGACAAGCAGTTTCCACTAGAACTAATGTTTTTTTTTAGCACAAACATCAATCAACCAACTGAAACAAAACCATACATGAACCAAACATATAAGTTGTTCAACATCAAAATGATTTGCAAATAAATAGCTATGAAAATCGTATAGGTGTGTGTTCATACTTCTCAAAAAGACTTCCACAGTAATTCAAGATGTGGGAAAGATGAAGAAAATCTAGGAAATCTCTTTGAGAGTAGTCTCAATGAAAGCTGTTATGACTACTATAATTTTGCAAACATAAGTAAATGTATTCCATCATCACCTATTTTAACCACTCTGCCTGTCCTCTCATGGTAGAGCCAAGCATGACCTCCTTCTAAAGATATTCACAGGGAATGTTTACAGCTGCTGTTAGCAGATAACACTATGGGGGCCATCTCAAAAGCACAATTTCTATTTTTCTTTTCTAATACATTTTGTACTCTTTCAAAAGGAAACTAATCAGAAAATCATTTTTCATGGTTGAATATTTATTGTAATTAGTGGATAAATGAGACTATTGATTGTAACACACAGTTAAAGAGCTGAAAACACAAAAAGACGCAAACAAATCTATCTACTGAGACAGATAACTGTAGGTGGCCAATGATCACCACTTTTGCTTTTGGGCCACAAGTTTACTGGAAATTATAGCATTAAATTAACAGCCATAATAAATAAGTTTTTAAAATATTTGGGTCACAATTAAATGGTCTCTAACAAATAAAATGTAAATGTCAGATATCCATAAATTCATCTCCAAATATATAATCCGACATTTGCATTATTTCCAATTCAAGGAAATGAAAAGGAATTTTGGAAGAGTTCAAAGCTTGAAATTTAATTTCCTGCTTTGCATAATGCCTGTGCAATTATATGGTGGTCAGGACATGAGTCAGAATCTCACACGGCAAACATGTCAGTGTCCTGCCTGCCTCAGTGCAACACTGTCATGCCTGTCTGTGTCGCAGGTTTACATTTGGGACGAGCTCCCAACCCCATTAAACAGCCAAGAACAAAAGAACACATGCTGCAATATCCATTTCCCTTGACACTCCAGATACAGGCACATGCATTTCACTTTCCAGCACACCAATTTTCACAGTTTGAATATTCAGTTTCAATTTTAAATCAGAGACAAAAAGCGTGAACTATTTGACATGCAGACCTTCAATCTTAAACCCTGGAGCTCTTGCATAAATATTCATGTTTTATTTTCAGGAGGAGTAAAAGAAAATGATTTTGAAATATTGCTTGAATAAATAATTTTAATTTTTTAAACTTTCATTCTTAATTGATTTTGTTTTGTCGGAACAATATCATCAATCATGAAAAGACTATCTTAATTTTAAAATATTTATATCTTTTGAAATAACATTAGAAATTGAACACATCAAAAAGCATATAATATTCTTTGCTTTCTAGAAATTCAATTTCTAGTAAGTTTCCAATTTTGAAACCTGGAAATATTTCAACAAGGAGACCTATCAGAAGGTCTTCAAGAGAAACAAGAATAACTAATTTTCAAATTACTAAACAAAATAAAATGACATTTTACCCAATGATTAATAAATTGTACTGACAGAAGTCATACAATATAATGAACTATTTTTCTACTTGGTACATACTGTGACAAACACCAGTTATGACATATTTCACACCACTGTGTTAGGCCTGGCTATTTAGTTTAGCACATTTTGTTGTACTCTCTTAATTCAACAACTAAGAATTAACATTATTTTCATGCACATAATGACATTATACTTACACTATATTCGTGTCTAAATGTTGGCATTTCATTTGCTTTCACTTTGGAAATGCCATTTTTTCAAAATTCAATGCAAAGAAGAAACATGAAGTAAAATAATAACACATTCCATTGATGTAGATCAAGATCTTATGAATATATCTAAATGTTTCGACACAAGAAATGTATCTCTTGTCAATAAGTGGACCATATAATAATAAATACTTTTCCATATTTCAACTGGCTACTAAATACTCTTTTTTACAAGACATTGCAGCAAATAATTGTCAGATTAATTAATTTCTGAAATGTGGTGTTTGCAAATGAAATCTAAAAACAATTTTTTTACATTGCTTCATTGCTAAAGTGTAAATTGTGAGATATGGTTTTACAAAATGAAAAGTATAAATAAATATTATTTATTATTCTCAGATAGATTTAAATGTAAGGCAATGCAAGTTTTGCATGAAATCCTTTTTCTCAAAATTCTTTAGTATATAGAAATGGAGATAGTGATCATCCAAATGAAAGTCTTATGGAAGCTGTGCAAATACAATATAAAGCAACTATAATAGCTGAAATCAATCTAACTCAAAACTTGTTCTGTTGTAATAAATTCAATGATTAACTTTGGCAGGGAATACATGAAAGTGCTGTGCTCTATCAGCCTAGTTTGATAAAGGTCAAGGTCAGTCAATTTTACTGGATTAGTAATTCATGCTCTCCTCAAATTGTTTTGGACAAAGAGGCACTGAAATATGGTTCAAGATCTGTTTTAAATTTTGTTTGTGAAAAAGCAAACCAAAAGTGACACACAAGGGTTAAAATTATCACTATAGCTAAACAGGCTCTGAACAAAAGTGCATTTGTGAATGTACCAGTCCAAACCAATTCCAGTGATACATCGACACAATCGTATGGTTTATAATATAAATAGTTCAACTAGTACTTCACAGTATTAACATTTAATTAGCCCGGTATCTTTTTTACTTTCTATGAACTAGTGAACCTTATGTTGTATAATGGTAACAGGTGCTATGTGATATCAGTCATTTTTATGCAAACTGAATCATTCTTGATAAAACATTTAGTTCCCCTTTGACAGATGTTTTTGTTGGAAAAAGTGAGTATTCAACATTTTGTTTTTTGTGCATTACAAGAAAGGAGAAAAAAATGTTTTTATAAATATACAACTTTTAATAAAAAGACATATACCAGTATGTAGAATATCCACAAAGTAACAAATTATTTATCATTGGACTGATCAATAATGTCCTGTAATGCCTTAGCAAAGCTTTCAACACTCATAGCGTCCTTCACTTCTCAATGTTTACATTTTAATAAACATGTTCTTTTTAGATCTAATTGTCAAATATAAAGTCATTAAATTAAAATATAATACCCTCACTTACATGTTACAACTATTTTGTGTTATATATTCATGCATTAATAACATATAAACAAGAAGGTCCCCTATAATTTTTGGGACACAAAAAAGTACCTGAATGATTGAACACTCTCTAATGCTGGGCACACTATGTCCGATTTTACTTGCGATGCAACACGTGATGCATTAAAAAACGATAAGCGATATGCATTGCTAAACTGTCATGTATGGCAATACATACCACAATATATTGCAAGATCCTCTGACAATAACATATTTCTCTAGAAACCATTTTAACTAGTGCCATTGATATTGCAACATGCTATATGAACTCTACATTCAACTCTTTTTGCAGTTTAAACATGACACATTTGATAAAATGACTTTCACATGTTAAAAAAAATCATTTGTAATACAGTCCAACACACGTTCTAGCACTTCAAAATAAGCCAGTAGATGTGCATTTTACAAGGTAAATGAATACATTTGACTTACTATTTGTTGATGCAATATATTGCGATATGAAAAATGTATTGCAATACATGTATTGCACAACTCTGTATTGCAATATATTGGTATTGCAATAATATTGCACAGCCTTAATAACCACACATATTCTTATGAAGCGTTTACATAAATTTTGTGAACATCTGAAAAAACAGGTATCTGACAATTTAAGGATTGGAAATAAACATCATGACAAGGGGTCTTGGGATTTTTCCAGACATCTGTTGTGATGATACCTCCCAGTACAGATACAGGGGCGGATACAGCTTTGAGTTTGGGGGGTGGCAGCTTTTAAACTTGGATTGAGCTTTTACACTACGCTTTTACTTCCTTTATTATTTTTTACTATACTTGGCCCTCTCAATGAATCTCATTTCCCCCAGAAATACATGATAATTCTATAAATCCAAGTGTGATAAACATCTTTGACCTTCATTTTTTAAAATGGAATTAGGGGTTCTGTTAAAATTCACATGGTTGATTGCAAACTGAAGATATCATGTCTTGATGTGTATTGAATCAAATTATATTGTTCTTATCGTTATGCATATCGTATCATGAATTTTTGTATCGACACAGCTTTCAGGTGTATTCTATTACTATAAGTCTTACTAAAATCATCATTTCAAATTATATTATTAATCTCAGTTCCAATGATTTTACATTTCTTATTCAAGCAAATACAGCACAATTTCCAAAACAATACTGTATCATTTTGTCAGTTTATACTATCAATAATTGATGGTTTGCTTTAAGAGTGAAGTTTCAGGTCTCAATAAAAGCACCAATTTGTAAGGATGTTCACCCTATGTTTCAGTTTGCCTGATGCAGTCTTGAGACAGAATCTGTATGCCGAGTCTCATGTCTAATTCAAGAATCATTTCTCAAATAAATTAGCCATTATCCTTTTACATGTGATTCAATAAGGTAGTAAAGCTTGGCTTGCTGTAGTCTTACACTCAGACTATGAAAAAAGTATTTATTCTGAAAATATCACCATTTTATTAAATATTGAAAAGGAGACTGTAAGAAATGGAATTTTCTATTAAAAAAAAGAGGCTCCTTTTAATTTTCTTTAGAGTCTAAGTGTTAGACTAGGCTTGCTGCATCAATTGTAAATATATATATATTTTTTTTACAATGGTACTTTCATTTTCCTGCATTTCCTGAAATGTTTTGAGTCTTTTAAAGAGTTTTCACATAAATGATTTTCTGGAGGCTGTGGAAATAATATGTATTTGCCGATATTTGGAAGAAGTGAAATGAATTTTTACATGTTTTCAGTCTACAAAGATTTCTGAATTTAACATCAACACTATCTTTGAACATTTTTATTCTGACAGGAGAATTTTACATTTCTTGAACATTATTGCTCTACTTGATTAGCTTACACTAAAAAGATTCGACAACTGGCACAGTGTCCACAAAGGCTTCTCAGAGTATGTCCCAAAGCCATTAGATTGTAGCCAATATCAATCAACATATGCCGATATGGATCACTGACCAGGCGACCCCATAAAACCACTAGAGCATGACTGGTTGACCAATGCACACCCATTTGGTTCTTCAACTTTGAGGTATTCACTTAATGGGGATGACTAACAACCCTGACATAGCCACTTTGTCCAAAGGTTTATGACCCATTTCACACATTTTGATGTTCAAACTAACAAGGGAGTGTTAATTATGCATCAGGTGTGATATATGGATGAACGTTTAACACATGAACATTCAGCTGGGATACATTCATGCAATTTATTCAATTCGTCTGATGGCAAGATCAGAATATATCCTTAAATGTGTGCTTTCAATTGAAGGCAGAGTTTGAGATAAATTCAGATTCTAAACTTCTCAAATGGGGCTTTAAATTTGACCTAGATCTGATGGATAATCTAAATAATAGTTACAATAAATACACTTTCCAAATATGTCTGCATGTAACTTGAATGTTTTCAGTGACATCACATAATTTAGAAGACTGAGAAGCATTCAAATATGAATTTAATTGCTAATGTGATTGCAAAACTAAACAAGATATCATAAATAAAATCTATAATAAGAAAACAACCATTTACATAAACAAAACATTTCAGATAACATTGAACACATTTATTGTCAAGCTGTCAGCATGACAAAGTAAAACATGCAATTTGTGGCAGCCATACTTCTGACCTTGACCTTTAGGAATACAGATGTCTTGCTGGAAGTAAGTTTTGTGTAAATAACAGAGTGAAATATACCCGCAGAATTTTACTTTCAATACTATTTATACACACTAAAGTGAAACTAGGTAACCAAGGTTTATACTTTCATAAACTAAATAAATAGTAATGTAACAATGGCACATCTTGAGAATGGTTGACATATTTGAGTGTGTGGAATGTTACCTTTATTTTCTAACTCATAATAATAATTTACAATGTCTTTATAATTACAACAACCTTCTTTGGGAGTTTGCCTAAAACATGGTACAACTGATGAATGTGTAGTTATACAATTGGGATCCTTGAAAGAACCATGCAAAAGTTCAAACACAAATTTACAGTAAAATGTTTTCACAACAGTCCCTAAGACTTAGTTTGGACAGAGATTATCCAGCTAATCCATAAATCAGGATCAAGCCTGACTTAGGTAATCTAATCTACTTGTTGCTATATCATATGTATTAGTGTTTCTTGTACTTGTTAATAAAATATTATAGTAAATGCACATGCGATACAAATATATGAAACACAATCATGAACATTACGTTTCTTAGCAATCTTCTACTATTTTGACACAAAAGAGAAATTCAAATTTAGACAAAACCACCCGTATTGCAGGTCACCAAGGAACAACAGAATATACAACATGTGATATTTGCCATAAATGTTTACAAACTGATATACCTTGAATTTGAATTTACATATTTACTATGAAACGACAACTCCATAAATAAAAATATACACAATGAGACAGTTTACCTTTTATCACCATTTGAGGGAAAGGACCCTATTTTTGAGAATTATCCAAATGATTCATTATTATAACTTGTGTTCTCGCTATTCTTGATTTGACTCGTACTGTTGTACTGTATTAAAAATTTAAAACCAACAATTGAAACCATCAACATTATTTTTATTATTCACCAGGTATAATACTTAATAGACATCAATTTACATTCATGTTGGATCATCAAGATACTGAAAACATTGCAAATTGTAAAGTACATGAAGGAAGATGTTCAACAATTGGATACCATAAACTTGTAAAGAAACAACATTTCAAATCGAGGATATGAATTCGTTGATAACAATAAATGTCCTAGGAACAATGTATCATCATTGCAAATGAATGAAATAGCCCTCTGGTAACCATGAATATTACCAAAGAGTCAAAATTAACCATATCAAAGCATTACTCAAACGCAATTCCAATAGGCCAAATCAATCTACAAGATAATACTGTCTTTTAAATCGAACTTTCATCTTTCGAGTCTTTCATACTACCAGCTTTTACTGTTGTTCCTGGATGATCAGTGAAGGGGTCATTATGGCCATTTCCTGAACAAGCCTTTGCAATGGTAAAAGTATCCTACTTCATATTTTAACAGACACAAAGGGTGGGCAAATTTCCAGAACATTGCATTTTCAATATCCTTTTTCACTTACCCAGAGTATTGTTCCTAGAGGGAGCCTATGGGACAATTGCCCATCCTTTGCACTTGGTGTCCATAAATTCGGGTAAAATATACACACTTCTAACATTGCAAAGGGTCCCACATGTTTAGAAGTGGTCAAAATGACTACCTCAGTTGGTCACATGACTATAACACCGACTAGGGTTAAATTTAAATTGGAGCTTCCTATTTCACTTTCAATATTGGTTTTTATTTCTTATAAAAGGCTATGAAACTGAAGGTTGATATTTTATTCTACAATACATCATATTGTCTAATATTTTAAAGTTAAAAGTTGATGCCAATCATGTAGATACGCAGGTGTTATAACTTTCAAGAGGTATGAACCTAGCTCAGCTCAAAGCAATCAAGAACAACATTCCCACACATTTAATTGACCACAGGATATCAACGAATTCTGACTATCTTAATTGGGGTCATAAAAAGGTCTTCCCTATGTTGAGATATGGTTGAGTGGACCCAATCAAGTCCCTAGTACTGTAACACCAGTTGTGTATGCCACTTCACTTACATTTATACTATATAATTCAAGATATTAACCATAATTGAATAATAACTTACAGCATTTGATTTTGAAATTGACATGATCAAGTTTTGATAATTTCAATGAGGTTTTAGAAAACATGCTACATCATATCAGCACATGCATGTTCTTCCACAAGTATAATTCAATGTAATAGTGTTTTAACATTTAATATTAACCAAGAAATGTATGAAATTTATTGATCCCTCAGTGCTTCTGATGTATTGTTGAGAGGTAAAAAACTAAATACCAATAGTATACATGTAATTGCTACATAGATGATGATTACCACTTAATGGTGCAAAGAAGGACTAATTATGAATATTCAAAATAATAACAGAAATAACTCAACTAGGATATGGCCATATGGGTCAATCAAAACATATAAATCATTGAAGACAAGCAAATTTACAAATTATATTCGTAGTATAGATGTAATACAGAATTTGTTTATACAATTTATACCAAAAACAGCTCAGTCAACAAATGCAACTGTTAAATCTATTATATTATGCCCTAGGTGTAAGATTTATATACATTTCTTATATTATTGTCAATTAAAGGTTCATAAAATTTATTGAACTTTTCTGAAGTAGCCCTTCAAACATAGCATAGTATGTACACATTCTGAAGACTTTTGTAGTAATATAATAAAGGTATCAAGTACAAATACGATCAGGTTGAAATTGTACTAACTACAGTACACATAAGAGAATTTTCAAAGGGTTTTCCTACAATATCGACCAACAAATTCTCTTTTTATGTCTTTATCAAATACTATTTTAATATTGGAAGCTCACAAACAACCAATGACTGGGTCTAAACAGCTAAAATTAAGTTTATTTGAAAACCTCCAGCATCTATCGCCATCTGTTATTTCTTTCCTTACTATGAAATACATTTTAAAGCAATGATAATGCTTTCTTGAGGATGTGGTTAATGAAAGATAAATTGATGATTGTAATCTGTCAGTTTTGACTAAAACAATACACTTGATAGGCCTAATTATTAATCAAGTTTGTAAACATGAATTTGAAATCAATATTTAATATAAAACAAAGTATTAGCAGGTGCTCTTTCAACAAGAACTGTGTGCATACTTTATAATGTCTAAGATGTATCATTTTGAGGTTATTATGTGTTAATATGGACCCTTTTTAAAGGAAAATAAAGGGTTCATACACCATAATTTGAGTTCTATTGTCAAGTCAAATGTGATGGAATAAGGTTGCGTGTTTACTTAAACATCATTTTACTCTTAGAATCACAGAGGAAAGGTTTTTCTAACCCAACGTGGCAGTAAGTTGAAAGCAATGTCACATTCCGATGTACTACTATTGCACGTGTGGTATTGTTTACATTTGAAGGTTTTAAATGGCTATCTGTTGATAAATAGTGGAAATTCAATAGTGTGGCCATTTCTGAACCATGAAATAAACCATACTTACTAAAATGGGAAGGGGATATCCCTAAATTAATCAGAGTTGGCCCAAAACCAAACCAAGATTCGGCGTGTGTAGTAGGCCACTGTCTTCTAACAGTACTCAAAATAACGGCTTATAACGACCTTAATGTCACAGTTATAGAAAACTACGAACCGTAGACTGATAGAACTAACTTTGAGGACTTGAAATAAAGAAACATTGCAATAGAAAGTTGAATATATAGACACTTACCGTCAATTCTGTGCTGGTAGTATCTTTACATGACGTTGAGACTGCTCGTATCACTCCTGACCGCCATTCCCAGTCGGCTATTTTGCTAACTTTAAGCTTTGTAAGGCTTCTAACTGACAAAAACCGCTTCCCAGCTAGTTCTTCCCTGCATTTGAGCGCCATATCTTCCTTCAAGTATCCATTTTTATCGTTTTCAAACCGAAATTTGGCTAGAAACCTCGGACAAATTTCCGTGGAATGTCTGCACTCTGATTACGCTGTGAGGAGGAATACATAACATTAATTTGACATCTGGTGGGTCAAAAGGTCAAATCTAGATCACCGTCCGCGTTCCAAAATAGTCCCCCATTCAATCGCTTTGATAGGACGCCGTTCTCCGTTTTAGTGCATACTTATGATAACTGATAACTACAACACGTATACTTCACCACATTTTCCAAATATAACCATGTTATTTGGAATTAATTTAAAAACTGGTTTTGCTAGCTTCCAGGTATAGAAAGAAGTCACGTGCGTTCAGGGGCATCCCAACTCGTGAAATGTTTTGGATCGTGCATTTGATGTGAATGGAACGTAACCTATGTTACTCTTACATTAGAAAAAAATATTTTGTCCAAATAAATACTATCTAAGGAATAATAATGAAGAAAAATAAGAAAATGTGTTAGATATTATTTATACATCTGTGAGAATAAGAACATATCGACCCCTTTACAGACAATAATGAAAGTAATGTTCTTATAATAATCTTTACATTTTGATAAATCCATCCCCTAATCCATAAATTGAAAATTTAGATTCAAATTTATAAAATGAAAATGTAAATGCGCGCACATGTTCAGTATGTTTTCATCACGTGATCATCAATATTTGTGACGTCACTAGTATGGCCGCCATGTTGCCAACTTATAAGAATGGACAGTAAACAAGGTTGAACGATGCTTTTGATGCCTCTCTCCTGGGATTATGTGTGGATTTTAAGTAGTAACGTTCATTAGAAAAATGGTGTCTGCTATTATATCCCGTCTAGTCATGTAAGTATACCGTTCCAATGTAACTTTTTGAAGCCTGAAAAGGCAGGTGGTAAGAAAGTGGCCTAATCTGAGAAGCTTCCGGAAATGGACTCATTATTTTGAAATTTGAATGAGAAAACTAGCATTGCATTTCAACAACATTGCAATGTTCTACAGTTCCTTTATGGGTTTTTCTTCAAGATGTGTCAAGGGTTAATCCAAACGTAATGTTTTGATAGAATAATTTGATCAAGTATCATCGCCAAAAATAAAGATGACAAATCACCTCGGCCATAGTAGACAGTCACTAAAACTTTTTTATTTAAACTTTATACACCCTTCTTCTAAAATGAACATTGACTCTTCTGTAGATATACTACAGTGTCAGTGACCATACTTGATTGAATCAGGTTGTCTGTAAGATTTCATTTTTCTGAAAGGTCATTGTCAATATCAATATGAACTCACATATGACACAGGCAATGGTTTAGCATTTTAGAAATTGCTGAATATAATGCTATGGTGGTGTTATTCCTTATGATGAAGGGGTCATTGTGGTTAATTTTCACACTGATTAGAAAAGTGTTTGAATTCACCTGTGTCCAATGAATATCTATCTTGACAATAACCCCATAAAGTACATTGTTTAGGGGTCCATGAAGCCTATATTTGGACCTCTCAAGGTGAGATGGGACCTCAGGATCCGCCACTGATTTACCTACTAACGAGAACGCTGTAGTCTAAATGTACTTGAATTTGACAATTCTCAATTTAAAAGAAAATCAGTAAAATTCCAGTACCATTCTGAATTTTACTGATTTTCCTTCAAACATTCCTGAATGTGGAAGAATGTAATTTCAGTCATAAGAATCATCAGATCGTTTAGATCTACACATGTGAATTAATATCATGTACTTGATGCTGTCCCTATAAATCCTGTAACAGAATGCTGCTTGGAAATACAAGATATGTCCTTGAAAAGTCCCTATATCTTCAAGGCTCTTGACTGTATAATTTTGTTTTACCCTTTAATGGTAAAAGATAACTTCATTCATGAGATTAAGGGGCATCAACACCAAATGGTTGGCAAGGACTCCCAATCTTTCTCTAGGAACAACACTGCAGTATATGGGGGGTTGTTTGTTTGTTTTCACAATATATTATGGTTATATTATTGTCTGATCATTGAATTAAGAAACATTTTATGTAAACACGTTTACCTTGACTTTTACCTGCTCCATAAGAGATTTTTTTTTCACAATTCTATTACAAATGCCCTGTTTGTCGCTCAACAATTTTGACTCGTAAGTGGTAACGCTGTGAATAACCGGTCGATAAAATTACTTGAATTAAACCATATTGGTAGTGGCTGGATGATCGACCATTTCTGAAAGTGTTCATTCTAATAATCATGGCAATTTGGTTTTTTTTTGGTAATTATCCCCCGCCACAACGAAGTTGGCGGGGGATATAGAAATGAGCTCTGTCCGTCTGTCTTTTCCATTCCGGCCTCAAACTTCAAAACTATTCAATATATTTTGCTGAAACTTTGTACAGGTATCAACCAAGTAGTCTAGATGTGCCTTTTGCTATATAGGAATTGGAGTATAAATTTTTCTTTACGAATGCAAACAGTCTGGACTTAGAACCAAGAAGAGGGAAAACTATATTCCGGCCTCAAACTTCAATCTATTCAATATATTTTGCTGAAACTTTGTACAGGTATCAACCAAGTAGTCTAGATGTGCCTTTTGTTATATAGAAAGTAGATGCATTATATATTCAAAATGCATAAATTCAAAATTCCTATATGGCGGGGGATATGGCCGACTCTGCTTGTTTTTTTTCAGTTGTTTCCTTTGAATTGTTATGCTTCTTAAACTTAAATCATGAGAATTGACAAATGCAGAACATTTTTGTCAGTTGATCATTTGATGATATTATCTTGATTATTATATGGTTGTTGGCAAAATACAGATCTATGATGTAAAATAACAGTGTCATCACTCAGGAGTGAAAATAAATATCAGATGTCAGTCACCAATGCTCGAACATCATGTAATTTTTCATGATGTCCTATTGTCTCTAAGGCAACATAGTTTCTGGAACCAACTTAATTTAAATGCAACCTGAATACAGTAAAAAGAATAAAATCATGTAATAAATAGGAACTCTGTATTTTCTTGACAAATACATGTTCATCTCATTTCATTTGAAAAGAAAAATATCACATCTCATGACTACCCATGCTATATAAATTTTCCATCTCATTAGATAACATAGCATTGTATATGTCCAAAAAGACATTGTTTAAAAAGTAAAAATATGATTTAATAGCCAAAAAATGTTTTGCTCAGAGCATAGTTGTTAGGCACAGTTATACAGTGTTTTGGTTAGATTTCATACACTATTACAATTCACACATGCCTTTGCTCAGGAACTTTTGGAGTTCTTTGTAAAGTTTAAATATGAAACACATGATAATTTGCTTGATCTCATGTACTTTCACCTGGATACTATCATAGTCCTACAATCAATCTTAGCCACTCAATGAAATAAGATGGGCTTTAGATTGATCTTAGTACTAAGTTAGGTTAGTGGAACGACTCCCAGGCCCATATTGCTGAGCTTGCTATTTTCTATTAGATTTTAAATCCATAAATTACTTTTGGAATTTCTTTTGTTTTCCTTAATAGGATTTCATTGTCCTTGACTTTTGTATTGGTGATTGATTAGTTGATAACAGTTCAGTAAAGGCATTCTGGGTTCAAAGTTTATGAATGTTTGATATATGAATTATAAAACTGAATATGCATACAATGCCATGAACTGAGTATTGCAATTCTTACTGAGAATATTGAATCAATCTTGAGAAAAGCAAATGAAGGTGCCAGCTCATTTAATGCTCACCCACTCCAGATCTGCCTTTTATAATTCCTTGCAATTTCATGAATAACTAACAGAGCAACTGGAAAGTCTTTCCGATGCATGTAAAATTCTTATGAGAGTTCTTGGCATGTGATTGCCTAATACTCTTCTGGCAAATGGCTGGGGAATAAATACATGGTAATTCCAGGAAATCTGACTTTCACGACAGCCAAACAAATTGGCACTGCTCTACAGACACTGAATACAAAATAATTGCTCCTCATGCCTTTTGTTGTTCATTTTATCTTCTGAAAGGATATTGACCAATTTCTAGTCATCCATGTGATTTAAGATTTGGATAAATAATGTCTAAGATGTAAATCAAGGAATATATCATGTTGCATTTATTTCATTCAATTTCCTCCATTTTGAACTTCATCACAGAATTAAAACCCCTGTATCTTAATTAATCTTGATAGCTGTTGGATAATGTTTTTTTATTGATCCAAATTTCGGTTTCAACGGGTTGTATAGGAATTACTCATGTACTGGGCGGTCCTATTCATTGCCGAGTTATTTCTAAAATTGAACGCACAAGTTGTTGTTGATAGAAGCCAAGCTGTTACATTCAGTGACAAGTAAAATGAAGGCTTGCAATATTTATTCCATCATGATATGGAAACATCATGACTTGTGCTGAACAGAGCATAAACAAAGAAATAATTTAGATAAATTTAAAATGTTTGAAAATATTTTTGAACTGACTGAAGACAAAATCCTATACTGAGTCTGACAGTGGCTTAATTGATAAGTCATTTGAATTTAACAGCAAACACGTGTCCCACCCAGTACTTTTAGACCTAGCACTTATTGAAGACAAGGATCTTGTACATAGCCCTTGTGGGTGACCTGGAGTTTTGAACTCGCTAAGGTAGCCTTAGTGCAATGTTGAAAGATGGTAACCTTAGTGACATAGTGGTAAGATTTAAAGTGCAACAACCCAATTGATGTTTATAAGAGACCAGATGGGTATCTGAGCGAATACGGCAATATGCAATTATTGTTAAGCGTTAATATTCATATTTAGGGATGTAACGATAGATCAAACTATCAAATTGTCGCGATAGTTGCTCTGCAATAGAACTTTTTTTTTGGTAAAATCGATATCACCCTTGTGAGTTAATAGTCATTATGTTGTTGAGTGTTAAGGGAATATGTTCTTATTAATATTAATCAAGAAGTATGTCTTTTTCATAGTCCATCTTATGTGATACTTCCCCCTCAACAACTGAAAGGGGACAAAGAATTTGATTCGTTAGATTGGTTGACGATTTTGAATGTGTGGTTAGCCATCAAGCCTTTTAAGTTAAATATATTATCTCCGATCATTTTAATTCCTGACAATATTGCCCCAAGTGGCATTAAACAATAACTCATTCATTCCTGCAATTTGTAACATCTTACAAGGTGATACTTCAATAATATATGTTATAACAGTACCGGGTATGTAGTGTTTAACAATATGTAACAGCATGTAGTGTTTAACATTATGTAACATTATGTGGTGTTTAACAATATGTAATAGTATGTAGTATTTAACGATATGTAACAGCATAGGGGTGTTACGGATCTTCCATCGCCAGTAATCTTATCAACAAGGTCAAGGTAACCCCTGTCACCTGTAGATTACTGAATCATATCGCCCAGTTGATTGATAGCTCTGTTGCATAATACAGTCTAACATGAATAAGTGGTGTAGGTGGGAGGGGTTAATGAATTCTGACATTTCTCCATGTAATGAAAGATGTGGTATCTGTCTGGCCCTTTGGAAGCCATATTTATGTTGAGTAATCCTACTTGCCAGTTAGCTTTGCCGTTGCAAACTCAAAATTATCACCTGCAATTATTTGTTGATACTTCACTTTACTTTTTGTTTTAAAATGAACATAAAATTTAAAAAAAAATAGTGATTCAACAGAGATTACCCTTTAAAAGATGATATATTCAAGATTATGATATATCACATATTGAAGGGGGGGGGGGGGGGGGGTGTAGTCAATTAAATTATCCCCCTCCTGGATCCCCCACTGAACGGTAGAAAGTCTCCCTGTCCAAATGTCTAGAATGATGAACAATATTCCACATGCTAATGCAATTTCTTCTTGCTTGCATTCAAATAAACCTTGATCCTCTTTAAATTTTGTTCGGAAAAGAGTTTCCACTTATAAATTGCTGTGGAAGTTTCTGTATATTGAGCAATTTTTGACCTATTGCAATATTTTTCATTTGACATTTTGAATTTAATGGACAAATGTCCACAAAATCATAACCAAAGTGATACCAGATGATTTTTTTAAGTTGAAATAAAATTTATATTTGTCGTTAGAAAGGATGACGATCACTATCTGTACATGTTCGTCATGTTAATGGTTTGTCCTTAAATATGCATATTGCAAAGACTAGAATTTTTTTCAAATCAAAAATATTTTTGCTTTATGATTAATTTCAAGAGTTAAATGCTTTTTCAACTTGAAAAAAAGTTTACACAAGTTATCTTGCCTATACATCATTCGCTGCAGTCAGCAGCAAAAAGGCCATAACTCAGATTCCAGTTTGGTTTGTTTTGTAAAATTTTATAGCCAGTAAATCAATAACAACAAGAATGATGAACTGAGTAATTTAAGTAATTTAATTCCATTTAAATGTTTAATGCTTGAGCATTGATTTCTCTTCATGACAAAGGCTAGTGTTTACCAATCAACATTAGATATTGCCAATTTACAAACTTAAAAAGGAGGAAGTTTTGTTTTATTAAATGCTTTACCTACTTTGCTTGCCTGAAAACTTTCAGGCATCTGTATAATATTATGATCTTTTTGTATGCACTGATCTTTTTGTATGCACTGATTTTTTTTGCTGTTTTTGGGGTAAAAATTATTACACTGGTCAAAAACACCTTTTAAACATGTAACACATAATTCCGGACTGGACTTTTCATATCTGTATTATTAATATGTAATTACCAGATGAAATTGCTGTTTCTACTTAAAGATCTGTTTAGCTTTTACAGTCAAAATTTGGTATATATATTATTTTCATAATTTCTTAACAATTCCATCAGTATATCCATTGGAGTCAATTCTATTTCATGTCATTTTGTACCTGATGTTTACATTTAATTTTGTTTAATAAAATAATTGTTAGATGTATAGCAACCATAATCAAAGTTCTTATTTCATAGTGTAACTTAAAGTTTCTTTATTGACAAGAAAGTAGATACTCAATGGAAAATAACTTCAAAAGAACTGGGTTAGATGTGAGTGGGGGATTAATGTTGAGTATTTATCAGTGAGTTCCGTCTGTTCTGCTTCATTTCCTCCTCGCAAATCTTCCTCAGTGTTAATTTACACAGTAAACAAGTAATACGCTAAGGCTTCACAGCCATCTTCACTTTCTTATGGTGATGAGTCATTACAGATAAATCCTCAAGTCGTTTAGTAGGTCACACAGATCTTTATCTTGATTCTCAAGTTAGTTTTCAAATTGGCTCATGGTAAAGAAATAAGTTAAGTTTTTAAGTAGGATATTCTTGAATTATAATATGCAAACAAACGTTAAGTGCAAAGCAATTGAATTTATAGAATTATTACAAGCAATGGCAATTAAATATGGCTGGGGTGCAAGTGGAAGTTGGTGCATTCAAGGTTTTACTAGACAACATGAAAAGAGTCCTGCTTGTTTTGAAGAAGGGAGGGTCCAGGATGTCTTGAAATGGTGTTAGTGGCTAAATGATGCTGAAGTGAAACATGAGATAGGAAAAGTAAGACTTGGTCCATGCACTGATGATGATGACAGATGATGCCTGTTGTTTCTCTCAGCAGCAAGTACACCCTGCTCCCAATACTTTCCTCTGGAACTTGTACCTGTGCCAAAAATACCAGCAGGCCAGGATGTTATGTGATCTATTTCACAGCAGGGAGCTCTTCTTCCCCCCTGTTACTTAATGGTTGCCATGGTAAACAGCTAAGGAGGGAGGCTTCTCATTACTTCATCCTGATGAAGAGTTAGTTTCGTTTGTCTCTTCGATGTAGATTATCCTCAATTCTAGTGGCACTGCATATTCTGATCAGACTGGACCCTCACTTTGAAGACTGTTGTTCTCCAAGACTCTGGATTTGAGATAGAAGCCATCTTCAACTTGCAGCCATGTCGGATTAGATCTTCTGTGATGTCTACATTCCTCGTGCCCTCTGACCTTTGCGAGATACATGTGCTTCATGCCTGCATGTTTTGACCTGGGAGTTCATCCATGTGGATTCTGCTATCTTTTGTGGAGATAAGCAACCTAAACAACTTACCTGAACCAGGAGACGGGATAAACATTAAAAGCTGCAAACCTCATTTTTTTCTTCATGGAGAAATAGTTTTGGAGGAAAAAGTGTTAACCCTTTTGAATGCAGGTATATATATGAGGCTCATGAGTAGACGAGGAATTCAGGGTGAGGGTCTTATGATTCATAAATTTCGCTTGATCGAGGCTCTGTTCATTGGTTTTATTTCATCAGCTGCCTTTAGATATTTGTGTCTGGCGAGCATGATGAATTAGCTCCGCTGCTTCTCATTATTTCACATCCAGATGCATCACACAAGCTCCAGGGAACTTCGTTTGGCTTCCATCTTGTGTCAAACTTTTTTTTTCGATTTAACTGGAGAAAATTTCCTCAGGGAAACAAGCTTTCAGATGCTGCCATCTTCCCAGACTTGAAACTGTTTCAGGAGAGATTCACCAGAGAACACAGAATAAATCTCTTTAGTAGTAAAAGCTCTTTGAAACAAACAAGCAAAAACTGTGAAAAACAAACATAGAAATTCTGTCCGCTTTTAATATTGCATTAGATTTCAAACTTCTGCATTTATTTCACTGCTTGAATGGGTCCATGATGTTTTCCTGACAGAGATATAAGATCGATTCCTTGGAGAAAGGGAAATTTGAACGGTCTCCTGATGAGGAGAAATTCATACATGCAAACAAATTGAATTTGAAACGGTCAGTTTGCTTGGAAAGGGGTAATCAAGATGCCTGTCCTGATAACTGATGAAATTATTCTGGTGACTGACGAAAGTTGAAGTCTTTGGATTAACTTGACCAGAACGATGGACCCCTGTCACTTGTCCTTTTCCAATTAGATCCAATCTTGACGTTTTAATCAAACGGATTATACTGCCAATAATAGGTCACAGGAGGTCAGTGGTCCTCCGTCCTCAAGTTGTTAAATCACTGGTAGGCAAAATTAGGGAAGGTCTCGTCACCTGTATCAGAACTGAACCATCCTCAACCTGAAAAACAAAAGCCTTGCTACCGAGGACAAGAAGGGAGGGCCACCCCACACTGAGAAAGGATTGATGTTGCCAACTGGGCCGGAACAATTGCAAATAGAGATTTAAATGTGTTCAACCTGTTCTACAAGGGTCGACATAACACGATAAGAAAGACAAACACAAAAGAACAATCTTATCCTCAACCCCAAGTGTCATCTAGTTATACATTTGCACCCATCAACTTTCACCGCTTTCTCCGAGCTCAATAACTTTAGGCACATGCCATGGGACTTGTCTAATGCCATGAAACCTAGAAATCACGAACATTCCAGATGAAAGATTAAAATAAACTTGATCAAAGACTCTGACTGACTTTAAAAACAATTATTTTAAGAAATCCGAAATGAAACTTTGGCAGTGTTTTAACTGTCCATGTTAGTTGTGATAGCTTTATGCACCGAAGTCACTGTATAGACCTTAATAAAGGCGTTTTGATATCAAAACTAGAACTGCACCACGATGTGACTGCAAGTTTCGTTGACTGCTTCTGTATTCGCCAACATGATAGTCTTGAGAGACGCTTTTCTGACGATAGAGGTTTTCATGGCCCCTTATCTCTATGCTGTTTGCAGATTGGTGTTTGGAACACTCTACCCGGCTTATGCTTCATATAAAGCAGTCAGGACCAAAAATGTGAAAGAATATGTAAGTATATTTAATTTATTTAGAATTAAATGTTAAGGGCATTAAGAAATAGAAAAGCAAACTTTCTGGATGGATATTGCTGAGAACAATTTTGTACATCCAGAAATTTTGGGTTTCTGTGACATCTTTTTCATTTAGATGTTTTTGCAATATTGTTATTATTCTATTTCAGACATTTTTTCAATGAATGAAAAAGCTTGAAAAGGATCTCTGATGACCTTTGAATTATCCAATAGATTTCCAAACATTCAAATCTTGCAGCTTGAAAACTGGGTTATAGTTCAAAGGTCATTGGGTGAAACTGCCAATTGGTTTCAACAGGTATTCAATTATATTAATTCTTTGCACATTTTACAGGTCATGTCATAAACTGTACAGATTGATAAATGACATATCAAGGAAATATAAAATAAGAAATTCAAATTGATAATTGAAAATTGTTCAAATGTCTAAAATATTTATTGAAATTTTAATGGTTTATGTTTCAAACCATCATAAACACCAGATTTGGATACTGTTATTTTTTGTTTTGACAAACATCTTTTTAAAAAATGTACAAGTAATTTGATATAAAATATCAATAAATTATGTCTTTCACATCTTGTCGGTTTGAAAACATACACTTCAGACATGACATACATTTTGTTGAAGACCCTTTCATTGCAGGAAATTTACAAATTATTATTTCTTTACTTA
This sequence comes from Gibbula magus, assembly GCA_936450465.1. NCBI lineage: Eukaryota > Metazoa > Mollusca > Gastropoda > Trochida > Trochidae > Gibbula > Gibbula magus. Next base: position 19,735,806 of record OW388303.1, read on the forward strand.
TACCTTTGTTCACAAAAATTAGAAAATGTTCTTGATAATTTATTTTACGTTTAGTCACATTTGTATGAGTTTTGTTTGAGTATTGTCTCGTTGTTGATGCTGTTGTTGGTAGTTGCATTTTCCCATAATGACATTTAACCTCACAATTATAATAAAATATTCCACAAAGAAGTTAAGAACCTTTATGAATTTCAATATCTACAGACGTAGTGTTCATATTATGATCTGTTAAACATTCAAATATGGAATATTGTATTATGTCATAATGATCTGTGAAATATTTAGATATTGAACGTTGGAACTTGGGATGGCCCTTAATTTATTAGTTGAGTACATATATGATTCATGGAATTAAAGTATCTTAAGTTAAATATCGAAAGTACTAAGTTGTGTCACGAACAAAGATCCAGTAGTTTTGAGGCAGTTCACACAGTCAGTTCATGAAATTTACAGGCACAATTCTTCTTCCACCAGGGATCCGCCACTGACGATTAATTAGTCTTTGAATTATTTTTGCGTGATTTTTATATGAATGTTTACGCAATATGATTGTTGTTTCACTGTTTATAGATATGAGGTTATGGTCAATTACCTAACTTTTTGAATGACGGACCAAAATCACTTATTATACTTCTCTTTGTATTTTACTTTGTATTTTATCTTTATGATGTTTTTACTAATATTTTTGTTTTCCTGTTGTTTTCCAACTAAATGATTATATCTGTCTTTCAGTGATCTGTTTGATAATACATGGAATTATATTTATTGTTCGAAAAAATTGCATGTCTTAGAAATATTATCTTTATGTTTTTAAAATTTCAAGTTGTAGTTGTTACTTAAAGATTAAGTTGCTGGTCTAATGAAGTGTCTTTACTGGTACTTCAAAAGACTTGTTTGCATTTAAAGATGATATAATCCTGTTGGTGAAATGACTGGTACTAGTCCGAGAGCTAGCACTTTGTTTCATGTTTAATTTCGACCTCTTTTATTTATGATTTATGAAAATGATCCTTAGTTCAAACTTAGTGCAAAGCATGAATAGGATACTTTTAAGAGTAACTAAAGAAAAAAAGTCACAGTGGAACAGTTAGTCACAATAGACTAAAATCGCTATCACGATAGTTAGTCACAATAGACTAAAATTGCTATCCAGGGGTTTCATTAATAGCCGGGTACAGGGGAAACTTCCCAGTTTGTGCCAATGTAATTACCGGACTATGAAAAACAATTTTCAATATTAACACACTGCTGAACAGCCTGCTTCCCCAGCCTGTGAAAATCTTATACCCTGTTATCTTATAAATTAATGAAACCCCTGGCTATCGCAATAGTTAGTTACAATACACTGAAATCGCTATCGCAATAGTTAGTCACAATAGACTAAAATTGCTATCGCAATAGTCACAATAGACTAAAATCGCTATCGCAATAGTTAGTCACAATAGACTAAAATCGCTATCGCAATAGCTAATCACAATAGACTAAAATCGATATCGCAATAGTTAATAACAATAGACTAAAATCGCTATCGCAATAGTAAGTCACAATAGATTAAAATCGCGATCGCAATACTCCCTCTTTGGTTTGTAGTCAACCCTACTGCAAACAGTGAGCTTGGCACTAACAATATTATCATTTATTACCCACATGGTTGAAAATAAGCGAGTTAATATTATTGATATGAGCACATGTGCACATATCACGTTTGCCTAGCAACCATTGTTTCACCGCAACTTCCTGTATTGTGTCGTCTGTGACGTCATAAAACGATTGTTCGTGACGTCACTATAGCTTGCTGTCGCAAGAGAATAGGGCCGTTTCCTGCCTATTTTTAGGCGAGTAACGGAACAGAATGGGTTATAAAGAAATTATTATACTCGAAAGTGTGCCATATGACTTTTACGAAACTCGTGCAAATTTGTGTATAACCCTCGCTCTCACTCGGGCAATACAAAAATTCACACTCGTTTCGTAAAAATCATATGACTCACTTTCTCGGGTAATAATCTCTATATCTTGAAAATTCGTTAGGGTTTATGAGAATGTTCAGCCAGGAATGGTTCATGTTATAATGAGAATATTTTAGAAGGTAAAATGATCTGGATAATCTTTGACTTTCAATTCTTATGGTTGTGGCATTCTCATGGAGACTGTAAAAAGGTCAAAGATAATATTTCTACAACAAATGAGATGAAAATAAGTGGGGTTTTTTAATTCACAGATGAGATTGGTTGCAAGTTGAAGAAACAGGCACAATACATCCTGTGACAAATGAAAAAGAACTTTGATAATAATCAATAAAGTTTGTGCAATATTATGTTTCATTCTGCTGCTTTCTGATTGGCAAGAAATTGAATATTTTCTTACTTAATTATCAATAGTGGAATATTATGTTGCATTTTGCTGCTATCTGGTTGACAAATATTTTCTTTACTAGTTGCCCCATTGTCAAATATAAAAGATATGCAGATATACATATATATATATATATATTAAAAAAATTCTGCCACAAAATTGGTTGAATTTCACAAAGGCTTTCTTCAGTTACTTGGTTTTGCACCTGATAGTGTAGTTTAAAAAAATATTTTTGTCAATAATTTGTCACATCGTTTGGTATGAGTTTCACTTGTATAGTCAGTCATCCCATTTGACAAAGTCTTCAGTAGGGGTGAAACAGTAAACTTCAGCTTCGTTTCCTTAATTATTGCGGTATTGAACCCTTCAGTACATTCTGTTCAGAAGCAGGGATGCAACAAACTTAAGTCACACCAAAACTCGCATTTTTCTTGAAAATAAAATTCTAATGAACGTAGATCTGAAAATATCAATAACATTTTATTGAATTTATAACATTAAATATAGTTTGAGCTTTGAAGTGCAAACTCAAATCAAACTTTGGTGCATGGTACACCAAACTGAAAGAAAAATACTGCGGTTGAACTCATGAAATTGTGGACCTTTTCACCCCTAGTTATGAGTTTTTTTAATCAAAACTTTGACATTCAATATCAAATTTCAATTCACCTTCTATCGATTCCTATGTACCTTTGAGAGTGTATATAGGACAAATATCATGAAAAGGGAAGGGGCCATCTTTTGTAAAAATGTCTCAATAAAATTATATGGTTGTGCTAGAGCTAAGTCATATTTGGCTTTTATGGAAATTTATTATTTCATTTTCATCTCTTCTAAAAATACCAGTTTTATTTTAAAATAACTACTTTTGAGAGAGTTTTGTTCTGTTTATTATTGATTACTGTTTACTTCCATCTTTTGTTATTGATCTCTCGCTAAAGGGAAACAAATTTCTTCATCAATAATGTAACCCTTTTTTTTTGGCTCATCTCCACAGACCAAGTGATATAAGGACTGTTCCACTAACATCCAATAGACCAATGATAACTCAAATTCTAAATGACGACAAAATGTTTATCTATAGTACTTTCATTTACTGCAGGGCATATTTTGTCATTATATTGATATCATATGTACAAATTTTACTCTTATCCCTAAATAGAATTTTAATGATTACAGTAACCCAGATTCCAACATTTAGGCATTTATTTCTTAATATAATTTTTAACAGGTAAATATCTGAATGCAGTTCAAAGGCATTTTTGGGGGGCATTATTCAAACTTTGAAAGATATTTTTAAGAATATAGAACATGTTAAAATATCCTTCGTGAAAGTTTTTTATCCAATGTTTCCTTGTTCTTGAGGTTGTCTGAGTAGACTTACATTGTTCTGTATAACAATGTAAGTAAGTAAGCAGTGACCTCTGACCCCTGTCCATTAGCCAAGATGAAATACGTTACTCTGTCAGACACCTTGTGTAACCTTTCGGTGAGAAAAGATTGCTTTCTTCTGAAATTTTTTCGACATTCTAATTTGGTACGACAAGGATATTTATTATCAAAACGCCTTTTTATTCAATTGAATATTTTGGAATTATATTTTTGCTCTACATAAGAATTTAGGTCTACTAGGGGGCGCAGGTCGGGGGTGAGGGGGAAGTTACCATATTTATAAGATAAATAGTTGCGTTTGTAAAATTTCTGGGATTCATTGTTATTCAACATCAAGAAGTTTAGTTTAAAATTTACTTAGGGTAATCAAAAAATAGAATCAAGATAATACCAAAATCATTTTACAGTTATAAATCAAATGTTGTTCTTAATATTCTGATATTTTTAGTGAGTAGATTTTGTCTTTCTTTCTTGGTAAATGTTGAATCTTGTTTAAGACGCTTAGCTACTAATTAAAATTCTGTTGAGTGTACAAATTATGTTTCTTTGGAGATAATATGGACCAGGATTTTTCAGTTGAATATTGATTTCATTCGGCTGAGTAAACCATGATTAAGATTCTCTCATATATCACCATACTGGAGTGTTAATTGTTTTTATTAAAAACCCAGCATCATTTAATGTTTGTGTCCATCTACAGTCAGGCCTTGATAATCCGTACGCTTCCGTTTTTCATAAAAAATGTTCGGATAGTGAAATGTTCGGACTACTAAGTACTGAGGACTACTATAGAGATAAGTTTGGTTACATCTTCCTACCGTTCGGAAACTGCGAGATTCGGATTATCGGTGGCCGGATTATTGCGGCTTGACTGTATTCCAGTTCCAGGTGTGTATATATTCTTTGGTGACTTGGCGTATACATTAGTCATTAAAAGCCTTGAGTTTGGTTTGAGATGGCCCCTATGTATATTGTGTAGACTATTTCAGTGAAGCTATCATAAAGGAGAAAGACTGGAGACCTGACCTTCTTTGTGCTCTCCGCTTTCTTCCAAATATAGGCTTGCTCATAGTCTCTCAAAATCTTATTTTCTTTTTGAAAGAGAATAACGAAAGAAAATTTTGAAAAGGAAAACTGACACCCAATTTTTTATTTTTTTTAAAAATTGAGAATCCCAGCTCAGAGATATAATTTTCCTCTTGATAAAATATTTTAAGAGTCTGAATCATCGAAAGTTTATTTCCAGAATGGAGACTGAAATAAATATTCAGAGATGTTACATTCCAATTTAAAAACTACGTCATTCAGTGGTGTAATGGCATAAAAGAGCAATTTCTGAGTCAGATAAATTTATTTTTAAAATGTATGTTAGATAAAATATTAAACTTTTAAAATCATTCGATGACATGAAGATCGGAGGTAGAGGTAGTTTAACGATTACCTTGGAATAAATTGTTAGGACTCTCATCAATGGTTGGTTTGGATGACTTGGATTATGTCTAATTTATGTGAAGGTTTAGACTTTGATATTCACAAGAGAATTTGTTTAAACTCTTATAGGCAATTATCCAGATTTACAAAGAAATTATGACTTAAATAAGAATGTGGACTGAATGCAAGGACATGCTGACTTGTGAAAATTCAGATGGGAAATCTTGAAGGATAAATGTGTGGGACTAAAGAGAGGTTACTGCGACCCTGCTTAATCTTAATGTAATACTAACAAATGCCTCCTACTACAGAATTGAAGTGTATAGAGCTCGCTCTCTCCTCAAACTTTGCGATTACAACAAACAAATTAAACGCCGTGTACAAGACTGTGTCTGTTCCTTGAGTATTGTACAGCAAAGATCCGTCTGACAGTGCAGTACAAGCTTTGTAACTTTTACACAGGAGTGACATTTCAAGGTTTTTCTTTACTTTTCCCAAATTCAGTGATTTTTCATATTTGCTTGTCTTTCATTATTTCATACCCTGTATACATGCCTGCTGACAATATTGTGTTCCATCAACATTTATGACAAGACCAAATTGAACCATTTTTGATGATCGCTCCCTCTAAAATTAGTACCTCCTGTGGATTTTTCTCCAAACATTAGACTTATTAGGTGGGTTACGGTATGTGGTGTAGTGTTGTGCTCACTGGCACATTGTGCCTCTTCTGATGTCTTTAGCACTCCTTCCTGTAACAAAAACATCACTTTCTATGATTTGTGGCTTTTCTCCACAGAACTTTTATTCTCACGTTGAAACTTAGGGTGTTGTAAAGTTTCTTTTATGTCATACTAGTTCCTGGATCCTGGCTCTTTTCTCAATTTTATGAGCAACTTTTTCTTATAATTGTTCTTTAAGAGAAAATTACATTTGAGCAAGTAGGCCTCAGCAAAGGTTGAAGTGACCGCTGATGTTCTTTTGCATTGGTTGACAGATGGTTGACAAAATAATTCAATACTGATAATACTGATAATAGATACAGAACATTTTCTCGATAGTTGTCGATCTTATTAAGGGGGCAGGATAACGTAGTGGCTGGCACGTTAAGGGTCCCAAGGTCCGAATCCTGCCAGGGGCTCGGCAACTTTAGCTGCTGTGGAAATTATTCTACATGCAGTAAGGTTTGGGTGCAATGCTACTTTGAATTTCAGTGCAGGATCACCCATGGTTTGCTTGTTCCAGCCAATGCTCGCAGGTTTCACTGCAATGCATAGCTACCTTGACATTGCAGGCTTTCTCCCTGCAACCCCAACTCACATCACCTCAATCTCATTAAGTTCTGTGCTGCAACTTATGCTGCGTGTAAGTTAAGTGTAAGTTAAGATCTGACAGATCTAAGATATGACAGAAATTTTGCACTACAAAACACTGATTGAATGATATGATTTTATTCAATACCGCACATTTGTATGATTACAGTAATATGAAATCATGTGGTGATATATTCTACCTCCAGCAGTTATGGGGTTAAGTAAAGATAAACATTTTAAAATATGCTGGCTTGAAGGCCTTTATAATTGCCTTCTTACTGTCAACATGCTTTAGAAATGTTAGAGTTATCCCGGGCAACCAGCCATGTTGTAACCTGTTCACAGAACAGTGACGGTCACACTGACAATTCATCTAGCTTATAAGTAATCTTGTTTATTTGCTTTCACATTCAATGATAGGTAACATAGATATTCAATAATAATGTAAGTCTGTGATAAAGAAAACATTCAGCTCCTACATATCCTATTCCATTGTTTCTCAATAATGACAATTATTATTGATAGTATATAAAACATATTACCTTTATTACAACCCAGGGTTTTGTTCACCACCTTCAAGGCCTGGGTTATACTCTAGGAAATACAGTATGTCTTCAATTCATATTCGAGACCCTGGGTGTATTTACCTTAGCACCCCTTCACCCCAAGGGGGTAATTTGACCCCTGAGTTACATTTGAGACCCAGGTTGTATTTGAGGAAATCGGTAATGTTTTTGGAATAAAGAAGTTGTTTATCCACAAATAATTGTCATTATTTACTTCCACTTTCTAAATTGCCACACAAAGAAAGTTGTTTAGTTATGATAGCTATTCAAAAGTAGCAATTTATAAATAAATACAATATAAATACAAAAAATCATGAAGTAATGTCTCTTATTAAGGGTGATCTAGTTTTGTATAAATAACAAAGATCTTTTATCAGTGTGCATGATGGATTATGATCCTAAATCTATACTTGCATGAGGTAAATGAATTTCAAATTAGGTTAACAGAGTTCTGTAACTCAATTACAAGTGATCTGATTGTCTCAAATGTTGAATCAAATTTATCAGGTTGACGTATGCCATGATAAATTTGCACATTTACTGAAAAGTAGGTCATCACTGCTCTTTGATTAAGTTTATAATGAAGTTAATTACTCCACTCTTTTGATGGGGCCATACATGTATTAGAGCATTAAATCTTGACCATGCTCGAAAAACATTGTCTCTGATTTTCAGAATAAGGACTTAATTCAATGGTGGACCAGGAAATATTGAAAGGATGCAGGATTTGGGAGTTTTCACCTAGGGGGTCCCATCATATTTGCATGCAATATTGTTCAAATGTGGGTTGGTTCAAACCTTTGGATCCGTGTAGTTAGTTTCTTCATAACATCCCACTGTTCGTCGCATTTCTATTAGGGTTAATCCAAGCTGGAAGCACAAGAAGACCGACTTACTTATCTCGGCTCTCTGCTGTACTAAGTCTGTTAACAGTTAACCTGCTGATGATGTGATTTTCTGGTTATTTCTATCACTAGCCCCGTGTCTCTTTGTTAGTGAGTGCTTATTCCAGTAGTTTGACCAGTCAAGAATGGTTCATACCAATTAATTCTTATGAAATGTAGTTTTTCTTGCTCAGTAAATATTGCTAAATCAAGAGATTCCTTGTTTTATTTGGGAATATTTTTGTGAAATTTTAATTATCAAGACCACATGTTAATTTTCTTAACCTTCATTTTATGCAACTTATGTTGCTTGTGGCCTGTGTAGGGTTAATGTGAAAGACGACTTGTCACTCATGATTGACTTGATTGTGGGTAAATATTTGATATAGGCGGTACACTTGACTCTTGGGCTAGAATTTAAATAAGTCACTATCACATAATTACCGTGTAAATATGCTTTATTTCAACTATGTGGGACACCAGGGTATTTTTCTCCCTTTGTGAATGTCTTTCAGCCTTAGACAGTATACGATCGATTTATCTATACAATGTAGTTTTCATTATTGGTTTGGTTAAATCATGTTGTATTTGGATTAAGTGCCCTAAACGGTTTATAAAGATTTCTTTAGGTTTTGTTAATTTTATCCAGGAGATTCCTTCATTTTAACAAAATAAATCGTTTATTTTATCAAGCTAAAACTGATTAAATATTTTATGCCAAATAGCCGTTTCACCACGGAGAAACCTGAACGCTAATATGTTTATGTGCCTAAATTTAGGCGTGTAGGTAAAGATAGAAAAGCTCAAATCGTAATTAAAAAGATTTCTCATAATGTTAGAATTTTGAAACTGGCATGAATAACAACCTATTACATAATCAAAAACGTGAAACCAATTTGAAATAGCTTTATTTGAAAATAATACCTGCTATTTATGCAGCTCACAAATTTTGACAGGTTTCGTCTGAATATAAGCCAACAGCTGGTGTATTCAAGATCAGCTGCTGCATAAAACTAGAATGTATTGATCAAATATGAATCGATATTTTCTTCCATTTACACTAGTATATTGTTAGATACGTGAATAGGTTGTTAAGTGAATAGGCTGGAAAATCATTACCAAAAAATCCTGAAAGCAACTTTCAAATTAAATTTACTGGAAAATGTAATGAACAGACATAAGAAGAGTGAATTTAAAATTTAATATTTTAGTTGTGTATATAACATTATTGAAACCATTATCCAAACATGGATGATGAATATTTTGTGTGTAACCATGACATTTTGTAATTTCTAGTTTCCAGATATTTTGTAAATTCTAGTTTCCACATGAACATCATGGTAAACCATTATCAGACCTTTAATGAGGAATATGTTGTAAATTATTGCTTTCATTTTAAATTACCGCTAACCATTATCAGATAAGGAAACCATGACATTTTGTAAATTCTAGTTTCCATATTAACGTCAGACCTCGGAGCATCAATATTTATAGAAATACCTGTATCTATAAATCTAACATTATGTCTGCCATTTGCTGGAAATATAATCCCCATGCAGGCAGACCAGGTACTGAACTCTTCACCTGTCTGTAAGCTGTATACCTGGTGGGTAGTTATAGGTACATAGGTAGGGGCACTCCGAGCGGAGCGCTGGGAGCTCGTTCCATGTTCTTGCTTTATTCACGAAGTTGGCTCTCTTCCACCTTCAGAAACAATACAAAGCTTTTCTCTAGTTTCCAGCTTTCCCAGATCCTGAAAAAAGTAGTTCCAGTCAGAAGCGACTTTTTTTGGCCTTTGAGGCAAAGCTTACTTAAAATCAATACGTAGTTGGCAGTATGTGTTACGAAAGTGGTGGAAAAAAATGTTCTCGGAAAGGGTTTTAGTTGAGGATTTAGAAATAAATAGTTTTATAAGCAAGAAGAAGGGAACATGAATATGATTAAACTGCTATAGAATATCAGTGTTGATATGGATATGACAGCTAAGACTTTGTAAGGTGATGCATGAAAATAATATCTCTAAAAAAGATCTTTCCATGAATAATTCCTTTCAGTTGCGAAGTGAGATGATCGTCTCTCAAGCTTTTCAGATGCTATTAACTATTAATGTCTCTCTGCCTTGGCAGTCCACCTTTCCATTTGACCTAGTTTTCAGTTTGAATCCTGTTCGCTCCAACATCTTCTAAACATGTCTTTTATGTAACCGAAATCTGGTGTATGTGTTGAGCTGTCTCCAGCAGAGATCCAACATAATGCAAAGCCTCAAGCCAGCCAGGCTAAGATATGATCAAAGGGACGCGAGAGCCTTTGAATGCCGTCTTATTATTACTATGAAAACAGGGGGAGGGAAGTAGAGGGAAAGTGCAAGCAGGACAGGAGATATAGTAGATCACTAAATATGGAGGGAAACTCGAAACTTGAGTCCATCCGTCAGTCTGGTTACCAGATTGGTAGAAAGAATTAGGCCAGGCCAACCTGGAGATGGGGAGTGTGATAGAAACAAGGCAATTGGGCTCGCGGCTATATGTATTTACTGTGTCAACACGGGCTGTTTACTTGTGATCCACTTCATCCTCAGTACCACACGTTCATGCATTTACTACAGCCCAAATATTTCTACCTGCAAAATAAGATGAGATGTAATGGAGGACGGGCTTCCTGTGGCCGTGACTGTCAGTAGTGAACACCGCTCTGTCAACTCAATATAAGCACTTTATTTTAATGTGTTATCTTTGTCAATATACCTTGTTGTTTCTCGAGGCAGTAGATGCTTTATGAGATAGTAAAAGGACTTTGTATTTAGTTTCGTCTTTCATTGAATCGAGTTGATAAAGAAATTGTAGTGGTAGTATGAATAAGAGATGTGGTTTTAACTTGAAGGGACATGTAATGTTTGTATATAAAAGTGAATCCAAAACTGGTTTTTGATCTGTTCTGTAGCATCCATGTCTAAAATGATCTGATGATAAATATGATACATAAGTAATCGGTTTTGTGCTGAATACTTTGGTAAAACAATTCAAATTTGAGAAGAAAAAAACTTCAAATGTGTATGAAACGGTCCCTCTATAAGAGAGGAGCACTGATTTGATTTATAAATTAAATTTTTTGCAAACCTCTTTCATGTACCAGTCATGTGTGCAGACAATTTGCAGAGGATTTTCAATTATAAGTCGCTACAATTTGTAGTATGTTTTGAATTTTCTTTAAATAATTGAGTTCTTGAAATTGAGGAAAGTTCTCAAAAGGAAGGAGTTTCTTATTAATGTATCTTTTTGTTGAATGCAAATATTTTCCATGTAGCAGTCGCTAGTACAGACAATTTGTGATGTAATGTTCAGTGTATTTTGTACATAATGATTGATAAATTAAATTATAATGTTTTGAGACGGTCCCCCTGAAAAGCATGCATGTACCTCTATCTATTCAAGTCTTGTGTTAATGTGTTAATTGTGATCATGTGAGTGTAGGAATTTAAATTATGCTATTTTTTTAAATTTTTTTTTCAGAAAAATTATTTTAGATGTTGAAAAATATTCTTAAATATTTTGAGACAGTCCCTCTGAAAGGCAAAAGCTCTAATATTCAATTGATTGTATTTATTTCTATGACACTTTCTTTGTATAACAACTACTATTAAGTCATTTGTAGCCTGCTGTTTTGTAAACAAAATAATTAAAATTTTGAAAATTACATTTATAATCTTTGAGACAGTCCCTGAGAAAGGGGAGAGCTGGAGGTCAGTGGAGGTCAGCAGAGCTGATCAGCGGCAGTCGGATGAGTCAGCACTCATTTTCCATGACAGTTATTGGAGAACGGAAAGCCTTTTATCCTCTCTCCGGGGGTCTTTAGACTTTTCGAGAGACACATCTCAACAGGATGGGCACACCACAGCCATTGTTAGACCTCCCTCCGCTCAGCTCTAGAAGAGATATTTTCAAACTTTCCCCGTAATTTGTATGCGTGACTTTGGCTCCGAATTCACCAGTTTACTTTGAGAGTGTTCGGAATGTTTACATCGCATTGTGGTCGTGCAGAACTTTGGTTGGGCAATTATTCACTGTGTAATTTGTTGGATTGTGAAGTGATTCTAAAGATGTTATCGTTCTCGTCTTCAAATATTTCTCAGAACTGGACACAGAATTTTGTCTAATTTACTTTAATGGTGAAATTTTATTTCTGTTGAAATGAATGTGATTTCTTTGAATGGAGATTTTCAAAATGAAACCAGTTGCAACATTTTGTGAAGAGTTGTTATTGAAATATTTTTATGCCATTGGCATTTAAAAAGTTTAGAAAAGTTTAGAATGCTCTAATTCTTGAAATATTGCAGACATTGTAAGTGATTTTTTAAACTGTATGATTAATTGGGTTAATGTTTTGAGGCTCTGAAATCGGTAATATCTGGTTATGAATAATTGCTCTTCTTGAAGCTAGCTATTTGAACTTTCTTATCTGATTTTGACATTAAAACAGTAGTTAATTGAATTAAGAGGATTTTTACACTGGGGTAATCATGGATTGCATTTTTGTTCAAAGTACATTATTTTAAAAAAGGATTAATATTCAAAAATTAAAACAGGATATTGTGAATTAATATAGATTAAATTCTGATGAAGGGAGTCTAACCCCCGAAACGTGTAACTAAACACATTCTCCTCCTCCTCCTCCTCCTCCTCATGAGGTTAACTTCATGTGTTTTTGCGGCTCTTTCCTCCCGTTATATTCTGTAATGTTTACAATTGTGTGAATTGACGAGTGAGAAACGAAAGCACTTGCCAATAAATAAATAAATAGAACAACAGAATGCCTTTTGTAACAACCTAACATATTTTATTTTCAAAATAATTCTATAAAATTATCAAACTTAATACAACAGATTAAAGCAGGACTCTACTCTAAACAAACAGGGCCTACTTTCACAAAGCAAAATTTTTAAGGTTAACCTTAACTCCCATCCTTTAACATCGAACTAAGGTTACCTTAGTGACTTACGATCACCTTAGTGCTTCGTGAAAGGGGGCCCTGGTCAGCATATTCACTTGGAGTAATAAGATACTCGCGGCATGTAGCATGTTTAGCTAGAATATACAACATCAAACTTTTCATCAAGGCCATCTATTTTTACACCAACATGATGTTTTTTAAAGGTCATGGCTATAGAGCTTCCGTCCAAATTATGAATGTCTAAATTATGAATCGCTGATAACGTTAGTGAAAGAGATTTGAACCTCATTTGTTGACCTGACCTTGGGTAATCATTGGGAGATGGTAAATATTTTTAGTCATGATGATGCATATCCGTTACTACTATAAACATTTGTAATAGGAGAGGAGAAACTCAAATTCTGGATATTATTTTGTAATATAATATTTTTGTCTCAGATTATTATTTTTACTTGACTGTTATTGCCTGGTTGAAAAGGAAAGTTTTATTCAAGGTGTTAAATTTTGACCTCTGTAGTTTCATTCTGGCAGCTTGGTTGTCTCTTTCTCTGACAGTAAGTGTTCTTACATCCGGTGATATACTCATTCAAATAAACTCAGTCCTTGAAGTTATCTTTTTATTTCAGTGCATGTGAAACTCTATTTTCTTGTCATCTTCTGGGCTTATAGTTTCATGAGTATTCTGATATACTTGCTCTAGGATATAAAGACTGCAATTTCTTGGAATTTTGAATTCTCTGTCCAATAGATCAAAAACATTATATTTTCAGAGTCTTAGTATTAAGACTAAATGAGAACCAGTTATATACTGTATTAATTTATACCTTGGACTTTTGATTCTATACCTGGATGTTGATGTCCATCAACACAGGCCGCCCCACCCAGTGTTTTTCTATCAGTCACTTGAGACTTGAAGAATGGCTAGAGGATTGACCATGTGTCCATATTGATGGGGGTGTGGTCGCGTCTGTCATCAAGTAACCTCACAGGATGGGGGCAAGGGATAGTCCCTGTGTCTGACAATGCAAAAAGGTTTTCTTAATTTCCTGTTGGGAATTTGAGAGTCATTTGGATGTAATTTCTACATGACAAAGAATAGTTTTGTTATTAGCTAAATGAAGTCTGCTGGAAATGTGCTATATTTAACAGAATGGTAGTGAACCTATGGTATGTGAAATTAGGAGTCTATGAATGTAGAGGCTGAGGTTGAACTGAGGGAACACAACATTATTGGAAAATAGTGAATTGTCCCATGGTATTACCTGCCCGTGACAGGTACCTGAATGGTAGTCAGTGGTAAACAGCCTACAGTCCCTGGACAAGTCTGAATGACATTGTAGCCATTGAAAAATGCTGCAGTTCCTTGCCCTAGTGTGTAAGGGTGTGGCTGTCATTGCCCGCCCAGCATGGGTCCAGTGTCATTCACCCTGAGACACAGCTGAGTGGGTGTGGCTCCTGATACTCCATACACTCCACTCAGCAGGGTGGGAGGCCGGGAGATAATGTCACACAGACAGACATGAAGAGGAAAGGAGGCTGTACCCCCATCCCAGTGACCTAGAATCCTACCTCTCCCTTCCACACCTGCCCTTTCTTCTCCCTTCTCTCCTGAGGGTACCTCAGCACCAGTAATACATTGTCACATACAGACAGATAAGGTGTCTCTGACCTATATTCCCAGCTATTCTGAGGATACCCCGACCCGGGCCCCTATCTCACATTATGGTCAGGTCTTTCCCTTAGTTGCCATCTGTACATGGGGATTCACTCACACAGGTTCACAGTGTAAGAAGAAAAACAGGTCCATCCCATGTCATATCATCACTAAATATCCAATCCCCTTTTCCTTTTCCCATTTCTCTTTTGAAAGGCACATGACATTATCGTAAAGACTGAAAGGTGTCTACTGTCTTATTGAATCCTCAGCTGTGTGAGTCTGCCTGTCGTCCTGTCCTTGCAGGACACTCAGAGTTTAATATGGAGTGGGAATATACAGTGTAAACACTGCTGCCCAGACAGATATGCAGGTTTGAAGCAAGGAATCAGTTCTAAAACAATACCTGACAAATACAGCCACCCCCTTAACCTTCTCTTCCCCCTCATTTTATGGGGTGCTAATTAAGGGTACCTACTCCCTCTCCACCATGTTTCTACAAATTATGGGGTGAGGAAATCATTGTACACATTGTCACACCAGTATGGTGAGAGAGACGAGGAATCAGTCCCGTGACCTAGAATCTCTCAGCTGTTTGCAGGACCCCCCTCCTTCCCCTCCCCCTCTCGTCCACGTCTCTGGTGGTGGACAGGTGGGTGTTGAACCCTTCAAGAGCTCTGAAGGGAGGAGGCAGAGTTGGTTGTTCACCTTCGGGGTATGACGGGCAGGAACAAATGGAGGATATCAGTCATGTTCTTGCATGAATAATAGCATGCTTTGTGCCTTGAGTGAGCCCCGACTGAAAATCAATGCAGCAGCTATTTGATGGCTTTTCTCAACACACAGGCTTCTCCCCTGCTTCACCATATGGAATAATGCAACTCTAGGTCATGTTGGGGACCATCTCAAAATGGATTTGTGCATTTGTGTGTTGATTACTGAATGAAGTGAAATGAAATGTTTGCGATTTGTCGGCTATCTAATGCTTAGGAATTCATTCATTGTGTCTGAAATCAGTTTTTGATGTTGTTTTTCTTTTATATAAACTTCTATATGAATGTTTGTTATTAATTGATATTAAATTATTAGAAAATAATGATTCATAATAATCACATTGCTGTGATATTTCTCTCTAAATGCTTTTCCTCTTGTCCTTGTTTACAAAGTTTCAATTACAAGAAGAAAGCTCGCTTCCCCTCCTTGATTATGTAAATATTTACATCTTCCTACGCATACAAACTCTAATATCTCTTGAATCAGAATCATTTTATGTTGATGATGAAAAACAAATATCCATGAATTTTGGCACATCTACAAAATATTTCATCGATTTAATCTGTCTGTTTAGAAAAATTTAAAACGAGGTCAGGGGGAAAAACCTTTCACTCTCATCCTGGAGGAGAAAGTACAAATAATGATTTACTTGCAGTGGTTTTAAACTTCATAGGGATGAATATTTAAAAAAAAGATTAGGGCCATGGCTCCTGCAAGTCTGTGAGGGGAAAATCAATACTTTGAAACAGGGTGAAAGCATCGAATCATCTTAAGAGATATTCCCTCGGCAAATGAGAGCCGTAAAAACCCCGTCTTGGATTTTAGAAACTCTCTTAACACTTAATTAGTTGCAAGTCACAGACACATCATTTTCTTGCGATTATCTCAGTTCGCAAAGTTTTGCAATTTTACTTTTCCTTTGCGCTTATATTGTAAACATCGAGCTGTGTTTGTGTCTTGTTTAGGCTTTTGTTTACAATAATAATCCTGGATTTGTCATGTTTACACAAAATATGTGTTATTTGTTTTGAGTTTATATCTTTCAAAATTATTAAAATATTTGATTTGTGATGAAATGAAGTGGATATATTTAATGATCAAAGGAACAATTTTGCATGTTTGTTAAATGTCTTTGTGATCATTTTACTTCACATTTCAGGTTTGCAAATTAAATTTTCCACATTTGAATATAACCTGGGAAGATGATTTGAAATAAAACATTTATGTAGATCAGATGATGAAGCAAATTGAACCCACAGTTGTATCTAGGAAATAAGCTAGTGAATATATTCATCCAGTATCAGCGTTGTTTCAAAACATTGGCAGACGTACAAACCTACTTTTACCACCGCGATACTTTATCTTTGTTGATGGAGTTGTCATCTTGGCAACCTCTAGAAAACATTTTTCCACATCCTCAGAAAAACTTCTAATTTTTTCCCCGATCTTCGTCAGTAACAAACACGTTCCCATTGTCGCATAAAAAAAGTATATTTTTTACCCTATCTCTTGCAATTTGATACATGGAAATGCTTCCCTGAAGCAGGAAATGGATTTAGCATTGGATTATGGTCTCCAGATTTCCACAGTTCTTACTTTCTTCAACACTGGGATTGCTTAATCCAGGACAGACCTGCCAAAACCAGAGCTTCATGGTGGGAAAGTGAATATTTCTAACTATCCCTAGTCATAATCCTTTTTTTAAATGGGAAGAATTTTTTAATTTGAAGAATTATGGCTTTGGAATCCCTGTAAGGGCGGCACTGGAAGAAATTACTCTCATCTGTCATATGGTTCAGATTTAGCCTTTAAGCAATTTCTATGCATTTTAATGACAAGAATTTTAGCTTTAGTGGCACTTTTTTTAAAAACCGCCATTTCCGTTGCTTTTATCAAAATACAAGTGCTCACCATCTGGATATTTTCTGTAGCAGCCCAAAAAGAGAGACAAATCGAGGGTTTGGCATTCTCAAAGATCACGCAAAATAGAAGTCTAACGAAGAACAGATTGCAAAATGGTGTAGGGCCACTGAGTTACATGATTCAAAATCTTCTCCTCTCCACTTGAAAGTTTTAAGATTGAAAATCAATATTTTTACTCAAGTTCTGTGAATTTTCTCACTGGGGTTTAAAATTTTGAACATCAAATTAGTAGCTGAAGGTATTTTACATGATGAAATTATCAATGATTGATACTAGATTTAGAATTATTTAATTGAGGAGCCTTGCCTACATAAAAGTCAAGATTTCTGATTTCTTCTAGCTATAAAAAAACCCCCACAATAATTACATGATATTACAAGTCCAAAGAAAGAGATGAAAAGTTATTTTTCTTAAAAACATGAAATAGATTTTGTCGTTTTGATTTTATTCAAACATATGGATTGTTGTTCTCTTCGACTAAAATTTATACTTTGAATTTTGTTTTATATTTACCATGCCTTCATTTTCATTGAATAGCCTTAAAGAACAATTATTTATGGATAAACCACTTCAACATTGTGATACAGAATATCAAATAATGACAAATATCATGATGAATGTCAAGGCTAAAGGTTTAAATGTACAATATATTCTTTGTTTTTTTGTATATATATCAAAAGTATAAAGTAAATGACTGTTTTATTCAAATCTGCTGAATAAGGATCAAGACTGTATAAAGGTTTCCATTTCATAGTAAGTCAAAGAGCAAGACTAACTGCTGTTTGTAACCCTGATCATACCGAGGCATGACAATCCAAGTGCTAATCTCCTCCAAGATGACATGTGAGCTGATTACAGTCGATTAGAGAGTGCGGATAGACAATAGGTCGTTATCAGTGATGGACAGGAGGGTGGTCGGCGCCTGACCTTGAGATAGAGTAGGTTGCTGGAGATAGCCTTACCTGCCATCGACATGTACACACTCAGACATTGTGTCGGCTACATGTACAGTGACACTGTTTTCAACGTGTGTCGGCTACATGTACAGTGACACTGTTTTTATCGTGTACAGTGACACTGTTTTCGTGTGTCGGCTACATGTACAGTGACACTGTTTTCAACGTGTGTCGGCTACATGTACAGTGACACTGTTTTCGTGTGTCGGCTACATGTACAATGACACTGTTTTCAACGTGTGTCGGCTACATGTACAGTGACACTGTTTTCAACGTGTGTCCGCTACATGTACAGTGACACTGTTTTTATTGTGTACAGTGACACTGTTTTCGTGTGTCGGCTACATGTACAGTGACACTGTTTTCAACGTGTGTCGGCTACATGTACAGTTAAATTGTTTTCGTGTGTCGGCTACATGTACAGTGACACTGTTTTCAACGTGTGTCGGCTACATGTACAGTGACACTGTTTTCAACGTGTGTCGGCTACATGTACAGTGACACTGTTTTTATTGTGTACAGTGACACTGTTTTCGTGTGTCGGCTACATGTACAGTGACACTGTTTTGAACGTGTGTCGGCTACATGTACAGTGACACTGTTTTCGTGTGTCGGCTACATGTACAGTGACACTGTTTTCGTGTGTCGGCTACATGTACAGTGACACTGTTTTCATCGTGTGTCGGCTACATGTACAGTGACACTGTTTTCATCGTGTGTCCGCTACGTGTACAGTGACACTGTTTTTATCGTGTGTTGGCTACATGTACAGTGACGCTGTTTTCATCGTTTCGGCTACATGTACAGTGACACTCTTTTTATCGTGTGTCGGCTACATGTACAGTGACACTGTTTTTATCATGTGTCGGCTACATGTACAGTGACGCTGTTTTCATCGTGTCGGCTACATGTACAGTGACACTGTTTTCATCGTGTCGGCTACATGTACAGTGACACTGTTTTCATCGTGTGTCAGCTACATGTACAGTGACACTGTTTTCATCATGTTTCATATACTGTAGACTGTACATGTTAACTGTTTGAGAGGCATTCTAGAAGAGTTATAAAGACAAGGATATATATGGATGATCAACTTCTTTATTTATTATCATAAGTGCCACAGAGAGTCTGTAAGGTGGCATAAGGCACTTATGAGTTAATATTAATGGCGACGTTTCGGTAAAGATCCTTATACCATTTCAAGCATATTATACCGAAATGTTGCCATTGTTAATAAGAGAAGTTGATCATCCATTTTTAACCTTGTCTTCTTCCTATTGTACATGCTTTCCATATTTTGGTAGTTTAAAATTTGTTGTGCCTTGAGAAATAGAGTCTCTGACATTACATCATGCAGTCAGTCAGTTCCCACATTCATAAACATTGTTCTCCGTATGTTTTCATGATGTTTGATATATTGTGCACAGTGTTCATGTTTTGGCAGTTTAAAACCTGTTTTACCGTGAGAAAAAGTTCTATCTTCGACCTCCGACATTATGCAGTCCGTGCACACATCCAGTAAAATTACTCTCCTGTTTTCTTGGTTGTGTGGTATTATACATACGGTGCTAACCTTGTACTTATTTTTGTCTATTTTGGTGTTCACTCGGTTGTACTTAGAGATCACTGCCAATCCCTCACCTGCCATCCACAGGTAAAACCTCAGGCATCATGTTGGCTTGTAATAATATAGTGACTTGCAAAGCTCTCTCTGCTTGATTTGGATTCTCCTCCTGTGTGTATGTTTACATGGTAGAATTGTTTAGTTCAGCATTGTGTTAATGACTACTGTACCTTGACTACCTAGTCGGAGATTTTCTTCCAGATGCTGAAAATCATATTCTATTAAGACTCCATAGAAAGTTTTTTGTCATTTAATTACTTTTATAAATCTCTGGACACCATTCAACATCAAATCTCATATGAATAAAAATTCAAAAGGGGTTAACAGTGTAATAGATGATAAACAAGCAAAACTGAATTAAATATTTACATATACCACAGAAATATTTTCGGTCACAATTATAAAGAATGTGTATTGTTAATTCAAGGCCAGAAGATGATTCAGTTTCCATCAGTATCAACTAGTTCAAGGTTCATATAATTATAAATTCTACTTAAACCGAAATTCCACCAGACAGGAATGGTTTGACTGCAAGTGTTACAGTTGATCCATTAGTGCCCTGTCTTGATTACGGGCTGGTGTGATAGTTGTTTGATAGTTGTCTGATAGAAGATAAGCGCCTACCATTGATTGTGTCATGTGTGCACTGAACATGCTAAGAGACCGTTAGCTAACCAGCTGTAAGAACTAGTATTGTTCATGCTCTTGTGACATTTAAGGGCAGACTCTATGGCTCTTGCTGTCGTCTCTAGACAAAGCCTCTACACAG
This sequence comes from Gibbula magus, assembly GCA_936450465.1. Taxonomy (NCBI): domain Eukaryota; kingdom Metazoa; phylum Mollusca; class Gastropoda; order Trochida; family Trochidae; genus Gibbula; species Gibbula magus. Next base: position 19,756,394 of record OW388303.1, read on the forward strand.
TAGATTGAATTATTTATATCCACGTTTATTTTATCGAGAAGACAATCGAATATAACAAAACAAGTCGTCCCATATCATGGAAAATGGAAAAATTTTGTTCAAAACATTACAAATAAAACACCTTTGCAAACAAAAGCATGGCACTGTTACAAATAAGCGTCACCACTCTGCATTTCATGCCATCTGTGAACATTTAATCAAGGCAGTGATATCATTGATGATGATTAATTTAGTCTAGTGTGAACGAGCAGTTTTAATGGCAGACGATGAAAGTTTAGTCAGTCTCATCAGATCGATTGGAAGAGGAGGCTCTGCATGGCGGGGTGAACAACCTCCAGAACTGAGGCGTATGTCCAGCTGAGTTGACTGATCAATTATAGGGCTCAATGGCCGGTCACATCGGGGCTATGAGTTGAACATGCATAATGGTTGCCTTGTAATTGAGTACATCTCAGAATCCACTCCCAATTTGGAGGCGCTCAGGGTCATATTCCGGCTTTTTTGCATCCAAAGATTTGGAGGAGATTGATTTCGGTCAACAATTTTGGTCTTATTTTTTGCATATAAAAATTTTCTCAAATAGATTCGTCTCATACACCTTCAGGTATTTCCTTAGATTCTTTGCATGTATTTTTCGCAGGATATTAAGTTCAAATTTTGTTGGGCTATTTTGTTTTCTGATATTAACATGAAATTTTTCTATGTATGTTTATGTATGCTATTACTGCACTTTCTCCAATTCGATGCAGAATCCTGATTTGATAATTTCAACCCTGATAACAGCATGAAATGGATGCTTTCTAAAATATATATTCTTAGAAAAAGTCGTGATGGCTTCTAAAAGTCAGATTGACAGAAGTTAACATTTCTTGCCAATATCTAGAGATTTTTTTTATTTTAACCTAGTGAAAAAAAAGTATCATGTTCTTGTATTTTACAGCATCATTTTTTCAAAAGTTGTTACAAAATCAATTTTTCTTTCATGAATTTTCCAGCATTTGTGCTGTAAATCAATGGCCAAGGGATATTATTTAGAAAATCTGTTTCACAGTATTTTCAATTCTTTTTTTTTCATGCAGATACAGAAATTCTAAATAAAATTTGATAACCAAAATCATTGGTCTACTTATATTAGTTTCAAATATCTAATTAAGAACAGGATCAAGGCATGTTTATTAAAATTATGAAGACAAAATTTAAGTTTGGAAACTAATATCATTAGTACTTTTTCTTAAATGAAGAGTCTTTATAAGTTCTTGAGTGTTTACAACTATTTGCCGATGGATCTAAATCTATCAAAATATTCATTAGCCTAGTTTCAATGCATCCAATCAAAACAAATTCAGACGCTGGCTTCCTTTCTGAAGAAATTACAGAACTTGTGATTGAAATGTTTTTGCTTTACAAAGTCAAGTCAATATTGAATATGTTGTTTGATTTGATTCCTTATCAAACACGGAAAAGTCGCGTTCATGTATTTGATTTCATGTGGGAACTCGTGGAAAAATCCTCTTTAAGAGTGAAAAGTTGAAGGTAAACAGTGATCAGTTTGCTGATAACTCAGACTTAGACTGTCTCTTGGTCACCTAAACTATTATTTTTAATCGCCACGTCTCCTTTTCAAAATACTCTCCGCAAATGGCTGCGATACTGCCGAAGTAGTCCTGCTCCATGACTGTATTATTAAGAGCCTTTAATACAGTCTAGATTTTTATTCAGCAAGTCTAGATAAACTGAATGAACTTGAAGTATAAAAAATATGTAATCAAAATGATGAAGATACAGTAATTATAAAAATTCCATAGACTAAATTTTAGTCTACTGCCGAAGCAGAGTTAAGCAATAACTCACTCACTCACTCACTCACTCCTTTTCAAAATATTCTGTTTTCCTCACAGAGTAAATGTTTCCAAATTGTGAAGTTTACAGAATATAAATTATATCTTGGGGCCTGGGCAAAAATTGTTGTATGCAAATGTGATGGTGATTTAAATTTATTTTACCAATTTGTGATGTTCTTAAACATTTGCAACATTATATGTCTTTGCTTTACTTTCATTCAGGGCTGGATGACTGGCCTTATTGCATACAATATCAATACATATAAATGCTCAAATACAGTAATGAATGAAACCATAACCCTTTGCCAAAATTATAACCAGTTTATTCATTGTGATAATAATCTTTTCTATAGTTTAATCTAATAAATAATTTTTATGGAAAGGATTACAAACTTGTAGTTATCTATTTCATACAACCAATCACATGCGTCTAATAATCAATATTATTGTGATGTTCAATAATATAATGCTTCAAAATATGGCAAAACCTTTATGGCATATTTATCATCAATCAGAGCGCCAGGGCAGAGTGACGTCCACTAATATTAAATCCAATAGCAATCTGCACAGGTCTGTCCGCTCGTCTGCCCCTACTTTAATATGTATCTCATTAATTGGAAACAATTCCAGCTCAGTAAAATATTCAGGGAGGCTGATGGATTGATTGAAGCAGGCCAGATGGAGAATAATAGGTCGGGAGAAAACTGAGGCAGCAGCTGTATTTGCCTTCGTTGTATACCTGTATTGTTGCTGAAGGTGTGTTTGCCTTCGAGCTCGTTGTATACCTGTATTGTTGCTGAAGGTGTGTTTGCCTCCGAGCTCGTTGTATACCTGTATTGTTGCTGAAGGTGTGTTTGCCTCCGAGCTCGTTGTATACCTGTATTGTTGCTGAAGGTGTGTTTGCCTCAGAGCTCGTTGTATACCTGTATTGTTGCTGAAGGTGTGTTTGCCTCCGAGCTCGTTGTATACCTGTATTGTTACTGAAGGTGTGTTTGCCTCCGAGCTCGTTGTATACCTGTATTGTTGCTGAAGGTGTGTTTGCCTCCGAGCTCGTTGTATACCTATATTGTTGCTGAAGGTGTGTTTGCCTCCGAGCTCGTTGTATACCTGTATTGTTGCTGAAGGTGTGTTTGCCTCCGAGCTCGTTGTATACCTATATTGTTGCTGAAGGTGTGTTTGCCTCCGAGCTCGTTGTATACCTGCTGTTTTGCCTCTAACCTGGCAGAGTTCAGTATGATGGTAGGATCTCTCCTTGTAGTCCATTTGTCTGAGAAAACATAATGAGGTCACATCCAGATTCTGAAAACCAAAACATTCTCATAGAGTCATTTGACTCCTTTCGTAGTCAATTTGCCCGTCCAGTGTCCATGAAAATGTAGTCAGGTACTTCTTCCGATTTCACTACCAGTTGGTGAAAACCAAAATGGGAAACTGTGGATGAAATTACGGAGAAAATCTTGTTTTAATATTGTATTCAAGTAACAACTTTCTGTCCAATACTCATGTTACAGCTGAGGATGATCTTTGTACATTATTCAGACTTTGTGAAATTACTGTTCAGGGGACCGAGAGGCTGAATCGTTCATAATAACATTATTTAATAAAATAACTTCAAACCCTCATGCGTTATTATATATTTCAGTAAGAATCGAGGTTTTCACATATAAGAACAATTTGTCGTCCATCTTCTACAATTGTAGCTATTTTCGATTTTTTTGTGTGCCAAATGTTACATTAATTGTCCGCTTGGTCGGCGAGGTGGAAGGATTCTAGACTAATAGCCCTGGAATGAGCATGTTGATGACCAGTCTTGTTGAACCCTTCATCCTCCTTAGCTCCTTAACGGTAATGAGCAGTTGGGCTTCTCAACTTGCTTGAAGTAAGAAGTATATTGGAAGGAGAAGTGTTGAAAATGGAAACCAAATTGCCTTTAATGAAAATAAGATATATGATATGGAAGAAATATCAAGTTTGCTATGTTACCATGACAATAAAAGTTGTGGAGTTTCTGTTTATGAGAGTTTCAATTACCAAGTAGATACACTGGTTTTGTTGTTTTTTTCTCTCATTTCTTGTCGGTGATGAAGGTTGGATATATTATAATATTGTTGAAGTTAGAATATTTACATTTTATTTGATTGGTCTGTTGTGCTGTTTGATGTTCAGTAGAAACAGTGTCATTCGTTTTGGAGTTGTACCTCAGTTAACAAAATATTCCCTTAGACTATCATACAAAAATGTATCTATCCCCTTTGAATACCATTCCGGTAGATAAAGCATTTGTGTCTACAGAGACACTGTTCATCTCACAGAAACACCATGGATGTAAATAGTTATTGTGCAGTAAACTGCTATCATCCGTAAAGATATACGGGAAGCCATTATGGAACGGTAGAATGACTGGTAAGCCACTTTGTTTTGCTCCAATGTCCTTTATACACTACTGCTTCTGTCCAAAGTACCACAATAGAAGAAGAGTTCTTGGTAATAATTCATCTCTCATCATTTCTCCCCAAATCCCAAAGGTATTCAGCTTATTGTGTTCCGCTTCTTCTGGCTTCAATCAGTGGTGGTATGCCATCAAATAGGTCAAGGGACCATCTCAAAATCTATAATGATATTTTGGGTTATTTTCATTTTCATACTAAACTTTGGTGTTATAATAATTCATATTGTTGTTTAATCATCAATTCAGATTTAAGAACATATTATTATGGTAAACAATGTTAATTTGATGTTGTTAAAATGTACCTGTGTGTTTTGAGACGGCCCCTGTCTTGAAGATGTTAACATGGCGGAGGGTTTGACTGGGACTAGCTTTGTGACAGATTCATTATAAAGATACTCTTTGATCTTTTCCAATAATTCAAAAAGGCTTTGTTCTGCATTGTCCCTTGGTGGCAGGTTTTGAAAAACTCGTCTATTGAAGAATGACCCTATCTTGAAAGCGTCACATTTTAACAGCAGTTAGAAATATTTTTCCAAAGATAATGACTTATAAAAGTAAAACTAGATAATTTGATTTAAAAGGCTGTGTTTGACAGTTTTACTGCCTGATTCTTGAAATGATTCCTGGGAGTAAAATAATTAGCCTCTGATTTAAAAGATTTGTTTTGAATTATAGACATATGCAGATGATCATGAAACTTAATCGCATCAATTTAAAATTCCTTCACACAAATTAAAATGATTAAAAGGCAAAACTTAATTTTATGCAGTTTTATGCCATCTTGAAGATAATACTTGATTTTTATGCACGTCACATATCATATCAGAAAAGAAAAACACTGATATTTGAAATTCCAAAATGTAAACATAATTCTTAAAATTCATGACCCAAGAAACACTTCAAGCAGTTGCAGATCCGTAAGTTTCAAATTTCACTTGAAATAGTATTAGCTTTTCCTTCGTAGGATTAGTTTCGATTTCAGAGATAAAATAAGATTTTATGGTGAAGTGAGTTTCCTTTGAAGTTTCAATTTAGCTCAAAATGGCTGCCCTGCGCCTTGGCCCGGCAATCCGTTTTGAAGTGAATGCTTGCTCCCGAGATAAAGCAGAATTTAGTCGATTAGGCAGTTTGATAAAATACAGAAAGATCCAAGTCCACCATAGATGTCATCTCAGGAAAAAACTGAATGGAGATGGTACGTTGATATCTCTGTGCTTTGTATCTTATCTTGCATCCTTCGTCTTCTATACACAGTGAAAAAAGTTATACCCTTGATAAATAATCGCCGAGGTTATGAATATTTTTACTCCTTCAATACCTTGGAACCCTTTCCAGAGTGTTATGATTTTATCAATAGTAAAGGAAATATAATTGGAATTGAATTTAGGATGAAATGGAATAAAGGTGTTTAAAAGATCAAAATGACTGTTCCTGAATGTTTCTGAATTTTTGGAGTCTATTGATTTGAGGGGGGCAGGATATCGCAGTGGTTAGCACATTCAGCTTCAAGTCAAGGACAGGGGTTCGAATCCCGATAGGGCTCGACTACTTTGTTTCCTGTGGAGAACTGTTCTACATGCAGTAAGGTTTGAGTGCAATGCTACACTGAATGCCAAGGCAGTAACACCAATGCTTTATTAGTTCCAGTCGATGCTTGGAGGTTTCACTGCATTGCATAGCCACATAGTGTTGCAGGCTTTCTCCCTGATACTAGTATCCGTGATATAAGTGAAATAATCTTAAAAGCAGCATTAAATCACAAATCACCTAACCTCACATTGATTTTAAGTAGATATAAACAAAACAATTTTGATGTAAAGAATGTCGACAATAAAAGATGATTCCTGCGATACCCTTGAAATCAATATGACTTGTCTGGAAGTAATGGAAACAAACCTGTATCTTATAAAACCTCGGTCTTTGGGACAATGCAGTATAATGAAGAAGTAGGTTCATAAAGAATATAGTTCCCCGCGTACACTGGTTGGCCTCTAACTGTGTATCACTCACGGTGGATTGACTCAATTACTGTTAATCATTGGCAGGTGCGTGATTACTCCACAGGTTCTTGGTGCATGCTTTCATCAGTGCGCTGCACGTCTATCCAGATTGTTATACCTCAGTGGTTAGTGTAACCAGTATACTGACACTGTCTGATTGTTAACCACCAGATGACTGTAAAAGGATTCCCTGACTGTTTATATATCATGTTCAGTTGGCTACAATTTTGAATTTGTTCAGTGACCACAGTGCCTCCATGATGACCTTGTGTTGAAAGGGGAGGTAACTCCAGACTCACTCAGATCTCTGTTCTGACCCAGGTCCCCTCCCAGACTTCTACTTCCCTAATTCTGATACTGCTATCTGGTGTTGAAGATTAGTGGTCAGGCCTACCAAAGAAAAAAATTACCCATCGCGCAGAAAAACTTTAAAAGCCTACATAAATCTTAGAAATAGCAACCTAAATATAATACCATGACACATAAACATTGAAAGGTGCAACAAAATCTATAACTAACACACAAAACTTGAAAACCGTCACATTTTTATCTTAGCGAACTTTAACCTCTACCGCGTATGCGCATTCCACCTAAAAAAAACTGGGATAGCGGGATAGCGCAGTGGCTAGCGCGTTCGTCAGGGGCACGACAACTTTGTCTGCAGTAGAGAACTGTTCTACACGCAGTTAGGTTTGAGTCCAATGCTACACTGAATTTCAGAGTAGTACCACCCATGGTTCGCTAGTTCCAGCCGTTGCTCTCAGGTTTCAGCTCAATGCATAGCCACGTGGCGTTGCAGGCTTTCTCCCTGCCGTAATACTATACTGCATGATGATAGGTTAACGTTGCACCTTTCACTATTTCTGTGTCGCGGTATTATATTTAAGTTACTATATCCATCATTATTGTAGGCTTTTCCTGCGCTGTGGGTAGGTTTTCTTTGGTAGGCCTGGTGGTGGTGCAATGAGACTGAATGACTGTGTTGAAGGGGGAGACAAATCTATAAACTAACTACTCTCAGACTTACACACTTTACCCTTCCAGCATTCAGATGCCGCTTTCTGTTGTTTAACAATAAACTAGTGATAGTGCAATTGGCTTGATGACTGAGTGCTTTCCTAAATTTTAGCTAGATTGGTATTTAGCTTTTAGAGGGGACAGTTTGAATCCATGTGATTGAACTTGTTTACTGTTGCAAAATTTCTCTCGTTAGGAGTCAGCAGATTTTCTGGTTGTATGACTTGAATGATCCAATTTAAATAACCTGTTTACATAAGAACTGTTTTGCATAATGTGTCTTCCCCTATATGGAGTAAGATTTATGGATTTGACCTCAACATCTCATATTGAAATTTTAAAAACTCTTGTAGTTAGCGAAGCAAACAGCACGATTTAAGACAACTTTTTTATATTGTTTGACAGATACTGTCAGATAGTCAACTCGAGCATTGCGACCTGTAGATAAAGAACTTTCCACTTTCATTTCATTTTAATTGTTATAGCTATATTGTAGTTCAGTGGAAGTCCAGTCAAGGCAGGGTTCATTACAATGTATACATAACAAAAGTAAAATTGCAGTATTTAAAATTCTCACTTCACTATTTGCCTTGGTGATACAAGCATACTACGCATTAGGTACATGTCATGAATAAATGTTATTTCTGGTGATAGAGAATTAGAACTAAAGATTAAAGATAAATGTATTTGAATCCGACTACTCACTTAAGTTGGTAAATAACCATTTCATAAATGTTTAAGTGTCTCATGTTTGAAAGTTTAACTTTTTATCACTATCAATGAGAAGATGTCTCGCAAAGATTTTTAATTTCCAGTTTAAGAAACAAACTTTTTATCAAATTTTACAACTTCCTTATGTGATGGCATTTCTGCATAGCAGCGTCATTAAAATAAATGAGATATTTCTGATAAAGTTTTGTTGACACAGACTCTCGATGGAATGAAAGAACAAAATGAACGGCCTTATTTACATCAAGCATAGACTTTTAGTTCTCATAATTTTGAGAGTTTCCAAGAAAAAAAAATTTCAGGGATTGGGAAAGGCACCTTTTACAATGGGTAATTTTTAGGGTTTTTAGTCATTTTCAGAAATTTCCATGAGCAATTCCCATTTGTAGTAATAGTAAAATTTTAATGGGCCATTATATCATCCTATGTGCAAAATGGCCCATGGCCACTGCCTTTTTCAAACCCTGCAGGATGATCTTGTAAGTGCCATTTCACCAACTGCTGTGATGTAAATGAAGTACCCTTGAACATGATTCACCTCACCATTGTTTGTTATTGTCATAACAAGATTTATCTTACGTACATACCACCTGACTGCAGAGAAATGCACACAAAACCATGGAGTAATACAAGGGTGTGTTGTGCAGCGAGCGTCATGGGAGATTTATTGTCGGGTTCTAAAAACATAAAAGGAGCTCTGGTCCAAAATTTTATTATCTCATAAGTCTGTATTCAGGATATACCCTCTATTAGAAATCAAATGGAAAAGCATGTGTTTTAAAAAATATTCTTATTTTCTAGTTCAAACATGTAATTGAATCTGCAAAATTAACGTTTCATTTATAAATTACATGCATATTATTTTTTATTGAATTATTTAATTTAGGCTGAAATACAAGAGGATGTCTTTGATAAAATATTTAGTTAACATTTAGACTTTAAAGCTTATTTTTAGAAAAGGCAGCTTTTATATACTTTTCATATTAAGTAGAATACACTTTGAGAATCATAATACAAGCCATGTGGAAACGTTTCTGTTTAAAAGTGTACATTTCCAGGTGTGCTGTACAGGTAGATTGGTAGATAGATAGATAAAGGATAGGTTCCACCTGCTCCATATAAACAGCTGTTGTAGACAGGTGCTCACGGAACCTGGTATCATTAATCTTCACAGTTTACAGGTGAACAACACAGTCTTCCTTTAATAGTCTTTTATTGAATAAAAAGAAACATAAAACTTAATATTTTTGGAAAGCATAAAAAGCCAAAAAATCCATTTGCATAAATTTACAGCTATATTGAAGCGGGTCGAAATAATTAATCTTGCCAATTTTTAAAAAATAAGCTGTGTGCATAATGTTCTGAATTGGTTCGTGCTAAATTTGATTTATTTATCTAAGTTTGATAAAGCAGGATTCAGTAACGGGTAAAAATGTGTAAATATAGTTCTTATCAATTGTGAAAAAAAGCTTTGAACATAATGTTCAGAATTGGTTTGTACAATGTTTGATTTACTATCTAAGTTTGATAAAGCAGTATTCACAAACAGGTTGAAAAAAGTAAATAAAGATTTTATTTACCAATTGTGAAATATGCCATGTAAATCAATTCTAAATTTGTTTGTGCTACATTTGATTTTTTTTCTTCAAATTTTGATTAAGCAGTATTCAAAATCATGTTCCCTTAGAAGCAAATCCCTTCGTTCTTTTAGATATTCAAAATTAGAATTTGTTAAAAGGTTATATACAAATTACAATTATTGAACTAAAGGTTAATTGAACATTTCCCTGTGCATAACATGAAGAAATTTGTTACTATTTATTGACATGATGTGTGATCTATTTTTTACGCTGATGAAATGAGTTCTTATTATAGTGGCTGATGAAACACATAGTTGTTTGTACATGTTTACAAATAGAAACGTCTCGATAGTCCTTTGTGACAAAACCCACACAACGAACTGTTTACATATTCCTCGGTCACTGGGACAAACAATTCATGATTATAAAATCGACCCTAATGAAATGTAATAGCTCACTGTCACGCATGATAAAGTTAGCCGTAAAATAAAAAAAATGAAAGAAATTGTGTTCCTCATTCATACTCTACTGAATTTCTATTTCTGGTTTGTATCCTGGTACTGAATGGTATTACCGTATGTATATATTACCGGGTATAAGTCGAGAATTTAGGGGGTCGAAGATTGGGGTCAACTTATACCCAGGGTCTATGTTTCAGGCCAGGTATGAACCTAGTCTTTTGTTTAATGAACGTTTGTATTGTACGCTACCCACTTTATTGTGTTTATTCCATTTATTTTGACTAATTATCAATATTTCTTGTTTTTACAGGATGGATTTTATGTTTTCATCTAATTGTATGTCCAGAAACATCAATTTCTGTGTTATTTATATACAATCGATGACCGTCTCACATCAATGGTGTAGATGAATGAATGTAAAATAATTTCTCAACCCTACAAAAGAACGCTCCTATATTTTCATAGACAGTATCACTGCTAAGTACCAATTACTTGACATATTGAAATGTGAACACGTGTAGATTAATTTTTAATATGCACTGCTATCGTTATGTGAATTTGATACATTTCCTTCATTATTTATGACCATATCAAAAGACATTTCATCCATACATATGCTTGTCTGGCTTCTATCTGTAGCCCAAAATATATCATACTTTTGTCGTTTGTATTGAGTATTATTAATTGTAATTCTGAAAACGTGTGGAGTGGAATCGTGGACCTATTCAGAGAAAGAGAAAAGAGGATATGTGCCAGCGCTAACTAGATGATGCATGAACTGATTAATAATGATTATTATTAATTCAAATTCACATAATTTTCAAAATCATGAAAAACTTTTCTACCTCCATGATCATGTATGTTTTATTTACAAAAAGAGTCAATGATATTTTATGTTGCTACTTACTATCATGACAGTAACTATAAATGGATAAAGTGAATATGTGTCTGTCCCTTACCCATAAAAGATAACGGTAGAGAGGGAAAGGAAATGTCTACTCAGGTGGGACTCGAGATATTGACTTCATGTCACATTTTCAATAGCTGTTTATCATAGAACCCGGATTTGAACCTGGAACTACTATTACAATAGCGTCCCGTTTTACTTAGTGGCAAACAGCCAAAATGAGTGACCTATTTCGACTGGTAGGAGGGAAATCTCCACACAAAGTTCATTTAACACTCACTGTTTACACCGTACAAGTCTCATAACTTTCTGACATTTTATGAGTGATGTATTTGGGCACGCTAGAAGTGAGAGGTGACCCAAGATGGATTACTGAGGCCAACAGTTTGATTTACAGGGTGAAACTTACAGGGTGAAAGGAATACACCCCATCTTTATTACATCAAAGACTTAGGAGTTAATTTTATTCTCTTTGGAAAATTTACTTATTTTATAAATTTCAAGAAATTTGCTTGTACAAATTTTGTATTGATATAGTATATGAAAAATACTCACTGGATTTGAATCCTAATTCTGATAATAGAAATAGGTTATCAATGATTTTGAATCATATTTGCTGATAATAGAAATAGGTCATCATTGGTTGTGGCGCATTCTTCTAATAATAAAAATAGGTCATTACTGGTTTTGAATCTATTTCTGAGTATAGAAATATGTCAACAGGCAAAAAATCTCAGACCAAGTGGAAACAATATCTTATCATTGCATTAGCGGATAATATGACAAGGAATTTATATATTGCTGATTTTCTGTTTTTAAAAACGGATCAAAGAGAATTAGTATACCAATAGTGATGACAGGTTCAAGAGTTCATTCTAGTTAAACTAGTTAGGATAATTAAAAGTATTGATAAATCAGTTTGCTGATAGTTATGTCTGGAAACATTGTGAATAAAAACAAATCATTGTCTTGTTTATTTTGCCTCACATACAGAAAACAAGCAGAGTCTTATTAGGCTATAAACCAGTTTGATATGTACATCAAACTTGGCACATATGATCTTGACACAATAAACAACAAGGTACTTATCAACTGTATACATGTAAGTATGTAAAGGCATCAATCAGGAGAATATATGCTAATGCAATGGGAGTTAGCCCGGGCACATTAATCTCTCCTATCATATTGGGCAGAGACCCTCGTAAATCACCCCGCACTGCTGTTTATGACATTGACTGGCCAGATCTATTGACAACTGGAATGTTGGTCGGCAAGAAAATGGAATTAATTTGTTTGTATTGTCCCGGTTTAATATTACCAATCTCGGATGACCGCTTTAGCTCTAAGATTCTGTAATATCGACTGTTGAAGTCAGTGAACTTGTTGCTTCTCCTTGATTGGCTGTATGGTCTCTGTTTTCCTCCCATATTTGTTTATTTCCTTTCACATAGTGAAAAACGCCTAGATTTTATCTTTGCATGTTTGTATTACACTCCAAGCATGTGAACCAGTTGTGAAGCTGATTTTTTGTCTGGAACCAAGGGGATCTGTGATTTGGGTACTTGTTGGCACAATAGGGCTCAGTGAATGCTGAAACTCTGTTTTCAGGATTCACCTGAAAATAAAGACTTGATAATTAAAAATTGTCTTGATGAACGGAATCTCTCTGACTAAACTGTAACAGTCTGGTCTTTCTGATATATGTTATTCCTCTCTGAATCATGATCACGGTTGGATGGGAATTTTGATAATATCCTGTGTTTTTACTCAACAATGTGAGAATATAAAGAGGATATTGGACAACCATGTCTCATTGAGTGAAGTAGAAATGTATATTTTCAAGAGTGGCTCAGCCACGAGTGTGAATATATGATTTCTACTTCACGAGATGAGATATACATGGTATTCGGCTAAAAATGTCAAATGTTTGATTTATTAGATTTAACAAAGTATTCATAGTTTGTAGATGATGTTCGTTTTATGAATAGAGCATTCAAGATAGCCCTGCTGTTCCAGGGCCATCTTATGACGTCATCCCATTGTTAAAATGACGTCATATGATAGAACGTGTTATTTCACTCAGTTAAATTACGGATTTTATTTTAACTGATAAATGCTGATTTCATAGTTATGAAATGTTTTCATTATTTTGTGAATTTTGATACGAAATGACAGTTTCTGTTTTAATACTGTGTGGTCTGACATGACAGTGGTGACAAGCCTTCGTTGCCTTATTTTAGGAATCTTTCTATCAAATTCAAATTCCATCAACACACCAATTTCGAGTTGCACTCCATGCTGACTAACAGTATGATAGAAGCTACAAGCATATATATTTCATCCCACGAGATCCAGCCATACTCAGTGATATATCTAATCAGCTGATTGTAAATAATAGAGGGAATGATGTGATCTGTGTGATGTACAGATAGTTGCCATGTGCTCCACGTGGAGTGAACACTGATGGACCTATTGTCCGTTCCTGTAAGTGAATACCCCATGGACCATACCTACTATGTACGTTACAAGCCTTTGTTGTCTGCAGCAGATGGCTGGCAACATAAGGTTCTAACTCATTGTGCTGTACTTGCTATAATATAATATATATATATATATATATATATATATGGTGAACGCAGTGTCAAATATGGGACAATTAATTCATGCTGAAAATTATCAAATAATCCCTCAGGAAAAACTCTGTAATATTATCTCCTTTGAAGGCAATACCATCCCACTCCTATTTTTTCATGAATATATCCCAAATTGGAAAAAATCATTGTGTTTCAAGCATATATTAATCTGTCTAATGCTGGATAGATTTGATTGTGATTTAGATGAGGAATTCGCCTCATGTGGACATACCAAATTTTGTTTCAGGACAATAAATATATTTGTAAACTTTGTTAAATTTGTTAATTTGAGTGTAATTGTGAATATTTTATTTTTGAATTATTTATCTTTTAAGCTTTTAAGTACCTGAGATATTAACTCATGTTTTGATAAAATATATTTTCATGTATTTTCAATATATCATGTTATTTGAATTCGATTATACTATTATATTTGTAAATAAGTATTATGTTTTAGGATAAATTGTGTTACCCTCAATTGTCTGTAATTTCTACAAAGGGCCTAAACTGAATAAATCTGTGTTAATACTAAGCAATTTGAAAATTTGGTTTATTTGGTTGATATTGTTTTTATTGATGAAACTACATTTGTTTACAAAATACAGGTAAATCGAATTCCATTGTATCCATTGCATCAACTCATTGAAGAAAAATATTTTCATTTCTTTTTCATTGGTGCATAAAAATAAAATAATTGTTGCATTTGGATTTGGTACAATAATGTAACATTGATTCTGTATGTACACGTGTAACAATTCTAATACATTTAAACAGAGTTAAAATAATTGATGTGTTACTGACGGAACCAACTGATAATTTGATATTAAATGTTTTGACACTGTCCCTGATGAATAGAACATAATTTGATGGTGACTCCATCATGTTAAAGGTTTTTCAACAAGTCCCTAAAGACTTATCAATTTGTGCTGATATGTTGGGCAACACCATTGGATATTGTTTTAATGTTGAATAATAAATATAAATTAGATGAAATATTTTGATACAACCCCCCAGAGGCCTTTCCCAGCATGGCTGAAAAGCTGGTGCAGGAAGTAGCGTTCTAACAGAATATTTGAATAATGGTTCACTTTGAATTGTAAAAGCTTGATCTACAGCAGATACATCTTTTGATACGACCCCCAACTTGACGTGTATGTGTTGAACACCAGCTTGAAGAAATAATTGTTTTTGATACGACCCCTATTGAACCAGGAATGGTATAAAAGATTTAGAGCCTATTTGTAAAGGATTTGCCTAGTATTTTGAAATAAAGTCTATTTACATATTGATAGTCCCCAATAGAACCTGTGGTATAATTGTGAATATCATCCATCAGGGTTTGAAGTACTTGAATGACATGTTGAAAGTTTCTACAGAATATCAGTACGACACTATTAGCTTGAAATAATGCAGATGGATGTTTTGATACGACCCCTATTGAACCTGGAGGCTAAAGCATTGACAATCCTGCTGTTGGTTGTATTTCTTGATATAGCTCTATGATGCGGCTGCTGTGGGATATGGATTGTTATTGACTGGCTGGCTCTGAGAATTAATTATGAATGAGCACATTTCTGAAGCCTAACAACTGACAGTCCCCGTTACTTCACAGCCAATCTACCTACATACTTGCCCTGCTTTCTCTGATCTTTGATGTGCGAGAGTGTGTAAATTAGTGCCACGCATTATCTTCTCAGAGGACATTTTCTCACACCAGATATCTTCTTTTAAGCGGTACTTGTCACTTTGGAATATGCAATTACCGTCAGAAAATATTATTGAATTAGAAATTATGCCAGGTATAAATTAATAGGTAAGCATTATGGACATTGGTAATTTGTTTTTCTGGTTGTTGTGAAATTTGGATCGAACTTCTGTTTGGAGATATTGTCATAATTCTTATTGTCGAATATTGACCTAAAATTTTTTTTCAACCTTTACATTAAAGGGTGTTGGTACATGTATACGCATATTTCAAAATGGCTCAATAAATAATAGATCTTAGGAACTAAGTTTCGTAATTATTCATACCAGTGTTTACTGTTTAGGATCATTCAGGTCAAGTAAGAAAGAGGTCAAGTCATGGAATGAATATATTATCAGAGCTCACTTTCACACACATTAACATACAAAATATAAAAATAAATGTAAAATGATGTTAAATGTCCCATCAACCTCATATGAATAATATAAATTTCAATCATAGCTTAAATCGTTTTTGCAGTACTTTGCGATATACTTGTATCACAAATAATAACATATAGATATTGCATCCTTGAGACAACTTGTGAAGTTAATGTGGTAATGTTCAACTGAGCGTTGTGAAATTCAATTTTAGTTGTAAATTAAAACCAGTAGGATACTGGACTTACACCTGTTTTAATTTACTCTTCTCAAACACATATGAGTGGGAAATGGCAATGGGCGTTATATTATTATGTCTATATAGGTAACACAATCCCATTTATCCTTCATATATGGCTCTCTATGTGATATTATAACATCCACCCACTATTGAATACTGTTTATTTCACCTCTCAGCTCGCCCAAACACCCGTATCTCCTATTCGTCATGCAATACAGTCCCATGTGCCACTTTGTAATCACTGCATACCTCCATGTTAAAAGAGTTCCCATTATGTCCGTGTTGAATTCACAGCAAGAGATTGCACGAGGTGACAGAAAGGAAGGAAACAATATATTTCAATCATCAAAGCTCGGTGTTAACATTTTCAGAATGAATGTGCCATAAAGCTGGGAGTTGTTGGGATGTGTATGGTCGGTGACAAAAGACCGGCAATTTGCTGCTTCACTCTTGTGCATGCACTGAAAGGCAATAATTGACAAGTGCAAATAAAAACAAGATAAATTTTCCCTCCTGACAATGAACAGGCCTAAATGAATATTAAGATTTTATCATTCGTGCTTTGTCCTGTGTCCCATTGTACTTGCTGAGATCACAACGTTGAATCTGTCGAATTTTGCAATTTGCTTCAAAGTGAGATGAATTTGGGCATGTCCACATTTTCCATTAGGAAAGGATTTGTGGTGTAGGCTGCAAATTAAGTTTACCTAATGCAATTTCAATTTTAACACAAGTCCATTATCAAGATTGCAAATGCCTGCTTCATGCAATTGTAATATTTGTGAAGATACATTGAGACTTCTTGAACTATGTGTTGTTTGTAATATTCTCATTGTGCATTTGTTTATGATGAAGTTTAAATGTCACTTGACAAACCATGAAATATTCAAGTTAAAATGTTCTATCAGTCTGGGAATTGTGTTCCGATAAATGTCAAGAAAACAAAATTGTCTTTGTGCAACATTAAGTGAAAAAATTTGAGGGATAGATAAGATTTAGTACTGTGGATGCTTGCTTGCTGTTTTAATTTAATGATCCTGAATTAAATCTTACACTTAAATAATTCATGTCTTCTTCTCACCACTTAAACAATTAATAAAATTTAAAAAAGTGCTGATAAAGATCTATCACACTCACAATATGTAACTTATTTTGAGAAAATCGCTGCTAATGGCTGCGATACTGCCAAAGCGACGTTAAACAATAACCCACTCACTCACTATTTTGAGAAATACTTCAAAATAATTTACATCCAGATTGGAACTTGATAAATGAATGAAATAGGAGTGAAATCCTTAACAAGAACAAATCATGCAGGCTTTCTGCCCTCTCCATCTGAAGCATGCAATCTGGAATATCTGCATGTGAAATACTCCAGTGGTCATTAGCATCCAAGCAACAGTTGTTACTGGTAGTGACTGCTCTCGAGTATAAGAGGGGATTGTTGTGAGTCTAATTCCATCAGCTTGTGAAGCACTTGCAGAGATACCATCAATATGCGATGATGAATTTCCTATGAGCAGGTTGGAAAGTTTTATGAAAATGGAAAGCACCGAAATAGAAATCCATTAGAGCAAATCTGTCTCTGTTGAATGTCACGACCACAACCTGATAACAATCCCAGCACCGTTATTAAGTTAATCTGATATGCCTCTACTTCACGTGGAAGCAATGATATATTCAAATGAATTAAACAAATTATATCAAATCTTTTCAGAGAAAGATGTCCTGAAAATATCGCCACAAACGTTAACCTTTTACCTGCTGATTGTGGATATGCCTACCATTAGCTTCTGGGCCTCGGTTCACAAAGCATTAACGTGACTGAAAGTAACTTTTAATAATGTTATGTTAAGAAATGGGAGTAAAGATTAACCTGAGCAAAGATTGCTTTGGGAAAGGAGGCCCTTGGATTTGTTGCACATAACAACCTTATACTAAGGTTAACCTTAGTATCATTGTGCTAAGGCTAGCTTAGTAAGTTAACATTACCTTATTGTTTTGTGCAGCAGGGCCTTGGTCAATACGACATAATTCACTTTTGACAATTCTTGAAAGTTTGCAACTTTGTGTCTGGATTTTGATGAATTTTGATTGGGTTGGTAGCTTTAGTTGCCATTAGCAGTAAAAGGGTTAAGTCTGTAACATTCATTATTGATATTTTGGCTACTTCACATGAAAGCTATGATTTATTAAATGAATTTTATCTTTTCTGAGAAAGTCTGATAAACGAAAAACTGTTGAGTGTTTTGTGTTGGTGGGTGGCACATTGTATGTGATGGAAAGGATATGGTTATCTGTTTGTGTTGTGTAAGAGGTTGGCACGACAGACAATCAAACACTTTCTGTTTCAAGGTTAAAGTGATGCTTGTGCGTTAGGTAATAGTTCTATTTTTTCAAAAAGACCAAGTATACATGTCATTTCACTGAACAATAAAGGATCATGTTTTTTTAAATATTTGTTTTTCACATTTTTCATTTGTGTGCATCTTAGTTTGTCATCCACCACAACAGCCTCATCGACATCAGCAATGACAATATTCTACAAAACATTAACCACACTGTCACAAATGATAGATTCGTTCTCCCAAGATAGTAAATCTCTTTATTCTCAGGACATTGTTTGTCATTGCTGTGGTTGACAATTCCCTTTTGAGAAATTCATGTCTATTTTTGTTGTTTCAGGTAAAATGGATGATGTACTGGATTGTGTTCGCCCTGTTTTCGTGCGTGGAAACTTTTTCAGATGTCTTTCTTTCATGGTGAGTCAATTTTGCAAGAAAAGTTCTTATAGAGCTTCGAACTGCTGTTGTAGAGAAAATAACAAGTGAAAAAGTGAGCAAGGCTCACTATTACCCCCAACCTTGCATGCCTGATAAGTTGAAATTAATCTATTACCAGATGTCTTTCTCAGCACCTATGGCTCAATTTGAATTTCAAGAAAAAAATTAAATTATACAGAAATTCACTTTACATAATTAAAACTTCACAAAACCACTTTTTACTAGCACTGTACATCTCCCAGTAGTGAAGAAGACAACGCTAATTTTCGGTTGGGCAAATTCAGATCTGAAAATAACAAAATACAAAATTCAGAAATTTTTAAATTGCTTGTCACTTAGCATTTTACCTCTCCAGTGTACATGAAGTAGACAGTGGATAACATGAAATAAATTATTCTCAGCATTGGTGATGTTGCCCTATCTGTCTCTGTGTATAAGTTCTAGCATGAGGTTACCTTGCCCTGTATCCTTGCAGCGTTATATGTGCGTAGGCTGATAACATGTAGACTGTATGTCGCATTAAGACATTTGTCACTGTGAATATTTCTGTAGGAAGGATTTTTCAGCAGCCACTCTCGCAAATGTGATGTTAAACCATATCTTTTATATTAGGTTGCCGCCTACACTTTCATATCTTTGTATGAAAATACCTGGCTTTGTGAGAAATAAATCAAAATGGAAGATTGGTAATATGTATATTCCTCTACTTTCAAAAGAAACAAGCAATATGAACACAGTGCTGTACCGGTTGGCGTGCTGGCCTCTCACACCAAAGGCCCGGGTTCGAATCCCGGTGGAGACTCAACAAATATATGTCACATGGGTCTCCTACTGTGTTGTGTCCCTGGGACTTCATCCACATTGCACTCAGTTCACCCAGCTGTTTAAATGGGTACCTGAACACAGTATGGATCTATGCGGTCGCGTTGAGCGCTAAGTAGCAGCACCGGAATTACAATTTCTTTAGGGTAATAATACAAATGATGGCTTTGAGAATGGGAATAGCCATATAGAAATGAACTACTGTAGTGTTGTTCTTAGGTAACCAGAGGGACCTACATACCCACCCAGACTCATAAACATACACTCACTCCCTGTTCCCATTATGTTTGTTGCATTTTGACCTATAACTATGCATTGTGCTTCTATGACCCCACCCAGGTATGAATCATATGAAAGTTAGCCTGTCACTAAAGGTAAACACTGAATTGAAAGCAGGCCGTCTAAATGAACCTGACTATACACTAATGAGCGGATACAACATAAATAACTCGGGACCACAATGACAGGTAATGATTTCTCTGACGGTAATGACGGATACCTGTAATGAGAGCCAATACAATACAGCCCTTATTGCAAATGGTATTTTCGATATTCCTCTTCTGATATTCCATCTTCAGAGCAGAGCCTAAAAGCGTGCAGAGTTTAGATTCTATTTGTGAATAAGTAGATAAATGGTTTTCATTATCCATCCTCGTTGGTTTTTATCCTTTACTAAGGTTTACCTAACTCCTATTCTTTAACATTGCATTAGTTACTCAAAATTACCTTTGTGCTCTGTGTAAAGATTTACTTATGTTGTGATAAACATTTAGTATTGTCAGTGAGATGCATGTTATTCTAGATTCAAGAATTACAGGAATCTGTATTGTAAAAATTCTCATCATTTGATGATACCAATAAATTTGACTTAACCAAAATAATGTACTTTTATTAGCTCATCAGGCCTGAAAGGCCCGATGGGCTTATGGCATGGCATGGTGTCCGGCGTCCGTCCATCCGTCCATCCGTCCATCCGTAAACTTTTCGCTTTTTCGACTTCTTCTCCAGAACCAACGACTCCACAGAGCTGAAATTTTATGTGCAGACTCCTTGGCCCATGGGGATTCTAAATTGTAGATTTCATGACCCCGTGACCCCAAATGTGGTCACAGGGGTCACATCCTTAAAAACCTATTTTCATCTTCTTCTCCAGTTCCAAAAGGTCTAGAGAGCTGAAAAATTGTGTGCAGACTCCTTGGCCCATGGGGATTCTAAATTGTAGATTTCGTGACCCCGTAACCCCAAATGGGGTCACAGGGGTCACATCCTTAAAGACCTATTTTCATCTTCTTCTCCAGTTCCAAATGCTCTAGAGAGCTGAAAAATTGTGTGCAGACTCCTTGGCCCATGGGGATTCTAAATTGTAGATTGTGTGACCCCGTGACCCCAAATGGGGTCACAGGGGTCACATCTTTAAAAACCTATTTTCATCTTCTTATCCAGTTCCAAAAGGTCTAGAGAGCTGAAAAGTTGTGTGCAGACTCCTTGGCCCATGGGGATTCTAAATTGTAGATTTCGTGACCCCGTGACCCCAAATGGGGTCACAGGGGTCACATCCTTAAAAACCTATTTTCATCTTCTTCTCCAGTTCCAAAAGGTCTAGAGAGCTGAAAAGTTGTGTGCAGACTCCTTGGCCCATGGGGATTCTAAATTGTAGATTTCGTGACCCTGTGACCCCAAATGGGGTCACGGGGGTCAAATCCTTAAAAACCTATTTTCATCTTCTTCTCCAGTTCCAAATGCTCTAGAGAGCTGAAAAATTGTGTGCAGACTCCTTGGCCCATGGGGATTCTAAATTGTAGATTGTGTGACCCCGTGACCCCAAATGGGGTCACGGGGTCACATCTTTAAAAACCTATTTTCATCTTCTTATCCAGTTCCAAAAGGTCTAGAGAGCTGAAAAGTTGTGTGCAGACTCCTTGGCCCATGGGGATTCTAAATTGTAGATTGTGTGACCCCGTGACCCCAAATGGGGTCACAGGGGTCACATCCTTAAAAACCTATTTTCATCTTCTTCTCCAGTTCCAAAAGGTCTAGAGAGCTGAAAAGTTGTGTGCAGACTCCTTGGCCCATGGGGATTCTAAATTGTAGATTTCGTGACCCTGTGACCCCAAATGGGGTCACGGGGGTCACATCCTTAAAAACCTATTTTCATCTTCTTCTCCAGTTCCAAAAGGTCTAGAGAGCTGAAAAGTTGTGTGAAGACTCCTTGGCCAATGGGGATTGTAAATTGTAGATTTCGTGACCCCGTGACCCCAAATGGGTCACGGGTCACATCGTTATAAACCTATTTTCATCTTCTTCTCCACCTCAAAAAGGTCTAGAGAGCTAAAGATGTTCTGTGCAGACTCCTTGGCCAATAGGGATTCTAAATTGTAGATTTCGTGACCCCGTGACCCCAAATGGGGTCACAGGGGTCACATCCTTAAAAACCTATTTTCATCTTCTTCTCCAGTTCCAAAAGGTCTAGAGAGCTGAAAAGCTGTGTGAAGACTCCTTGGCCAATGGGGATTGTAAATTGTAGATCTCGTGACCCCGTGACCCCAATCTAGGTCACGGGTCATGACCCAAAAACCTATTTTCATCTTTATCTCAAGTATGTAAAGCTCTAGAAAGGTGAAATGTTGTGTAGAGACTCTTTGGTCAAAGGTGATTCTTAATTGTAGGATTGGTGACCCTGTGACTCCAAATATGGGTCACAGGGGTCATGATCTAAAAACCTATTTTTTGCTTGTTAACAATGTATTACTTGAGATAACGTAGATATTCAACCTAAGATAATAAATCAATGAAATCCTGATGAGCTACAGAGCCCATGGCTCTATTTTTAAAGCTAATTAAGATTTAAAAATCATCAATATTTGTTTTCATAAAAATTTACACATTAGTGTATAGGATATCATAGTTTTAAACAATGTTACTTTCAATTACATTTGCTTATTTCACTGTTACCAGGTACACTTTGAAAGATATAAACGACTTTAATATTTATGACAGGAGTAGACCCTGTCACGTTTTGAAAGGACAGGGATTATTATTCAGAAGAGGGCGTAGTGTGAAGATGATTTTGAGCACATCCAAGATTACACAAGGAAGTTTGCGTCCCCACTAGCTACCTGAAGGTCAAGGCCGTTTCGAGACCAACACCTTACTGAAATTGTTGAAAGACACATTGTTATGGAGCTCATGTTCACTAAAATTACCCAAGCTATGCTGAGGGGTGTCACGTTTCACCTAATTACAAATTCTCAGTGGAGCCATGAATACTTAACCAAGCTCCAGTAATTAGGTCGTCTTTGAGGCCTTCAAATCTTACCTTTGAGTTTATCAGACGCTTCATCTAAAGCATTATGTCTGTATTGAATTACCTTTAGGTGGGTTATTCAGGTTGCGTCAAGGTTCGTCTCACACCATACTAAGTTACCAGGAGAGATAATCTGTAATGGACCAGTATTCATAAGTGCATGCTGGTTTCATGGGACCGATACAATAACATTGTTATCCATTGTCATTCCTAGATGTTGTTAATGGTATTTCATTTGCCAACTATGGATATACTGTATCCGTTAATAGACATGTAACTGACTGGAACTGATTTTATCCTCGTGTTATAGAGTAGTAGGTAATTGTCAAAATGTTTTTCGCTTCATCATAGCTAATGGTTGAATTGAAATGTCAAACTAAAGTAATTGATGCTTCAAATGTTGAAATTAAAAATATTCAAAGCGTTGATCTTTAGGGTACTTCTGTTGAGGGGGTAAAGGCCATACAGTGATATATTATGTATTAAATTATGATGAATTGAATTGAAAGCTTGCAACTTTATATGTATATTTTACAGCATACTTGATCCCCAAATGTCATCTGGTAGTTTCAACGAACCAGTAGATGGTTATATAAAGGCTATACAACAGGTGTCAGTGGGCCGACATGTTAATGGTCTTCTAGACTCACTTTTACTCTACCAATGGAACTTGAAAAATGGTCATAATTTACGCAGGCAAGAAGGTGCATCTTTTTAAATGAAACTTGACAAATTTCAAAATTTTAAATTTTGGTGTCTCTCAGATGTTTCACTTTCAAATGATTCTAAGCTTATTTACGTGCTTTGGTTTTTATTAGATATAAAGGTCGTTGCAACACTTGGCGAGGACGTGACAATCTGCTCGTACACACACCTTTCTGTCACTAATGACTCCACACTAACTACTTGACAACAGAGTTCCCTCTGCTCATTTCTACACTTAACAGACTGACTCGATTGAGCTGATATAATGCTGGGAAGGGAATACTAGTTCTTACATATTTATGTAGTTAATTATTATTTAATATTCTGATAATTCAAAAGTAACAATCGGTCATCTTTCTCATATTTTTTTCACAATGAGGTGTACCATATTTGATGTAGTTATTGCCCTCTTTGTTTAAGCCCCCTCCCTGTTTTTAACTTCAGATAGCCTAACGTTATAAACCTATGAACTATCTCAATATCTGAATTATGTTGCATTATATTTGAAAACAGTGAACTTTATATGAAATGCGAAGGTTGATAAAATTTTCTTTTTATTCTGTACATAGATTGAAAATATTCAAGCATTTTACTTACTGGACTGAATGATAAGGTCAGTTTAATAAATACCCCTTCTTCCAATTTTCTAAATGCCCAGGGTTTTAATACATCGAAAATGGTAATAACTTTTGTGAGTGAAATGCTTGTTTTGAATTATGTAAATCTTCTAACATTACTGTTCAATTGTTTAATTTTTAAGAATGAAATTCAGGGAGAGTAGCATCTCTCTTTTGGACATGACAAATTGTTAGTGATAAGTATTATATATACACCATTCTGTTACCCAAATTGAGTGAAGAAGTTACAGTACATTTTGATCCAATGTTATAAATTCTATAACAAAATTGACAAAATTAAATGGGATGGTGTATTTCTGTATGTGTCAAAATTACTAGTGACAAAGAGTTTAATGCAATTCAGCGTAGTACCACCCATGGTTCGCTAGTTCCAGCTGATGCTCGCAGGTTTCACCGCAATGCATGGCCATATGGCGCTGCGGGCTTTCTCCCTGTCGTAATACTAGCAGCCGCGATATAAGTGAAATACTCTTGAAAGCGATGTTAAACCCCAACTCACCTCACCTCACCTCGAGTGAAGAAATATACTTTGTCTACTTCTGTTTCAAGGGGCAGCAGTAGCATGTTTTTTCGCTCAAATAAGTCGATGAAATAAATGTATTTGAAAAATAATGTCACCAATAGTAAAACACCCTTCTTTCTTTGGAAAATCAAGTTAAAAAATGAGTGTACATGGTCCGGTAAAGCCATGGGAATCGTTTTTGTAATTCGTAATAATAAAATGTGTTCACAATAAAATGGCCGCAATGCAATTTTTGCTTTATGTGCAACATCGTTATTACCACTACGGATAACTGGTTTGTGTAATAAGATGTTTTACCCTCTAAAGTAAATATAAATGACATAAACTATAATAAAAATAGGAAATTTAAAAAAACGTGCTGCAGCCCCTTCAAAGTTACAGGGTATTTTGTTGGAGTTTCATATTAAGTTCAATTAAAAAATGTTGTTCAAACTTACTGTTGAGCAACTGGAATGAAATAATATATTCCGAATATATGTAAAAGATAGCAGTATTTACGTCAACACAATAAAACTCATTTGTTTTTATGATTATACTTTACTATTAATATATCCAAGACGATTATAGATAGCAAATGAAATATTTAGTCATTTAAATGGATCAAATGATTCTATCATGATATTTTGAGACATAACATTTACAAATGATTTGTATCATTTTGACTTGTTGACATTGTTATGATAAATTATTTAAGAAAAGGCTCCAATGAATTGGAATGTCTACCTAAACCGTTTATTTGAATAACACAATATGTTTAACCAACTGATTTATTGATGTATATTTATTTCTTTATAAGACATCTATTGTAAAATCAAATACCACCATAACGTCTATTCCATATCTGAAATCTGTTTAAATTAATGAAAGGTACTATTTTTATATATACCTTGTTAATTGTATGTATGTTTGAATATAATTCAAATGGCCCGACATGTTTTTCTTGCTGTCAAGAGCTTGTCAGTTTTATCAGTTGTGAAACTTCCCAGTAAAACTTGTACCAGTTTCAATCACTGGCTAATTTGAGCCTTGCAGCATTTTCTTCACTTATATGTGCTATTGGTGCACTGCAACTGAACTGCAAATGCGTTCTACTAAGAACAGGGGGCCGTTCCACGAACCAATCTTAGCCCTAAGATCAATTGTAAGCGCATCTTCTATCATTGGCTAAGATTGATCTTCAAAGTGTGTTTTACACTAGCATAGAAAAGTTATAGAAATGCAGAAAGGCTTGAATTAGCTAGTGATGGAAACTGGCACAAGTTATGACGAAGTTGTCAGTAATACAGACCTGTTCAACAAGAGTTGGTTATTGTTGCATTGCTATGTAGTCATTCAGTGGTTTTATTTCAATGCTTAGTCATTATCGCTTTGCAGGCCTTCTTTCTGAAATTATAACTGAAAGCTAAGGCAAAGTGATGTATAGAATTTCCACATTTAATTGGTGGATCCAGAGGCGGTAAATGAAAAAGTGGATCTAACCCCACCACCCCTCCCTTTGAAAATCTCTTTATCCGCCTGTGCATTTTATTCTGAACCAAAACTTTGGTAACAATTTTGTTTCTCTCTACAGGCTTCCATTTTACTATGAGATTAAAATCGTCTTCGTGCTGTGGATGCTGTCTCCTATGACAAAGGGATCCAGTTTTCTGTTCAAGAAGTTTGTCCATCCACAACTAGCTAAACGGGAAAAGGTAAGTTTGGTTTGTTATATTGGGGCTGTATTCTCAAGGTTTCAACATTTTCTGTTTATTTTTTCATCATCTGCACTAATTTTTAACTTTTGAATTGGTAAATTTTTATTATTTAGTTTACATATTTTCATAGTAAACACAGTTTTATAAAATCAAGATATTCTTACTGTTATTGATACAATTATGTTGATTTTGCGAACATCAAATTCATTTCAATATCATACTACCCCCTGGGCAGGAGTAACATGCTTATTCCACAGTGGTAGATCCGCCCTGACATGTGCAATGTGGAGGGCAGACTGGGGTTATCTGAACAGAAATAACTTGACCGATTTCTTCCTTTCTGCCTATTCCAATTCCAACCTGACAACCTTCTCCCACATGTGTTTGCTTTCAAGGGAGATGGAAGCAAGCTACTCGTGCAGACAGATTCTAAACATTTGCTACCATTACATAAACATACCCAGCTCATGGCAGCGTCCAACGAGACAGACAGACTTCAAATGGCTGTAGGTGATGAAAGTCTCTCATCTGTTTCAGGACATCGATGAGTTAATCATCCAGGCCAGCAAGCAGGGATATTCCACTCTGGTTACCCTCGGAGCACGAGGACTCCAGTTTGCCTCCAAAACTATTATGCAAGCTACTCTCAGGGTAAGGGCAACCTTTCAGCTGAAGGGAGGTAACTCTGATTTCGTGTCGTTGGAATGGATGTGGTTCATGGTCAAAGGGAGATAATTTGGTTGTGAAGTCAAAATTTTAATATAGTCATCTTCTATGTATACATGTTTTATCTCTGGTTTTTGGTTGTAGTGGTAATTAAGGCTTTATGAATCTTCAGACAATTTATTTTCTAGATTTTCGGTAGAGATCTAGATCCTTGTAATGGTAAGATTATACTTATACTGGTACTTTTGGGATAATCTGTAGGCTACTAAAAGACACAGTAAAATGAATGAATAAATTTATATATATTTTTTTACCTTTCTATATGTTATATATAAAATCATGGTTCAAATTAGCACTAGTCTGTAAACCCTAAGGTTGTTAAAAAATTGCTCGGTTTGCAAAATGTTTTGATTGGTAGTTCAAAAGGCTAGGTTTAATTTAAAGATGATATGATCCTGAAGCTAGCTGAAGGAAGTTTGGACTAGTGTAATACTTATTAACTTATTAATACTAGTGTAATTAAAATTATTTAGTCTTAATAGCTAGTGCTTTGATACGGTTAATTTCGACCCTTGATGAAATTGTTTAAGCAATGAGATGTGCTCATGATGATTATGATACCACAGGGACATGGTAAGCTGGTGGATCACATACGAAGGAGCTACAGCACCAGTGACCTGACGGACGATGGTCACGCTCTAGCACAGAGACATGTATATGACGATGAGGAGGAGGAAGATGAGTTAGGTAGGCACCAGTTTGTAACTTTTTAGCTCATCATGGCCTGAAAGGTCAGCTGGGCTTACTGCATGGGCCATCGTCTGGCATCTGTCAGGCTTTGTCAGTAGACTTCACATTTTCGACTTACTCAAAACTGAATTATTTACTCTCTCCTTGTGAATCATTCATAATGAGAGAGTAAATAATTCAGTTATTTGAATTCCCAAGTGAATAAAATCTTTAAAATCTACCATTTGTTCCGATGGATTGTGAGGTCATAAGATATTTATTGCCCTGGGAAGGGAATTTGCAAAGGGATATGAATGCACTAGGTATGAATGCACATTTATCTGCGTTCATCGAGAAATGGTTGCATGTTTTTGTTCACTCTCGACCAATCAGAATCACAGAAATAATCAGAATCGCAGAAATAAGTGAAACAAAATCCTTTTGTAATAATTTGCAGATAATCGACTACTAGAGGACCAACAGGAGCTGGAGAAGAGACGGCGCGTCACCCGCAGCAAGGATTCCATCGATAGTTCCAACAAACAGTCACGCCTCAAGAAGAGTCAGAGTGCTAGCGCTGGTACTTGCTTACTCTCACTCAAATACTCAAATACACACTCGTGATTGCCTTGTTTCATATTTTAAAGGAATTAGTTGAAAAATTTACTCTATTTCAACTAAATATATTGAGCTTTGAGGGTCCTGAAATATTTCAAGGATTGTCTATCTTTAGTCAGTGGAAATGTCAGATTCATCCTTTTGCCAAGAAGTTGTGATTCCTAAATTTAATGTACACAGATACAGGGATCACTTTAGGCAGGGATTTGGGGATATTTACTCACTGATGTACCAAGATATCCCATAATAAATACTGACGAGGGGAGAAAATCCCATTGCAAAAATGTAAAATGATTGTTATTATTTAGAAATATCCCATTACTTTATCTGAAAATCCCATTGTGTAAGGCAAAGGGGAGATTATTCTCCCTTTGACACTCTGCTCCAGGGTGATCCCTGCAGATACAGTGATGTTTCTAGAGGGGGCCCTCTTTGGCTTTGTGTTCCCGTTTGGAGAAGTAGGATACTTTTATCATTCCAAAGGGCCCCATCTGTTCACAATTGGTCAAATGACCCCCCTCAGATGATAAACTAGGAACACACTGTATCTGGGCTAGAAATTAATACCAGTTTTTTAGTCTGAGGCTAGTAAAACTTACTTTGAGCTATCCGAATTTGGATACTGCTGTCCCTGTGGGCTAGAAACATTTCAGAATCACTTTGGAATACTCATAGCAAGAGACAAGCATTTTATGTTTACAAGTAACAATGACAATTAGTGTGTCGTTCAAACACTGCAGGTACTAACTGTATCGAGGAATCTGTATTTAATAACATTGGTATCTCCTCTACAAGCACCTGCTCCATGTGTTGCAGGTTTGTCAAGTGTGCAGGAGGAGGAGGAAGATGAGGAGGTGACTGTCACAGAGGAGATCCTCATCTACCCAGGTCAACGCAAACAACAATACTCCAGCAAGGAGGTACGTATTCACCATACATGTCCACTGATACTATATAGACCTTCAGTAAACATGTCGAATACAAATTGTTACATTCTCAATAACCCAGGGGTAATCAAGGGTTTGTAGATGAACCTGAAGAGATTGAAATCTGGTGGCCATTGTTGCAATATTCAAGGGTGTTATGGAGACCAAAGATGTATTACTGGCAGTAGATGAAGTTACTAAGGGTTAAAGGGATAAGTCAGTTTAAGATATTGGTGTCATTACTTTGATCATCATACTGATTCATTGTTAAATTGTTGCCGTATTCATCAGCTGCTCGGTGTCAATGATCTTAAAAATTTCATTTGAATATTCATAAATAATTTCCAATTCAAATGAAAAGTTTAAAATCTGTGATAGAAATCAACTATCTTACTCATTTAACATTGCTTGTGGGCCCTCTTCTTTTGCTTTAGTTTATTTATAGAAGTGACAAGCTTCTTAGCTTATAGTTTATTATATCATCTTTCCTTCCCCAGAAATACAATACATGATTATTGATGTATAAGTGTCAGGATTTGTACAATTTATGTGTATGTTCTTTACTGTGATTGTTATGCAAGATTTTATTGTTGTATTTCCTGTTCTCTCAGTAATGTTTATCTCTTGCTACTGTACCAAATTAAATCTGATGTACCAAATTATATGTATACTTGAAATACTGACATCATTTTTGACTTGGTAGATCGTAAATTTTCCAACATTAGCATGATTATTATTGTCATATAACTATTAGTATCAGTATTTTCAGACAACCATTGTTTACTGTTTGACACATGCAATATGCTCATAATTTACAAAATTCTCATTTGAATAGTTATGCTGCTTGTTGCATTTGAAAATAATTGATTTTTTTTTATTAATTTATGTATGAATTTGAATATGAGCTTGAAAAATAACTTTCTTATATAAATTATAAAATAATGTTCACTTACTACCAATATTGAATATATAAGAATGCATATATTCTGAATGTATCTTAATAACATCAATCACATGATTACCAATATTGCTCTTCATATGAACATATTTACTATCTTGAGCTATAATAACATCAGTCTGATGCTCTCGAGGTGTTCTCACTCACAAACTAACGTACTATAGATGTAATCTGAGCATGCTGTACTCTCTCTGTCTCTCTCCAGAAAAAGTCTGTAGTTCGGGAGTAATCAGTCTCTTGTCAAGTCGACAGTGTTAGCATGTCGTATGGTAAGATTGAGGTTCATGTGTGTATTTCCCACAACAGGACACTAACAAACGGGCCAGCACCATTAACAACTCTGACAGTCGCAATAGTACCTCTAGCTTTGACAGTGGGCTCGGGTATGGCAGCTCCAACAGCAATCTGGACAACAGATCTGCTAGTCTCACGAGTCTCGACAAGTCTCCTCTGTATGAGAAGACCCGTCCAGGGTTCGGGAGCACCTCAAGCCTCCCCGACCGGACCCCCTATGACTATAACCTTTTCGAGAGATCCCATGGCACTTTTGGGTCAACCTCTAGGCTGTATGATAGACGCTTGAGCTACAGTGGTCCGGGCTCCTATGAGAAGAAGTCGACAAGTCAGTATACCTCGGGGGTGGGATTATCCAAGCAAACTCACGGAACTAGTGGGACGCATTCTAGATACATGCTCCGTTCTAACTCCTGGACCCCTAGTGGTGGAAGTCGGAACTATTCCTGGAAATCCTGATTGTCTGTCTGTCCGTCCGTCTGTGGCACTGGGACTAACTACCTGGCTCGGAGGTTAATAACACTCTCAAACGGGAAGGACTTCAATTATCTGATTTGAATTTTGTCATCCTGATTTATCCTCATTTCGATCACAACATTTTCAGTCCTTAGTTCCATCCAAGGATGTCATGATAGTAATAAAACACAAGTTGTGAATATGTTAAATGAACCAGTGTTGTTCCTTGAGTGGATCCTGAAGATGTTTGCCTGCAAATTTGGCTTAAAGATCCTTGGAATTGTTAGAAGGATACCTTTACTATTGCAAAGGGACCAATCAGGCGGATCCAGAAATTTTGACATTTCAAAAGGGAGGTGTCTGGATCTGCCACTGAACGGTCAGGTCAGAATACGGCCAAAATGGCTATCTTCGAGATCACCTAGGAACAACTCTGGACATCTTCAGAAAACATTCATTTGAAAGCAATTATGAACTGAACAATGACGAGTGGTGTAAAATCATTCTCCACTTCTATCCATCTCGATTCAAATCATTCTGAAGTCTTTCCTGACTGTTTGTTGTGTGCTCACTGTCACTCACTCTCCTGTTCTTCTGTTTGCTGTATATATACTTACATATATACATCTGTCTGTCTGCTGTGGGGGCTCTGCATGAGGACTGGGTCTGTCAGTTTAGTCGCCCAATAAACTAGATGGACATTAAGTGTCTCCATGTCTTCATCAACAAGATCATTTGCAGGTCATTGAATGATTCCATTGTACAGTAGATCATTTAGTACCTTGTAGGTCCGCTAAGTTTGTGCAGTAGGCTTTTGATATCTCATGTTGGAATGTCTCTAGTCCCAATACACCACAATATGGTTTGTTGGCTCCATACAGAAAATAGCTTTTGCAGTAGGCTAATAATATGTCATGTTGGAATGTCTCCAGTACCAATAAACCAGAATATGCACTGTTGTTGGCTCCATACAGACAATTGTAGCTTCTCCGTAGTCCTGATAAACCAGAACATACCACATTGTGTCCTTACAACATAGAAATTACAACAGCTTGTTTATTGAACCTAATCAGTGTATGGAAGAATTCTTCATTGGCATTGGGTCATTTGCTTCAAAGGCAATCAGCCTCTTTCATTATAAGAATCTTCAATCTGTATGTGTACCTTTTTCAAAATCTATCATTTCCTAGATTTTGTAGATTCTGCAGCAGCCCCAAATAAAGAATACCATCAAATGGGAGGCAATTAATTTGAATGTTTGTACATTCCTATTAGTATTAGTATGATGTGATATGATTATTAGGTTATATGGCTCTCAAAGGAGGCCTGCTATGTAATGGGTGTCCTAGTGAACGTCTGTCAAATAGATCCACTAAATTTGCAACCTCACTCAATAAGGTGTGAGCAATATCTGTGAAAACAATTTCAATGTTGACAATGTTGCATTACTGTTTCTCTAATAGTTCATGGACTGGTCAGGAGTGGTAAAAAAAACTACTTGATAATGAAAAAGACTGCTAACAGCTAAAAGAAATAAATCTAGATAGAATATGAATTGATAAAGAAGAAGACATTGCTGTCTACGTTAGGATCTAAAATGTTTTAGTAAACAAAAAAGAGATTTAGCCCTTTATTATTATAATATATCTATTTTATGAGAAAGTCTTGAAAGGAGTTCAATGGAAAGCATGTTTGAAGTTTGTGCATGGTCTCAAAAACCTGCTATGAAAAAATAAAAGGCATTTCCATTCCTTTCCTGAATGGGTTTTGATTTTGATAGAGATTTTGCTTTTTCTTTACATTTCTATATTTCCAATATTCAAATATTACCAATTTTTTTCTTACATTCTTTGAACACATTTATGTCTTAGCTCTATTTGATGAATGTTAGATTTAATCGCTTTGCCTAGTGCATGTGTAGGGATGCTGAAAATATTTACTTAATGTCTTCTACATATTGGTAAGGATATAGCACTTCTTTCTTGATTATTGTTAACTCATATTTTACAAATCAGCTTACTTAACCAATCTGCATATTAATAATTTCTTTTCTTTGTTAATGCATTTTGAAATTATTGTACTTGAAACAGCATCGTGAATATTCATGCTTGGCATATTTCTGTAATTATTATGTTGAAATTATTATTATGTTACATAATTGATGCCCCAAAACTAAATATTTTCATCTCATTCCAGCAAAAACAAATTAACGCCTATGGAACATTACCACGTCAGCGAGGGCGGCCAAAAGGAGGTACAAGGAAAAGTGTCGCCCAGCCCGGCATCTTCAAGTAGATTGAAGATGTCCACGACTTCTCAGGGTGATGTTCCACTTTCGAATCTTGACTGCTGAGCCGGAATCCCAGAGATTCAGCAACGCCATTCCTGTAGTAGTCTTTCATCGATACGTACATGTACACGTGCTGGAGAACATAGCGTACAGAGAACTTGCCCAGTTCTGTCGGCACTGACTGAGAGAGGGACCCTGTAGAGCTCCTTATGTGAATGAGCAGACGTAAAAATTGAAAGATTTCTGTGTGTGCTGTGTTGCAAGTGAACTCAATAGACTGAAAGCCTAAATGGTCAAGAGCCTTTTTTCAAGTTTTTTGTCATTTGACTGAGAACAGTGTACATTGTTTTGAAATTGAACAAGCATCGACAACACATGTTTCTCACACATTACACAAGAACATCCTTTAGACATAACATACACATTTAAGAATTAAGATATGTTCTTATGTAACAAAGTTATATGCTCGTTCAGTCAAGGTGATTTTATTCACAGAAACACTTGAAGATTGTTAGCGTGTTAGCTTGTCTTCAAGACAAACACACACACAATCGTGTTAATCAGAAAAGATGTTTTACATATTCTCAAACTTACCTGTACCAAGAGTGATCGTGTCGTCGGTTACATGTTCGTGTCTCGAGGGTCAAAAAGGGGTGTGTCTTCAGTCAGGAAGCACTACTCTCTCCGCAGATGCAACACACAGTTCTGAGGAAACAAGTTTCCGTACGTGATTTGTCTGTACCAATGCCTTTCATTGTTGATCTCCACTGAGACACATTTATTATGTCTTTTTACTCCTGTATATATCTACCTTTATGTCTCCTGGAATCATACTTGATTATTATTATAATTATGGATTTTATCATAATATATGTATGTATGTACTGAATTATATTACTGGATTTATTTAATCAAACCAAGATGATAATATTTTATTTGTGAGTGAATTAGAAGTGAAACTGTTTGTCAAACTTGACTGTCTTAATCCCTCATATTTGAGGGTTTACCTTGATGTGAACTTAAAAAATCTAACATTTTGAATTAAATTAACTAATTTATTTAATAAATTTCAAATTTTTTCTTATAGTGCTAATCATAACAACTGTTAACGAGTTGTCTTTTGAATTCCGACAATTTTAAATTTATTTATATTTTAACGAATATTTAAATTGTTATTATATTTTACCTGAATTATTACACTCATGTATGTAATTATTAAAAAGTTCGGTGAAGGGTACTGATAATGTATATTCTAATGCTGTCTCAAACTGCTATAATATAAGGAGAAATTTTTCATTGAAACAGTCACTGTCCTATGCTCAATACGAAATTAAAAAAAAAATTAAAACCTAATGATTGTCTACAAAAATATTTTGAGTTTCTAATTTTTACTTTTGTTTGAAAGATAAGACATTACTCGTCTTTTTAAGTCCTTATATTTTTATAGCCTGGAAACATGGAAAATCAAAGATCATAAGGCAATGACATTTCATGATTTTAGACGTTTACTAATTGCACTAGAGAGACAGATTGATATGTCTAGAGTATGGAGAAAGGTTTTTAGTGAGTAAAGCGTGGTGCTGATTGAGTGAGTGAACCGGTTGATGTGCCGTTAGTCTTCGTGTTAGCTAACCCCTTGTAGTCTATCAGAGTGTGATGTGGATTGGCAATCAAACCCTCTCTCCCATACAGTAATCAAATGTAAATTTCAATACACTTCACAGCTTTGGTTGATGTGACACTTGCATTGATAACGATGAATTTACACCTCCACTTGCACATGCATTGAGCAACTATTAGAGCAAACTTGTTTCAGCATTCTGTAAAGTTATAAATATTTTCTGTTTTTATGTCTTTCTTTAACAACTAATTAAAATCAGATAATATTTTCCACTTGTACCGGATGTCATTTTTCATGGTCATGATCTGCAGAGGAGCGTGTCTCAGAGTTCGACAAATTAAGAAGTATCATTTCACTATTCTTAACTTAACAAGAGTACCATGCAACTACATTGTCCCTTTGTTATGAACATAGTCGTTTTGTATCCACTTGACCTATAAAAGATTCACTCAAATGGCTGCAATATTGCCCAAACGGTGTATCATTCTCATTCACCTTTAAAATGAATATCTTTTAAATATACCACTTTTGGTTTTGGATAAAAATGTCCGGGGTTCAAATCCTACCATGGGCTTGACAACTTTGTCAGCTGTAGAGAACTGTTCTACATGCGGTATGGTTTGGGTGCAACGCTACACTGAATTTCAGTGCAGTACCACATTGCCAGTTGCTCGCAGGTTTCACAGCAACAAATACTAACAATGGTGTTCTGGGCTTTCTTCCAGCACAATACTTGCACCCATGAAAACCTCTTGAAAACAGCATTAAACCCCAAATCATCTACCTCTTTTGAACATTAATAGAAGTTTTGAGACGATTAGTATTTGTTTGATCAGGTACTTCTGAAACAATTCCTCTCATCAACAGTCTCTCTATTTTCTATTTTCTTTGAGACTTGTTAATAGACAACTGACATAAAGATCGACATCCAGTATGGATACAATTCAAGACATTATCTGATTCTAATGAACCTTTTTCGTGCCTTCTCTCAGGTAGAGGATGAGAAATCTGTTATTTATTTCTTTACATTCCAGGATAATTCTGTTTTTATTTCATCCCACTGTAAATTGTCACTGTCACTTTCAACTTTCAACTTAATTTGGGTCCAGTCACTACATCACTTGATGTTTTTTAACTAATCTTGTTTCATTTTCCCACCAAGTTTCTAGATCTACTTAATTCATGTAAAAAGTTGGTTTCTTTCAGCATTATTATCCCCCGCCGCGCGTTTAGCGCGAAGCGGGGGATATAGTATTCGGCTGCGTCCGTCCGTACGTCCGTCCGTCCGTCCGTACGTCCGTACGAAATGGAATAACTCAAGTATCATTCACTGGATTCTTTTCATATTTTGCATATGGGTTCATCATAGGAAGAGTAATGTTCCTACAGTAGTTTGAGACCTTGACCTTCATTTCAAGGTCACAACGAGACTTTGTCATTTTACCCTTGTCAGCGGGATATCTCAATAACCATTCGCTGGATTCTCTTCATATTTTATACATAGCTTCTCCAAGGCAAGACGACGGGTTGATTAGATTTTGGTGACCTTGACATTATTTTCAAGGTCACAGCGGAACTTTGAAGTTTTCAACATGTTAATGTACATGTAAAGCTTGTCAGCGGGATATCTCAAGAACCATTCACCGGAATTCAATCATTTCTTGCACAAAGCACCTTCTAGGGATGATGATGGGCTGATTAGATTTTGGTGAAATTGACATTATTTTCAAGGTCACAGCAGCACTTTGAAGTTTTCAACATGTTAATGTACATGTAAAGCTTGTCAGCGGAATATCTCAAGAACCATTCACTGGAATTCCATCATTTCTTACTCAAAGCACCTTCTAGGGAAGACGACCGGCTGAATAGATTTTGGTGACCTTGACATTATTTTCAAGGTCACAGCAGAACTTTGAATTTTTCGACATGTTGATGTACATGTTAAGGTTGTCAGCAGAATAACTCAAGAACCATTCACCGAAATTTCATTATATCTTACAAAAAGCAAAAGGACTGATAAGATTTTGGTGACCTTGACATTATTCTCAAGGTCACAGTGGAATTTTAAATTTTTCGACATGTTGATGTACATGTGTGTAATACTTGTCAGCAGGATATCTCAAGAACCATTCACTGGAATTTCATCATATCTTACACAAAGGGTAGATTAGATTTTGATGACCTTGCCATTTTTCTCAAGGTCACAGTGGAACTTTGACTTTTTTAACATGTTTGACGGTCAATTTTGCTGATCTTGACATTATTTTTAAATTTTGAAGTATTAATTTGCGGCGGGGGATCATGTCATCTTAGTGACAACTACTTGTTTGATTTAAAATTACTTTGATGTGTATGAAAGATCTTATTTCTTCCATTTTAGATGAGAAGTGTACATAGATTCTTGAAGCAAAGCAGATAGTGCATTTACACAATAGTGATATTTGTAGACATATCATAACATAGGAAATGGTTGTGGTTAGGTGGTAATTAATCTACCCTCTCATGTAGAGAAGTTGTCTAATACACTTCAGTCAAGTTGACTGTTTTCTGTAGCCAGGGCTTGCCTCTTCACTTTTAGTGTTAATCTTGTTTTATTCTTCACTTAATATGTCCTGTGCAATGTTGAAATGTTATAAGAATTAATTTTATAATATTAACCAATGATGATTTTTGGAGTAAAATTTTACATGTGATTTAAGAATATTAATTTGATTTATCTTTTTGAATCAATTGTTTTCAGGTTTGATTTTTGGAAACTAATTATTGTAAATTGATGTAATTTTGTCAATTACTTGTGTAAATTAAATCCTTGAATTTATAAAATTTATAAATAATTAGTTATCAAATATATTTATTAAAATTTGTAAAATTTCACTTCACCCCCCTTGCTCAAGCTTTGCATAATGATAAGATACTCAATCTGTAAAACTTGTCCAGATTTGTAAATAGTCACATAGTTCACTGTTACAAGCAATCAGGCTGCGGCCTTTGTAAGATAAAATGAAAACTGTAAATATATACATAAAACACAAAGCTGGTATGGTTGTGAGAACGTCCTCGGATGATATTACAGTGCTAGATCTCACGTTGGGTTAATGTTAGTCCTCAAAATTACTTTGTACATGTCTTTAAACTTACTCAAGCGAACGTAAAGTCACCCTGTTCTAACAGCATTGTCCTCTGTCCGAAAAGGAAGGGACAACATTTATCAAGTTCAAAACAGGATTGCATCAAGATTATCATGATTTGTCTTTTAGTTGAAATGTCTCTAAATAACATACTTCCTCAATATTACTGGGTGCATTTCTTTAAACTTACTCGAGAAAGCTTTTGTCACCTTGCCTTAAAAATTGTACATCCTCAAAATTACTGGGTACGTCTTTAAACTTACTGAAGTAAGCTGAAGTCATCAAAGTTACCAGGTACTTGGCTTTAAAGGTTACTCAAGCAAAATTAAGTCCCCCTACCTTTAAAATTTTACATTTTAAATGTTACTTGGTACTCGTATTTAAGCCTACTAAGCAAACCTCAAGTCTCCAGGCCTTAAAAGTTGACGTTTTAGACCAATATTTTAGACTTACGATAATGTTTGGTTTTAACTATTTAATAGATTTTTAAAAATAATATCCTGAGACTTAAAAGTATGGTCTTTAAAGGCAATTATTTTAATATCTGCTGCAAGATAAGGCACCATAACAGGGACTATGAAACTGATATTTTGTGCATTGTTAACATACTGTAAGGGTGTACATGGTAGAGTGAATTTGTCGCACAATTTGCTGAATGTCCAAGTTGGATTGGAGTAAGTGAGTTGTATGCTGAGGTTTGAAATAACTTGGGAGTAATATTGGCATTACATCTATTAACCAGATACAGATCTGATTGTTATGTAGATACTTTTCCATATGATTGTTGAAATGTTTGATTGTATATCACATTGATTGTGAGCAGTTATTACCGACTCAAAGCCATGTGAGGAACATGTGCCATTACCTGATAACCGAGCCACAGAGTTGCTTGTTGTCATATTCTAACAGTCTGTTACACCATGTACATCTCTAATGATTTTTATGCCTTCATTTCAACGCTGAATCAGGCTGGTAAAACAAATTATGATTGTGCCAATACAATCATTTCTTGCTCATGTTCGAACGAACGGATAACAAAACCTTTGAAACATGTACTTCCTATTTATGTAGAGTTGTGTTTGTGAAGATATTAGATTGTTCCATATCAGACAACAACATGCCATACCTCGAAGGACAAAACCGTTAACCATTTTATCAAACTAAAAAGGGTTACTGGGTAGTTAAGTTGTACTTATGAAACTACAAACAGTTAACCATTAGACTATTATCAGTGCCGGATCCAGGAATTTTGAAAGGGAGTTTACATATTGAAAGGGGGATGAGGGGGGTCGTATATGAAAAAAATTTCAAAAGGGGGGATTTGAACTCCCACCTCTCTGGATTTGCCATTGAAAATTATTTATCATTTATACCAGAATATAAGGACAGTGATAGTTTAACCATGTTAATGAGACTCAAGTCAGTTATTCCGCTAATGCTTCTATAAACCAGCCTGTAGGTAGGTGAATTGACCTGAGTTGACCTGACCTCTGACCTGTGCCTCTGCTTCCAGCTCGGCATTGCTGGAGTGGGTTATCTTCATTATCTGCTAGCTAGCGTTGAGTTACCATGTGATACGAGGTGTTCAGGTGTACATAGTGGTGGGTAGAGCTATATTTTCCCATGGACATGTTTATAAAGGTGCTTTTCAGCCAAACATGAATAAAATGTCTTTTATATAACACGGTCTTTGTTCTGTTTATGAAGTCTGAAATGTATTGTCACACATCCAGGGAGACACCACCAGCTGGAGATCAAGAGGCTCTAACTGCAAGTCTGATTAATATCGACCGTTTGCTGAGGAATAAAAGTCTCAAAATAGTATATCTACCAGGATACAACCTCCTATCGTTTCCTCTCCAAATTGTCAGATGACTGCTTGTATACTCGCATGTTCTGACACAAGTTCAGTTAGCTCATCACAATCTCTCCAACAAAAGCTTTCATGTAACTCCCAACTTACCCATGCAAGGCATAACTCTTGCCAGTCTCCATTACTGGCTGATTTAGATCTTGCAGTATTTCCTTAAGAAATCTGTGTTTAGAAATCCAGGCCCGCTATGCATTTCTGGTGCAGCCATTCACTATCTTGACACAATAAAGGGAGGGAAATACCGCAAGGCTTAAATCAGCCAGTAATGCAGACTGGTAAGAGTTATGCCTTGCGTTTGGAAGTTGTGTAACTCAAGGCAGCCATCCTTTCGTCTGTTACCGTAATATTAGAAACGTGTTAATGATTCCGAATGCTTTCAAAACGGTTAAAAACTAAGCCAAACAATGATTGGCTTTTCTGCGCTTTATTGTAACAATACACAGAATTGTCCTTCGACCCTTTGGAGAGGAATCTATTGAACCAGTTCGTATCCCGGTAGATGTGCTAGTTTGTAGAATTTATTCCTCTGAACAGGAATGATTTTAATCGGACTAGGAGACCCCACAAGCTGTAGGTTGAAAGGTTCTACCTGTAACCCCTTGATAGTTGGAATGTGGCTAGCTGTGTGAGAACATTCGACAAAGGTTTCGGTCTACATCAGCTGCTTGTCTCTCTTCAGATATATGCAGATAATAAACTCACTGGCATTGATCAGGGCAATTTCCACAAAGAAATCCCACTATTTAAATCAATGATAACCTCATTGTTTAATAGCTTTATTGGAACACCAACTGATAGAACTCTCCCTTTAAGATATACAGATGAATGCAGATAAAGAATTCACAAAGAAATCTTATTCCCATTGTTAAATGGCTACTATTGATTGAAACACTTAGATTTATTTGTGGAATGGCAACAAGAACTGAACTGAAAGTCTGAAGAATAAACATTAGGCGTACAAAAAGGATTTTCCAAATTATCAATATCTCACTGATTGCACAACTAGATACAAATGCATCCAATCAGGACACTCCCTTTAATGACAAGAAAGTCCTTATAGTATATGTTACGGGATAGCACAGTGGTTAGCGTGTTCGGCTTCGGATCAAGAGGTTCGAATCCCGCCAGGGGCATGGCAACTTTGTCTGCAGTAGAGAACTGTTAAATACTCAGTAAGGTTTGGGTGCTATGTTACACTGAATTTCAGCGTAGTACCACCCATGGTTCGCTAGTTCCAGCCGATGCTCGCAGGTTTCACTGCAAAGCATGGCCACAT
This sequence comes from Gibbula magus, assembly GCA_936450465.1. Lineage (NCBI taxonomy): Eukaryota > Metazoa > Mollusca > Gastropoda > Trochida > Trochidae > Gibbula > Gibbula magus. Next base: position 19,797,680 of record OW388303.1, read on the forward strand.
GCGGGCTTTCTCCCTGCCATAATACTAGCAGTCGCGATATAAGTGAAGTACTCTTGAAAGCGGCGTTAAAACCCAACTCACTCACCTTATAGTAGAACAGAGGTTAGGATTGTAAATCAGAAGGGAGTGACCTCTGTGGGAAGATAATGACAGGACATAAGCTTCCAAATACAAATTGAAAATTATTTGACTAAACTTATGATGACCCACTGTTCTGAGGACCTATACCTGTTATCTAAGCCAAAGATAAGAGATTCTTAAGCGATCTGAAAACCACTCCTCGAGCACTCATTTCCCATCAGACACTGTCCAACATGAAGGTCGCTCTCACTCTGCTTCTTCTGGCAGCTGTTGTCCTTACTCACGGTAAGAACATGACTAAATGGATTGAGATTTCTTCATTTTCCTCCTACTTAAAAATTAGTTGCATAAACTATGTAAGTGTAAACAATGAGGGTTATATTTTGAATTTCAATAACATTTATAAGAATACACGAATTCTTGAAATAAAGATGCAATACTAGATACAATTCACAATGAACAGGTGACCCACTTTGTGCCTAATTTAAAAGTTTGAAGGGTTAATCCCTTACCCAACACGCACACATCAGAAGCAAGAATCCAAAATTATTTTTCTCCAAATTTGCCTGTTAACCCAGCAGTAACAATAGGTCATCATCCCCTGTTATGTTGAGAGTTTAGCGCAAAGCAGGGATATAGTATTCGACTACATCATCCGTTAGTACAAAATTGAATAACTGAAGTGCTTTTTACTGGATACTTTTCATATCTTGCATATAGGTTCCCCATAGTGAAAGTAATGTTCCAACAGAGTTTTGTGACCTTGACCTTCATTTCAAGGTCGCAGTGAGATTTGGCCATTTTATCCTTGTCAGTTGGATATCTCAAGAACCGTTGAGCAGATTCTCTCTATTTCTTACACACACTTTCTCATAAAGAAGACAAAGGACTAATCAGATTTTGAATAGTACTAGAGATATTCTATTTCATCTGTTCGTATGGACGTACGCTGTCGAATACTACACCCAGGGACCAAAAGTTCTTCCCCACCCTGGCATTTTCCATAGACCTACATGTAAATTAACATTCTCTTCCCACAGAGGTTACTCCCTTCAGATTTTAATTAGGTCTTCAGACGACTAGTCTGAAATACCTATTGTTATTGTCGAGATTCTTTTTATTATTATTATTATTTGTACTTTTTAGCTCATCTGGCCTGAAAGGCCCGATGGGCTTATGGCATGGGATGGCGTCCATCCGTCCGTCCGTCCGTCCGTCCGTCCGTCTGTCCGTCCGTCCGTCCGTCCGTCCGTCCGTAAACTTTTCGCTTTTTCGACTTCTTCTCCAGAACCAATGACTCCAGAGAGCTGAAATTTAATGTACAGACTCCTTGGCTGAAGGGGATACTAAATTGTAAATTTGGTGACCGACGCCGTTGTAAAAGTGACATTTGCCAATGACACGTCATAATGATAAAATAAACGTAAGGCCAACGTTTTATCGTTTTCCTGTGTTTTCTGTGTTTTTCTCGAACTATGCTATTTGATTTTGTGAAAACTATTGATCATAAACATACTTATAAACAAAAAATACCAAATCAGAGACAAATACCAAAAACAGTTCATTTGCGTTATTTACATCAGACATATTCTAAGTAAAATGCCTCGATCTTTGGCCAATTAAAGATGAGTTTTCATTGGTTAAGAAGCAGGGATAAAATTTAACTGGACTCCGTCCGTCCGTCCGTCCGTCCGTCCGTCCGTAAACTTTTCGCTTTTTCGACTTCTTCTCCAGAACCAATGACTCCAGAGAGCTGAAATTTAATGTACAGACTCCTTGGCTGAAGGGGATACTAAATTGTAAATTTGGTGACCCTTTGACCCCAAATGTGGGTCACAGGGGTCATAACCTTAAAAGCTATTTTCATCTTCTTCTCCAGAACCAATGACTCCAGAGAGCTGAAATTTTATGTACAGACTCCTTGGCTGAAAGGGATTCTAAATTGTAGATTTGGTGACCCTGTGACCCCAAGTGTGGCTCACAGGGGTCATTACCTAAAAAAAACTATTTTCATCTTCTTCTCCAGTCCCAATGAACGTAGAGAGCTGAAATTTTATGTACATACTCCTTGACTGAAGGGGATTCTAAATTGTAAATTTGGTGACAGTGAGACCCCAAATATTGGGTCACAGAGGCAATGACCTAAAATGCTATTTTCATCTTCATCTCCAGTCCCAATGGCTCTAGCGAGCTGAAATTTTATGTACAGACTCCTTGGCTGAAAGGGATTCTAAATTGTAGATTTGGTGAGTCTGTGACCCCAAATATGGGTCACAGGGGTCATTACCTAAAAAAAACTATTTTCATCTTCTTCTCCAGTCCCAATGAACGTAGAGAGCTGAAATTTTATGTACATACTCCTTGACTGAAGGGGATTCTAAATTGTAAATTTGGTGACAGTGAGACCCCAAATATTGGGTCACAGAGGCAATGACCTAAAATGCTATTTTCATCTTCATCTCCAGTCCCAATAGCTCTAGCGAGCTGAAATTTTATGTACAGACTCCTTGGCTGTAAGGGATTCTAAATTGTAAATTTGGTGAGTCTGTGACCCCAAATATGGGTCACAGGGATCATAACCTAAAAGCCTATTTCAGTTTACAGCATCTTTCTGAGATTATATGTGCACTTCAATCAGTAAAGTAGGTAAGGGAGGTAATTTTAAAGAAAACAGCTGAGTTAAAGGCATTTCATCTTGCTGATGTGAGAGTTCTAACATGTGCTTTGAGAATATAATATGTCTGATGAAAAAGAGATATTGAGAATTAAAAACTTAGAATTGGAGGTCTAACAAAAATTATAAGTCATATTTTATCTTTGTCTCACATTTCACATATGAGTAATTATTTGTATTTTGCAAGTGAATTTGCTGATAAAGGTACACAAGTCTAAAAGTATTCTAAAGACTTAATACAGAATCTTTTATTAAATCTAATATAATGTTCTTTGTAATTTAAGAGTAAATAATGGAGTTTTTTAATATCTCATGATATTGTGTAATTATTTGGAGAATTAATTAATTAATTAATGAGAATTTCCAGTACGAGTCAATTTGGTATACCTTATTTATATCATATTTTATACTTTATAACTGATTTAGTTTTCTATTAACTTTGCAGTTAATTTTATTCAATAGGAACAAGAAATGAGATAGATGTCTACATCATGGACATGTTTAATGTGAATCTATTTGAAATGAGAACTATTGAATAATGAATACCCTTTGAAGGAATAACTTGAAGAGGAATTAAATTTTTTCATTTTACATGAGATATGTGAACTGAATATGACTAGTGATGACTGGTGATAACATAGGACTATAAAAGAAGTAGCTATATGAGATTGTGACATCACACCTATTTTCATCATCTTCTCCAGTACAGAAAAATAATTAATTGTAGGAAAAACTGCATCTAACATATAAATTTTACTGGCTGTGAGTCCAGTGTCTGCATGTTATGTAATTGCATTGTGTTGACCTCTTCCTGGCAGAAGGATGAAAACTGATAGTTACACAGAGGTTTCAGGTTACTTCAAACTACTGTGCAGCACTGTGTTATCATAGACTGTGCGTGAGACTGCTTTAGTCTTCCACTGACTCTAAAAAAGAATTTATTCATAGAATATCACCATTTTATCAAATATTGAAAGGGAGCCTATAAGAAATGGTGAAAAAGAATTTACTAAAAAAAAATTCACCAATTTATGAAGTATTGAAATGGAGCCTATGAGAAATGGGATTTTCAAAAACTGAGGCTCCTATTCATTATGTAATAAATGTTGGTATTGCCATAATGCAATTAAGAATTAAAACAATATAATACAAAGGTGTATTATATTCATAACGAATGTTGATTTATGTGTAACCAATTTTGATAATAATTAGCAGGGGTCATGACCTAAAAAGGTTTTTTTCATTTTCATCTACAGCCTCAGGCCATTATTGCAATAGCTGACAGTGGTGAATTGTATGCAAAGAATTGTACCCGGGGTATCCATTATTATATAATGTGTGTAGGATCTTAGAAAATAGTATGATCTCTCCACCACATTATTATATGTTTGATACCAGCAATTTATTTCCAAGCTTTGCGTTGCTCTTTCAACACATATATATAGCAGATTGGCAAAGTTATGGTTACAAAATATTTTTAAACTGCTTTAATCGTTTCACTACCTAGATTCTTATTACTACATTCCATTATCTGACCATTGCTATAAAGTCCACTCCATAACATACCCCACTTATTATCTCCTGATGAGCTACAGAGGCCATGGCTCTATTTTTAAAATTGTCCGACCCCATGTACATTTGACAATCTTCTCCTCTGAAGATACTTGCACCACGAAGCTGAAAGTTCTTTATGTATGCAGCTGAGGCATTGGTGAATACATGGTGTTGTTTTTCAAAAGCGTACTATTAATACTTTTTGCACAATGACCTTTCAAAGTTGGGCGACTTGTTACATGGGACCTACTACTCACAATTGCATGAAATTTTCAGGGTTACTAGAACAATATAGTGTCTTTACGAATCGATTATAACATCGCTCGCGTACAGTCATTTCCGGTCACAATTAAGGCTAAAAAATGACAGAAAATCAGGATTTCGAATGTTAACATGGGGACAATTTTCAAAATTGACATAGAGACTTTAATCTTTTTTTAGAAGATACATAATAACAATGCAAGGAAAAAAGTCAATCATGACCAACTCGTAGTTCCCGTGGTTTTCCCGCCATTTTGATTTACATTGAAATTCCTGAACTTTCAGTTTTGTTGGCATGAGAGATTTATGTTACATATGTAGAATGGACAGTACAGTATCAATGACATTCTTCAGTCAAACATGGAGGTGAAGGTCAAAGCGAAAGTCTGAAGACCTAAGTACTGCTGCGGCAGTCCTAGTTATGGAAATTATTCTTGCAACAGTTAATTTACCATTCTCTTCCCACAGAGGTTACTCCCTTCAGATTTTCGATCCTACCCTCTGTTGTATTATACTTGAAATCAGGGGCGGAAAGGGAGTGTCCTGATTGGTTGCAATTGAATCTAGTTGTGCAATCAGCGACGCCGTTGTAAAAGTGACATTTGCCAATGACACGTCATAATGATAAAATAAACGTAAGGCCAACGTTTTATCGTTTTCCTGTGTTTTTCTCGAACTATGCTATTTGATTTTGTGAAAACTATTGATCATAAACATACTTATAAACAAAAAATACCAAATCAGAGACAAATACCAAAAACAGTTCATTTGCGTTATTTACATCAGACATATTCTAAGTAAAATGCCTCGATCTTTGGCCAATTAAAGATGAGTTTTCATTGGTTAAGAAGCAGGGATAAAATTTAACTGGACTCAGACGAACTTTTCTCTTTTGGGAATCAACTTCGATATTGATCTTGAGAACATGGTAGACAAAAATTATGGTGAAAATTTTACCTATATTGAAAACCAAATGAATATTTGGTCGGCCCGAAATCTCGCTCCTTTAGGCAGAAACACTATCCTGAAATCCCTGTTACTCCCTAAATTAAATCATTTATTTTCTGCACTGCCAGATCCACCAAAGAATATACTTGAAAAATTCCAGAAGAAATGTTTTCAATTCATTTGGAGGGGTAAGCCTGATAAAGTTAAACGCGATGTCCTTGTTCTTATACCTGAGCACGGAGGAATAAAAGCACCTAATATTAAGGAAATTATTGCATCTCAAAAGCTAAGGTGGATAAGTAGACTACAAAGTGGAGAAAAGAAATGGGCTACTATTTTGACAAACAGAATAAATGATATTAATGAGCTTTGGCTTTCAGATAGCATCTTTATTCGAGATAAATTGATTCCAGAAATGACAAATGCATTTTGGAAGGATGTTCTCATGTCATACTCAATTTTCATTAATAAGTGTAAAAGATCAAGCATTTCAGAAAGCGAACTGCTAAGTCAGTCTTTGTGGAATAATGATGGAATAAGAATAGATGAAAAGCCTATTATGTACAGATCATGGTATAACAAAGGTGTAATATTTATCAATGATCTGATGCACCACGAGGGTAGACTTATCAATTTTGAGGAATTCGAAAATAGATTTAAAATCCAAACCAATTTTTTAAGGTATGAAGGTATAAAAAGGTCTGTTATGTCGTATATCTCTAAGTTAGATATACAAAACATACAGAATGTTTGTCCAAATCCAATTTATCCTTTTAACCTATTTCATATTGGTGAAAAATTAGGCAGTAAATATATATACACGAAATTAATGGATTCGAAATATGTGCAATTACCCTGTTATAGCAAATGGGCCAGAATTTTAGATTGTCAACTCTCAGAAAAGGATTGGAGAGTATTTAATATGATAGCTCACAAATGCACCCGTAGTACTGACTTGAAATGGCTGCAGTATAGGATTATCCATCATATTCTACCTACAAATTGTTACTTATTCAGAATAAAGGTATCGGAAACACCACTATGTCGGTTTTGTAATAAAGAATTGGAAACTTTAGAGCACTTATTTTGGTATTGTGACCCGGTTGTAAAAATTTGGAAAAGTTTAGAAAAATGGCTACAAACCGCCCAAATTCATATAAATTTAACAGTGTCAAAGATAATGCTAGGGATAAAAGGAAAAAATAACAATCCCATTAATGCTATCATTTTACTTGTAAAAGACATTATATTCAAGAACAGTCAAAAAATGAATGTTCCGAATTTTCCGTATATACTTGGCCAAATCAAGCAATATTACGACATAACGAAATGCATTTACTTAGTTTCTGGTGAGAATGATCCATTTGTTAAATTCTGGTCATCTTTACATACCATATTGAGAAATTAAATGTTTTGATAATAGACTGTAAATTTTCTGTATTACACACAGTTTCACTTTGTACTTACAATAAGCACGTCATATTGCCAAAGTTTATAATGTGCATGTACCTTAACCAATAGTATAACCTGTATAGCGCTGAAGGCCACTGTAACCTATGTATATATGTCCTGTTATTTAAATCTACAATGTTTTTTTCTTCACGTTTCAACTGTGAATATGATTCAAACCGAATGTATGTAAAACTTGAAAAATATGCAAATAAAAAAAAAAGAAAAAAAAAGAAGCAGGGATACTGTATATGAGATTTCTCTTTCCACCGCTAGGGGACTTTGGTTCTGCTCTTGATTTCAAGCGAAAAACAACAGAGGGTAGGATCGGAAATCTGAAGGGAGTAACCTCTGTGGGAAGAGAATGGTAAATTAACTGTTGCAAGAATAATTTCCATAATTAAAATGTATGTAAAATGGTTATAAAATATAAATCAAAAGATTGAAAATCACTTCAGCTACATACATATAATTTCCATGTTAGTTTCCGTTGAGTGTCAAGAAAATTGTCTTCATGTAAGCAAAGCATGTATCATACGTCAATGGCGGCCAATGGGACATTGGTACATGAACTTGTATATACGTTCTTCAGTTGGATGTCATTTGATGAGTGATCAACATAAAGATGAACGAAATTACAGATGCACAGCTAACATATGTTCAAAGATGTTTGTTAAATTTTACAACAATTTGACTTAAACTTAAATTATGAAAATTATTCTTGCAACGGTTAATTAACATGTAAGTCTATGGGGAAAAGCTAGAGTGGGGAAGAACTTTTGACCACAGACTATATATCCCCACTTCGTGCAAACCTGCGGCAGGGTATAAAAAGCCACTCTCCCATCTGCTTGAAATATAAGCATTGTGTATACATGTTCCAGGGGCCCCTACCAATCAGAAGAGGTTACTCTTTGACAAAGGTATTTTCCTAACGGTGTAATTTAAATCTTTCAAGATAAGTAAATAAAGAAATACATATGAAACAAATTTCTGGATATTAACTTCTTTATCACGAAGAACACAAGATTTCCTCTTTCAATATTTTCAGATTTGTTTTCTCTATCCTTATGATGTATCTGTGGAATAGCATAAGCTCAACTAACTTCAAAGTATATAATTTCAATTGTTTTGTGTTACAATCAATCATTATGCAAACCTTTAACATATTCATTTAAAATTCTCTTATGACCACAAGTTGCACAAAGTAGATCATATATAGCATAATCTACTTGATGATTATCTATCCCAGGTTTGGGCTGTGTACAAGCCATGTGTTTCATTGATCCGTGTATGATGGCAACCTGTGCCATGAACCCATCAGCAACTTGCAGGTAACAGTGGTAACATAGTCTGTCATCCAGATTCCTTAATTATTCAAGAGCCTAGGCATGTCTACAATAAGACTACAGAGCTCAGTTTAAGAGAATGAACACGTCAGAGGCCCCTTTTAGTTATTTTATTATATTTCAGAGGTTAAATGTTAGACAAGCTGTAACACATCATAATATTGGTGGAAGAAGATATTTTTTAAATTCATGTAACTTTTTAGTAATCCTATGTCAATTCTTAAAAATAATACTTACAGTGTAACATAGCCTGTTTGACAGCCTGTCACATTTTGTCTGTTCATAACGTTTTGAGATTGTTTTCCTTTTCCTTATAAACTGATAAAGCATCACCACTATGGGAGTAAGTTTCTGTCACAATGACATTTCAATATATGTTTATATTAAAACAGGCAGTCATATATGTATAACTTCTTTGAGAGACATTTTAGAAGCCGCTATGATGAATGAGAACAAGTTTTATGGATAGTCAACCTCTTCTTTGCAATAAGGGCGACGTTTCGATGCACGATATCAAACAAGAGATACATTATAATGTCAGCAAGGAGAATATATGACATCACTCATAGCAATAAAGAAGTTGACTATCCATAGAACTTGCACTCATTCAGTAACATATGTAAATAAATATTTTATATTTTGAACAATTATACAGTAGAACATGATATAACAAACTCCAAGGCTGTTCGCTATTCTTGTTTGGCATATCATATAGGGCTTTTGATGGAATAAGAATTCAGTTTGCTATATCCGTGTTCGCAATATCCGTGTTCTACTGTATAATAAAAGTGAAGAAATATTCAACCTAGCTATACTTCTTCTTTCAGGCAAGGATGTGCATGTTCTGCTGATTTCTACGACTTGACTGGCAACAAAGTGATGTGCTGAATTCTCTCATGAATAAACATAGTACAATTATTCTTATAACAAAGAGCATTCAGAATTGCAGGACCTTCCAAGTGACATTAAAAACTGTTCTAGCCTGAATATCTTCAAGAAAAGACTGAAAACACATTTATTCCAAAGTGACTATGGCAACTAGCACCTTTGAACACATCTGTGATAAGGGCGCTATACAAGTGTTCAGTTTATATATTATAACAACATTTACTGATCTTGCTGATAAGGATTTCCCATCAAAAGTCAAATCTCTTTTCACATTATATTTGGCTGATCATACCTCACAGAGGGATTATGAAGTGCTCACGAGTAATAGAATTTCAAAATGTTTTGGACATGCACAGACAAAGGCCATATAGACTGATATTATCGGACTTTTTTACTCACCCGTTGAAGATATTGCAGTTTAATAAATCTACAATGTTACACATTGTGAAATAACATCGCGTGCTGCCGATTGACATGACGTCATAATGACATAAATATGACGTCACAATGTCAGCGCCACGGTCGCAATGGACTGTGTCCCATTTATCGACGAGTTCATGGAATTAAGAGGCATTTAAATCAGTGAGTTATAAATAAAATACGAAACTCGTTTCCGTTTAATAACATATTTATGAATTTGGCTCGTTAAATACAAACCACTTGTTTCATAAATATGTTATTAAACGGAACGTCGTTTTGTATTCTCTATATATAACTGTTGAGCAGCCCAGTCTACAAGTGTTATGTAGCACAACCTAAGCTAGTTGGATCATGCATCTACGATTGTCATACTATTGTTAGACCATGATCACCTATCGTTCGACTGACTTGAATTGTGTTTAGTGATAGCACTAACGATTTAAATCAGCAAAACTCATCCAAGGTAACTGTGTATGTGAAGTGAAAAAGTGGTGGAGAGGTGAGGAGAGTTTGGGTTTTAAGCTGCTTTCAAGAGTATTTCACTTATATCATGGCTGCTGGTATTATTGCAAGGAGAAAGCCTGCAAAACAATTTTGGTTATGCTTTGTGGTGAAACCTTTAGCAACAGCTGGAACTAGCGAACCATGGGTGGTAATGCACAGACATTCAGTGTAGCATTGTACCAGAATCTTACTGCAGGTAAACAGCAGACAAGGTTGCCGTGCCCCTGGCAGGATTCAGACCCCGGACCTCATGATCTGATGTGAGGTGGGGTGAGTTGGGGTTTAACGCCGCTTTCAAGAGTATTTCACTTATATCACGGCTGCTAGCATTATTGCAGGGTGAAAGAATGCAATGCCATGTGGCTATGCATTGCCTTGAAAACTGCGAGCAACGGCTGGAACTAGCGAACCATGGGTGGTACTGCACTGAAATTCAGTATAGCATTGCACCCAAACCTTACTGCGTGTAGAACAGTTCTCTACTGCAGACACGCCGCTAATGGCTGCAATACTGCTGAAGCGGCGTTAAACAATAACTCACTCACTCTACTGCAGACAAAGTTGCCGTGCCCCTGGCGGGATTCAAACCCCGGACCTCTTGATCTGAAGCCGAACGTGCTAACCACTGCACTATCCCGCCCCCTCATGATCTGAAGCCAATACGCTTACCACTGCAATATCCTGCCCCTTTCAAAGCAGGAAAACTTGTCCAAGGTAACCAAGTATATGAATTAAAGAGCGGTGGACAACAGTAGAGGATGTTTTTACATGGCCAAGACCTTCTAAGCTGACTTAGAGCAGCTTTGTCATCACAATAAATTCTTCAAGAATATAAAAAAAGATTTTAAACCATTTCATAATCTTTAATCTTAAAATCTATAAAACCACTGCTTCTGCAGCTCATCAGGTGTAAATGGTTATTATATTATCTATTAAAGAGTAAAATATCAATTAATAAAGCAATACCAAGTATCCAAATTACAATTTGTAATCCACATTGGTCTAAGTATGTGAACACAAATTTAATTATTATAGACCTTTGCAGCCAAGAAACTGTCCATACAATAAAGAAGAAACTGAGATCCATAATAATTTATCTTATACACATATTTTAAAGGTGTGACCTATAATGCTTTGTCTTTATTAGATGCTTGTCCACTCAAAGAATCATACCACAAGAACACAGTTCTAAAATAACAATGAATGCAGCTTGAAACCCTGCCATGTCCTTATTTTGTAAAGTGGGGCTATGAAATTTACATATCTCAGTCTCCATCCAACAAAGATTATATTCTAAAAGATTGAGCTTCTTATCAGTGCTAGTTCCTTGGGAAATCAATGGCAAAAGAAGGATCCCCTGTCACACCCATATTTGAGGGGAAATCAAGATCAGATTTACAAACTGAAGTTACCATGTAATAAAGATGTTATTCTGAAAATGTAATAGTTTCGGAGAAAAAGTCGTTGAAAGGTTTTGCCTATTATGCCTGCCGCACCCATATTTGACAGGGGGTGAGGTCAAAAGAACACACTTGGATCCCTTAAATACAAGGTACCTGCACTCAAAATTTCAGTTTTGGGGGTGTAGTAGTTCTGGAGTAAAAAATGTTAAAAGTTTACTGACGACACCCGACAGACGCTGGACAACGGCCCATACCATAAGCCCATCTGGCCTTTCAGGCCTGATTAGCTAAAAATTGTATTCCCTTGGTGCAAGTTATCCCTTACAAAATTCAGCTTTTGGTGGGGTAAGCACTTTGAGAGAGGTTGAACACGTGAAAGGTCTGAAGGCCGGATGAAAAGCCAAAAGCCAAAAGGTAGATTTTCGCACCTCTCTTAGTGCTAAGATAGTCGTAAGTACCTTATTACAATAACATTGGCTTACGACATTCTTAGCACTAAGAGAGCTTCGAAACTCTAGGCTCTTGCCTGTCAGGCCTGATAAAAAGTAAACAATATATTTAGGTAACTTTATTTGGCTAAAATTAATCCTTTGTAAAAACCAACAATCAATTCTATTTACTTCAACCAATAACTACATATTTTAGATTACATCATCACATTTTTTCCAACACTTACTGAAAATAAACTTTTCACTCAAACAGAACCGACCAAAAACCAGGTGCAAGTATTGCATGCATCTTAGGATGAAAACAGTGCAGTTAGAATATTCACAATTTAGTAACAGAACTGCAGTTACTGCTTTCATGAATATTACAATCGAAATCATACAGCATTAACAACACAAGCAAAAACACATTTTCGATTTGAAATAGATTTATCAATCCACATTATACTTCTAGTTCAAATAGATTCATCATTTGATATTTTCTATTTCAAATAGATTTATCATTTGATATTTTATTTTCTACTTCAAATAGATTAATCAGTTCACATTTTATTTTCTATTTCAAATAGATTCATCAATTAACAATTTATTTTCTATTTCAAATGGATGCATCACATTTTATTTTCTGTTTCAAATAGATTCATCAATTCACATTTTATGTTCTTTTAAAATAGATTCATCGTTTCACATTCTATCAGACCATCATTCTGTCCTTGGCCTGATAGGTTCTTTTAAGTTCTTCTGAGAAATCCATTTATAAAAGGACAATCAATTCACAGAGTCATGTATTAGGCTTGTATCATTCCCATCTCGACACCCTCTTCCTCTCCGATAAGGTTCCGTCTGTATTTACTGCAGAGTATGTATTGTTTTTAACCTGCATATTCTTCATGTAGAACATATATCCAACACAAATGCTGAATGCCACCAAACCGGTAAACATAACAAATTTGTTCTGAAAACAGACAAGAAAATCAGTTAGCTGAAATATGTTAAAGATATCCTTAAATGCACAGTGAGTAATGCAAATCATAGTTTTAATACAAAACATTATCTGATATCAATAGATGATAGTTATTTACAAATATATATCACTGATTTTGGCTATTTGTATATTAATATAACCGCATATAACATATACCATTGTATTATGTTTTTAAAAAGTCACTGATATACAAAAGCATGTAGTGTGGAACCAATCCAACTTGCTGTCATCAATTGTAATGACGCAACCCTGGAAAAATACCATAATTACATGGAAATGACCTTCCAATGAAGAACTGGTCATATATGGCTTTTGGTAAATGGCTACATCTGTACATAGCTATTGCTATACATATTGAAGCAAAATTGACAATTCTGTCGGCGAAAACTATCGTATGTTTCCAGGGCTTTGTACACCAAAAAGGTTCTCAGACCTAGCAATAACATGTGAACTGTTGGACAAAATTTAAGTTCAAATCTTACAAAGATCAAGTTAACAATGACAACCTTACAGGTTTAGCGTAAAGTTCAAAATTGACAGCTCGGAAAACTGATGTGGAATCCATCTTCCGAACACCCGGTTCCCTCATCTCAAACATTTCCTTAACCTTCGAGTTTGGTTGAGAACTTTTCGGTTCGTCTTTCGTCATTTTGGTTTGTGTTTATGGAGTATTCCGTGTTACGTTCATTTTAATGCCAACCGAATTGTTTCAAAGATCGATTAATCAATAAAAATTTATGTATTTTGATCGTCGATATAACAAATAAAAACTACAATAATGACCATAACATTTATCACTGAAATATAACAGCCGACAGATATCATAACAGAATATATTTTCTGTAAAATTATTTCTCCCAACATAATGAGAACTCTTATGCGTTTGAAGGTAGTAACAGGTCTCAACTTCCGGTTGATAATTTGAGGCGTAAATGCGTCTAGAATGACCAATTTTCTCCATTTAGATTGACTGTTTTTTAAACTATGCTACTATCAACATCATAAAATGAAAATTGTTTGTATGTCTGTATTTCCCGAATCCACGATCTCTTGATTTGCTGTTTGGAGTCATAATTTTTGCAGAGACTGAATTACCAGTGTTTGACTGAACTGTGTGTTGAGTTTATTCGAAATGGCAGATTACTGTGATGTTTTATTCAGCTGGGAGTGTGACAAGGATCCAACTTATGTAATAGATTACTTTTTGGAGAATGAAAATGACATAGATTCGGGAGAGTAAGTTACTGTGTTGTTAATAATTTTTTTGTTGGAAAACAAACTGAAATTTGCAGGTGATATAATTTTAAATTCATTAATATTCATCATTAATTATAATTAAACCCCCGGGGGAAAAACAAACTGATTTTCACATTTATGTTGAATGATTGGTGTATAATTAATTTTATAATTAATCATTTATGATTGTTGTAAAAAGTAACCATTGACTGAAATATATTTGAGATAATCTGAGCAAAAAATATGCTTTACTCAGAATCTTCTAAACCTGACTATATCTTGTGATATAACTTTTTTCAGATGTTCCTCCTTTCCTGGCAAGTTACAAATCTTCAAGAATGCGGATGAAAACGCCACAAACTGTGAGATGACTGTTCAATGTAAATCTCTTTATCATGTTGGAATAACTGGTGTGAGATTTGTCAGCGAATCTCGTAATGTTGAAGTGTATGGTCAGACTGAAGGCTACTTACAAACTGTACGTGGGAAATCTGTACCCCAAACAGATGATGCTTCAAATTACTTCATATCAGAATTTTCAACACAGGAACCCTTTCTTGGTCTAAAATTCAAGGTATGTTTCAAACCAACTTTTATTTAATCTGTTCAAGTTGTCAAGATTTTTAATGATACATGTCAACCTTTTTATTCTTATGGTATTTTTCATCAGTGTTAATGTTGGAGGTGATGGTACATTGTAATATCTAAGTTCTTCTGTATAAAATATCAATAACAATATAAGACTTAAAGTAATAGAATGCAATGGGTTGATGAATGATATGTTTTCACTAGATACTAATTGTTATTCTGCATCACATTTGCAGTTCCTGTCTCTGAAAGGAAAGACGTCTTTCGAAATGAAGAGGATCCAGATAACACTTACTCAGATGGAACCCCCCGACGAGTCATCACAGATGGATATTGGCAAACTCAGGAGTCATGTAAAAGAACTTGGGGACAAAGTCTCAGACAAAGCCAAGTCACTGCTTGATACAATGGAACAATACCAAAAGGTATATATATATATATCTTATCCTGACTTTTCTTTAAATATCCAAATTTTAAGATCAGAAAATACATATTTTCAATGATGTTTTACTCCCTCCAATGTGGTATTTTAGTGAACAGCAGATAATTCTGTGTACAAATCATTGATAACACACGTTTTCTCCATGGATTATGCTGACAGTTATATTGTGATGTGTATTGCAATAATATTCTCAAATAATGTATGTACCGGTATAGCAATGCAATATTTGTTGCAATACACAGTATTATAGTTCAATGAACTTAATTTTAACTTTGAATCTATGAAGGATATAGTTTGTTTCTAAGCATAGCTTAAAACTGGTTGATGATATTGCAGTAGAACACATATGAAGCAAAAGATGAGCTTGTGCGTGTTAAAATTTTTAAGGAAGTGTATCTTTGAAATTTTGGTGGTGTAATTCGGCTATTTGTTTACTAGTTTAACAAGTTCTTTTCAGTTTAATATCACAGGTGGGTGTAAAATTATTTCATGCTTGTTTTTCATACTCTGCAGAATCAACGAGGCACTCTCGAGAACGTTCAGAGCATGATATCTCAGAGTTCACTACCGTCGGGCAAGGCTTCATCGATGTCAGGAATGGCAGGACTACTGACAATGTTCTCACAGATGAACCAAAAAATGCCTCGTAACTTGAGAAATCCACCTGAGATAGCCGTCAATACTGCAGAGGAACCCAGTGGCCTGGCGGGTAGTCTCTTCTCACAGATATCCGAGGGACACAACGGCGACGCAATGCACAGTGAAGACATGTACAAGTTTCTGCACTCAGTTTGTGGGAAGGTTTCGAAGATGAGGACCAAAGGTGATGAGAGTCTTCCAATAGAAACTGCTGATGGTTACTCAGGAGAAAGTGTTCCTTCAAGGTGAGTTTATTCTAAAAAGCATTCTTATACTTATATAGCCAGGTAAAGACTGTTGTGATTGTGATTCTGTAAATTGCCCCCTCAGAATGGTTAAGCACATAGTATTTCAGCAATTCAAGTTTTAAAGGGGCAGGAGCACATTTTTTTGCTCAAATAAGTTAATGAAATGTATTTGAAAAATAATTTCACCAATAGTAAAACATCCTTCCCTCTTCGGAAAATAAAGTTTAAAATGAGTGTACATGTTTCTGTAAAGCCATAGGAATCATTTTGTAATACAAAATAATAAATTGTGTTCACAATAAAATGGCCGCCATGCAATTTTTGCTTTATACGCAACATAGTTTTTACCACAACAGATAATTGGTTTGTGTAATAAGATGTTTTACCCTCTAAAATTAATTTAAATGACATAAACTATCATTATAAATGGGAAATTTGAAAAAAATAATTTTTGCAAAAAACGTGCTACTGCCCCTTTAAGAATACATTTGTGAGTTGAATTCTATCCATTATTGAAAGTGAAAATTTTGCCCTCATGAATTAGAAATTTAGTCAGTGATTGGTTTACTTAAGATTTATTTTGAAAGTTTTTTTTATATATGATGCATTCATACATTTATTTATAAATGCAAACTTATTATCATATTTGTAAGTTGCACTTGCCTACCGGTAAATGATAATGCTGTTTGTAGATGAACCATAAGTTTGTAAATATAAAATTATATGAAGATATTTTTATCATTTGCAGTGAAAAGACTGTTGACCCAGTTGTATTAGAAGAAGTTAACAGAAGGATACAGGCAGCTGAAGATAGACTCACTGAACGGTTAGAGTCGAAACTGTCAGAGATGGAAAACAGACTTAATAAAAAGATGGACAAGATTTTAAAATTACTTTCTCCCGAGGAGGAAGATAAAGAGTTCTGTGATGAAGACTTTGATGTTGAAGAATCAAGTGGTGAAGAAATGATAGCAGAAGTTTGTGAGAAAGTTCCTGAACAAATTGACCTGGACTGAAAACTTTGAAAACTATTTATGTCAACTTCAAAACGCAGGGCATAATACTTGCCAGTCTCCATTACTGGCTGATTTAGGCCTTGCAGTATTTCCTTGAGGTTTCCATGCTAGGAAATTGGAGCCCACTGTGCATTTCAGGTGCAGCGATCCACTATCTTAGCACGGAAAAGCGAGGGAAATACTGCAAGGCTTAAATCAGCTAGTAATGGAGACTGGCAAGAATTATGCCTTGCATTGGGAAGTTGTATTTATGTATGATAGGGGTATACAACATCCTGAAGTATTCATGTTGGATTATAGATTATGTCTGAATTGATGCATAATTTTGTGAAAAATTGAGAAAGGATGAAAGAAAATGCACCTGATATTTTGATTGCTGTTTTAAAGGATAAATTAAATACTGCAGCATGACGCATGTGAAAATGACAAATAAATGAGGATTGTGTTTTGAATCAACAGTCAATCTAGATAATCTAAAGGAAAGAGCGGCACTAGACGACCTGTCTAAAAGCGGTTATGATCGAGATAACAGCATCTAGAAAATGTTACACATTACATTTTTAAGAGACAAGTTGACGAATGAGTATGTTACAGTTTTGTTGGAATACTTGGTATAATAGATTCAATGTGAAGACAGTGGCACTTGCTAAAGATGCAGGACTGTTGGCATAGAAGAATATATGAAGAATGTATGTTATCAGGGCTAAGTCTAGAACATGGCGCTGAAAGAAACCATTTTGCCAGACAAGTTGACAAATAAATGTGTGACAGTTTTGTTGGAAACTTAATGTAATAGAGTCAATGTGAAGACAGTTGCACTTGGTAAAGATACAGGACTCTTAACAGAAGATGAAAATACATGAAGAATAATGTTATAAAGCTTAGAACATGTGGTACATGGTAGAGATTCAGGGCTGTTGTAATAGAAGATGGAAATGACTGAAGAATGTAGGAAGCTTAGTGTACTGATATGACGTTAAATATATGATTTTTATGAAATATCATTTTACCATGATATTGTGATATGTGTGTAAATATATAATATTACTTCTTTGAGTGGCATTCTAGAAGTTTGGGGGGTGAAAAATGAACACAGTATTTATGGAAATACAAGTGTTACTTACAGTTACTTGTTGACAACACTAGAACCTACGTCGCAATGTCACCTATGCAGAATAAGGAAGTTGTATATCCATAAATGTCTACATTCTATAAATATTAATAAAAAAATAACATTTATTTCCAATTTTGATTATCAGTTCTACACCAAAATGTATATATGAAAATGGGGCCATTATATAATATGTCGTCACTTATCATTTGTGTCATCTTCAATAATTCTCAACTTATTTTTAAAAACATTTTGAATATCATTATCATTATTGTTTTCAGTCAACATAATTACTACAGCTAAATGATATTTACTTGTAGATTTTGACCTAAACTTTTAAGAAGTGACCTGTAAATTGAGTTTTGTTTAGGGCACGTAACCAGTTGAAATTGCCATCATATGTTTTTATTATGCCCTGATTCAAGGGCGAGTTGTTTTTCTATAACTTTGGCCATAACTTTTTACTTGTCGGTGATAGACCTTTGAGAATAAGTCTTGACAAGTGCATTCACATTGGCTGCGTTTGATTTAACAACACTAAGGTCGAGTCAATGTATGCTTTGACATTTCAAATCAAACACCCATAACATGACTCAAGTGTTGACTCACAGGATCAAAATTTGCCTCAGCTATCAACACAAACAATTAACTTATCCTTTGAAAAAAATATAGCTTATCTAAATATAAACACCACTTATGTAATAGAATTAAATATTTTATTCATTATGTGGATTATGTGACACATTTAGAGAGGAATCTGCGCTACCCACAATGCATGTGACGTCACAACTCGAGTTGTTCTCATAAATTAGTGGAGTATATTCTAGCTATTCTATACCTAGAGTTGAGTTGGCCGAGAACAAGTGAATCTACAAATCAAACCCAGTTGTTGTGATGAGACCTTTCAGAAGTCATAACCGTTATATGGTTATATC